>CM069081.1:48549060-49026560 GCA_035578085.1 Solanum pinnatisectum | reverse complement strand
TGAATAGTGCAGGTTGAGATATGGTAGAGGCAACCTTTCTACCCTTTTTTGTTGTTGTTTTTCAACCTCTGCTTTCGATGATGTAGATTAATGCACGTACATTCTTTTTTGCTTTTGCCTTCTCTGAACTTAGATTTGTCATTGTCAAGGGATCTTGCAACCTGTTAGATCTGTTTTTTTGTCCATTTGGGATTATCAGAATCAAAGATTCGATTAGTATTAGGTGTAACTATTTGGTTAATCTCAATGCTAAATGAAGGAGCATCCATATATATTAGACAAAATGATGAAACAAGAAAAACCGAAAAAGAAATTGAAGAAGATGAAAGTACCTACAGATCTGAAATTAATTGACTTGAGAGAAGAACCTCTTGAAATTCAAATTTTGATTAATGTGGTAATTGATTTGATTATGTGAGTGAAAAGAGAGAGAAATTGAAGGAGTAAATATATGAGTTAGAAACGTGAGTTTGGACTGGAAATGAAATAATATATCCAGTAATTGGGTTTTGAGTGAAAAGAAGGGATTTTCGTATTATTTTAAAATGGTATGTAAATATTGAGAATATCATAATTAATGGTGTATACTTTGGTAATTTTTCCATGTTATTTCTTAAAATTTCTGTTTATAGTAAAGAGGCCTCTGAAAGGCCCAATAGATTGGGGCTTTGAATTAAAGGTGACATTAAGGTGTCAAAATAAAGGGGCGGTGACATAAGTCTTAATTATTGAGTGTATGTGATAATTATGTGATTAATGATTAAGGATTGTGGAGTTGCCCTCAAGTTTATAAGTTGGCAGTTTGGTCCATTGAATTAAATGAGGGGTAAAAAGGTAAATGACTAAAACCTAATTTAACCAATTTTGGTGGGAACCAAAATTGGAGGGAAGCCAGGGGAGCTGTACCAAAAGATGGGAAATAAATCATTTTGCCCCCCGCCTCCCATCGTATTCCTCTTCTTATTCTTCTTCTGCTTTATTCTTGCTCTCTTCTTGCTTGATTGCTTACCTTTCTTCTTCCCTTTCTCTTCATCTTCTTCTTCTTCTTTTCGTACATTGTTGGACTTGGTTGTTAGTCCTTGAGCTTTTTTCTTCTTATTTTCATCTTCTTGAATCAGATTTAGCTAATCTAATCAGTGGACCAGATTTTGTTCTATATCAATTGAAATTACTTCATAAGTGATTGGGTTCACACACCATTGTTTTGGTAAGTAAAATTAACAGTTATTTGAAATCACTCATCATCATCTGGGTAGCCGCAATTTTTTCAATAATTTGCATTAGCGTTTCCAACATATGGATATATATGTTGCAACATATGACTTATACATTTTGTCACAACATGTGATTTATGTTTCACAACATAATAGTTATATGTAGCAACATATGACTTACATTTCGCAACAGGATAGCCATATATTGCTACATATAACTTACATGTGTTGCCACATGTGATTTATTTGTCACGAGATATCAGTTATATGTAGCAACATATGACTTACATGTAGCCACATAATAGTCATACGTTGCAACATATGACTTACACATTTTGTCACAACATGTGATTTATGTTTCGTAACAGAATAGTTATATGTAACAACATATGACTTACATTTCGCAACAGAATAGCCATATGTTGCGACATATAACTTACACATGTTGCCACCTGTGATTTATCTATCACAATATATCAGTTATATGTAGCAACATATGACTTACATATCGCCACAGAATAGTCATATGTTGCAACATATGACTTACACATTTCTTCATTAGTACTAATTGTTTTTTTAATTAATTTCTCCATGTACAATAAATGGAGGGATTATTTGTAGGGATTGATTGTCGTGGTGAATGGGTCGAGAAGAAAAATGGATACATTTGGCGTTGGAAGGATGGTAAGAAATGGGGAGGGTCGGTAGAATGACTGTCAAAAGAAATATTTTGTATGATGATTTTGTGAATTTAGTCATGCAAAAATGTGGATACAATTGTCAACTGAAAGATCTTGTCATGAGTTACATTCCCCATTTTTTTCATAATGAAAAGGTCTTACCTTTTAAAATAACTGATCAGCCTAGTTTTCTTGTTTATTTGGGAGGAGCAGAAAAACCGCTCATATTAAGAGTCTATGTGGATGAAAATCCTATCGAGGAGGATCATAATCTAGAAGAAAACCAACAAGATATGTTAAATAATGAATTTGATGATGTAGACATGAATAATCACGATGCTGAAATTGGAAAAGATGAAGTGCTGGACTTTGAGAGCAACAATCCTCCTACACCTATTGTTGGTAGCAACATTCCATGTTCTTCTTAATCATCACGTGTGAATAATGTTCGAGATGATGAAATTGGTTTTTATAAGGGAATGACATTCAAGAATAAGGAAGAACTGGCAAATTCATTGAAAATTATTTGCTTGAAAAATGATTTTAGACTGAAAAGGGAGATCAATTCTCGAAGTGTGTTTTCTTTTAAATGTTCATATTCAGAGTGCAATTGGTGGCTGAGGGCTGTGAAATTTACAAGTAGCAACAGCTTTATCATTAGAATCTACGAAAAGTACCATGTGTGTGGTTCAGAGCATCTTACAAGCCATAATCCCTATGCCACGACAAAAGTCATAGGTAAGTACTTTGAAAATAGTTTTCCCAATGGTAAAGGCCCATCCACAAGAGACATGTCAATTCAAATTAGCACATAATTGGGTTGTAAGGTAAGTTATTGGAAGATTTATAAGGGCATGGAGCATGCTAAGTCTAATGTTAGGGGAACACAGCACGGATATTCAGTGCTTAATGTGTACCGTTATATGCTTGAAGTTGTAAATCCAGGAAGCAAGATGGCATTGTCGCTCAATGAAAGTGGAAGGTTCAAGTACTTTTTAGTATCATATGCCGCTTGGATAACTGGTTTACAAGAAATGAGAAAAGTAATTGTTGTTGATGGGACATTCCTGAGGAGCAAGTATGAAGGAGTTTTGCTATTGGCGGCAGCACAAGATGTTGAGAATCATATATTTCCAATGGCTTTCTATGTTGTGGACAAGGAATGCGATGCCTCATATGAATATTTTTGTATTATATAGGCATCCAAGTATATTCGTGATCTCATTTATGGTTGTTGCATGAGACACATAAAGCAAAAGGCGCACTTAGATGTGAGTATAATGACCATTTCAATCAAATAGATTGATTTTTATTTTTGTTGTGTAGATATAATATTATGACGTCAAACATCGTGGAGTCGGTGAATTCTATGTTGTTGGCTCATCACAAGTTCAGTGTCACTGGTCAAGGTGATGTTGCTATGGTGGATCTACAAAGAAGAACTTGTACTTGTAGAGTTTTTGACTTGGACAAAATACCTTGTCCATATGCCATGGCAGTGCTTCGAGCCCAATATGGTGCTGATTTTGGAAATCAGATTTATGAGTACTCCTCTCCATATTATTCAGTGGAAAAATACATAATGGCATATTGTGAGGAAATTCACCCGGTACCACATGAAAATTCTTGGATTGTCCCTTTGGATGTCATAAAAAGAGAAATACCTCCTCCATATGTTGATCCAAGCAAACCTGGAAGAAGGAGATATAAAAGACAATGTGGAGTTGGTGAATCATTTCCAATAAGAAAAAATAAGTGTTCCATATGTAGGGACTTTGGCCACAAAAGAACTACATACCCAAATCGAAATGCTCTATACGTGTTGTTGAATTTTAATGAATGTTCTTTTTTATTTGAGGATGATGTTCCCTATCTTCTTATCTTAATTTCAATCAACTTATGTTATGTTATTTATATAAAATGTGTGATTTATTTAATTATGTGTTGCTACTTACAATAGACTATTGCATATGTTCCAACATATGTCAATTATGTGTTAGATTTTACAACAGAATATTGCATATGTTCCAACATATGTCAATTATGTGTTACATGTACTATAAAATATGCATTTATTCCAACATATATTAATTATGTGTTAGATCTTACAACATAATATTGCATATGCACCAACATATGTCAATTATGTGTTACAATTACCACAAAGAATACATATGTTCCAACATATTTCTAATAAATAATTACGTGTAATGTGTGTGAACCAGCAATCAATCATTACTGTCATTGGAACAACTTTCAAAAAAAAATTAATTACAACTCTTCATATTTTACCCTTTATTCAAAAAAAAAAATAAGTACTTTCATTTGACAAGTCAAAAGTTGTGTCTCTTCTCTTCTGTTCGTCTTCAGAAGTTGCAACTTTTCATACATTTCCCGGAATTATATAAGAACACAACAACAGAAGGTCCTTTCACTTAATTTTCTCCAAGATGGGAAGGAAGAATAGAAAATCTTCAAAAATGACTATGAGTAAAAAAAACTACATAGAATCCCTTCCGAGGGAACTACTAATTGATATCATTGAAAGGATTGCTTCTTACTGTCTCAAAGATTTAATGAGGGTTAAATTAATGTATGTATGTATTAATCAATTTTCGCTTTTTAATTTGATTTTCTAACCATTTGATTTGATTTCTCAGTTCCAGGATCCTCAATCAAGTCGCTAATGAACTTTCTGTATATAAAAAGGTAACATTGGTCAACTTTCCTTATCGTAGATGGTCGATAATTCAAGAAGCCATTTTTTTCTTGGAAATGTGCAGAGCATCGGGGAATTTAGAAGCCTTATACAGAAAAGGCGTGGTAATTTTTTATGTTTTTCGTATGTATTCACATTTTTATCAATGTATTTTTCCTTTTAAATGTGTTATTTCTTGTGTAGTTTGATTTTTTCAACCGTAACGATCCAACTGCATTGGGAATGATTAATCAAGTAGCAGACAGTGGCCACATTGGTGCATCCTATGTGCTTGCCATAATTTCTATCTTCAATGGTGGTGAATCCATGAGAGAAGGTTTAATGTTCATTGAGAACATGAAAAAAATGGAGCCACTAAAAGTCAGAAGATGTCGACAGAATTTGCAAAATATTTTAGGTGGAATGTGGGTGCCAGAACCTAATTTGTTGGGAGAAAGACCCATTTGTTGCACTGTTCATCAATTTGAGCGAATCGGTCGCAGGAATGGTTGGGCCATGGGAAGCGACAATGAAGATGATATTCGTTGTGATTTATGTAGGTGTGATTTAGAACTAGATTATGTAGTTAAATTTCTGCCTTATACCACTGTGTGGTATTAATTAAATTGCCATCTGTGGCAACATATGTACATAACTTGCAAACCAAATTCATGGTGAAAAAGGTTGACTTTTTGTGTTTTGTATTGATTTTTGAATTTGTTCTTTATAAAATGTTTAATCTAAAAATATTTGTTTTTTTCATAGTATTCTCATTTTGACCATCCTTGAAATGTCATCCGTGGCAACATATGCACATTATGTTGTATAAAATTGCAACAGATATGTCATATGTGGCAACATGTGTATATCCTAAAATGTGCTTTTTTTTTTTGGCTAATTCAATTGAATTACGGTCTAATACAACAACCTCCTTCATTAATTACAACTCTTCATATTTTACCCTTTTTTCAAAAAAATTAAGAACTTGCATTTGAAAAGTCAAAAGTGCCTCTTCGTCTTCAGAAGCTGCAACTTTTCACATTCATTACATTAGGATTATATTATGTAAGAAGAACACAACAGGTCCTTTCATTTATTTTTCTCCAAGATGGGAAGGAAGAATAAGAAATCTTCAAAAATGACTATGAGTAAAAAAAACCACATTGAATCCTCCGAGGGAACTACTAATTGATATTGTTGAAAGGATTGCTTCCTACTCCCTCAAAGATTTAATGAGGGTTAAATTAAGGTATGTATGTATTAATCAATTTTCGCTCTTTAATTTGATTTCCTAACATTTGATCTGATTTCTCAGTTCTAGGGTCCTCAATGAAGTCGTTAATGAACTTTATGTATATCAGAAGGTAATATTGCTCAGCATTTCTGTATTTATCTGGCCGTCTTCAGTTGTTCGAAGATGCACTACTTTCCTGGAAATGTGTAGAGCATCGAGGAATTTAGAAGCTTTATACAGAAAAGGCATGGTATTTTTTAATGTTTTTCGAATGTATTCAAGTTTTTATCAATGTATTTTGCATTTTAAATGTGTTATTTCTTCTGCAGTATGATTTTTTCAAACGTAGCGATTCAAATGGATTGGGAATGCTTAGTCAAGTAGCAGACGGTGGCCACATTGGTGCATCCTATGTGCTTGCCATAATTTCAATCTTCAATGGCGGTGAATCCATGAGAGAAGGCTTAATGTTCATTGTCAACATGACTCCACTAAAACTCAGAAGATGTTGAGAGAAGTTCCGATACACTTTATATAAAAGGATTCCAGAACCTCATTTGTTGGGAGAAAGACCAATTTGTTGCACTGTTCAAAGCCCCCACTTTGATTGTGAATTATGTAGGTGTGATTTAGAAATAGATGAAGTTGTTAAATTTTTGTAATAATTAAATTTTCATGTGGCAACATATGCACGTTCTGTTTTTGAATTTGTTCTTTATAAAATGTTTAATGTAAAAAAATTGGCATTTTCCCATTCTTAAATCGCTCAATTTATCGATTAATCGATCCTTGAAGTGTCATATGTGGCAACATATTCACGTTCTGTTTGATAAATCGCAATAGACATTGTCATATGTGGCAATATGTATATCATAAAATGGTCTTTTTGGGGTTAATTCAATTAAATTGTCACCCAATTCAACATGTAACACTAATATATAGTCCTACAACATGTCTAAGTATGAAATTATGATCTAATACAACAACATTCATTCAATTCTATCAATTATTTTTACAAAGACTATCATCCCACTAGTTCATCATACAATGACGAAGTAACTCCATATGATGGTTATATAACACCCTTGTAAATCATTGTTCCAAGTGTTATAGCATATTTTTATTGCTTAATTATCGTTCAAAGTACTAAAATTTGGTCCAATTTGACATTTTCCTATTCCTAAATCGCTCAATTTATCAATTAACTGATCATTAAAGTGTCATCTATGACATATTCACGTTATGTTTGATAAATAGCAACAGATGTTGTCATATGTGACAACATATGTATATCATAAAATGGTCTTTTTGGGGTTAATTCAATTAAATTGTCACTTAATTCAACATGTAACACTAATATATAGTCCTACAACATGTCTAAGTACAGAATTATGGTCTAATACAACAATGTTCATTCAATTCTTTCAATTATTTTTACAAAGACCAACCCAATCTTGAAAGCTGAAGTGGGTTTGGGGAATGGAAGAACAAGAACATCTTCTTTACCACCAAAAATGGTAACATAAGACCCTTTTTCACTTATGCTTGTCATCTGCTCGTGAATATCATCCAGTCAAGTCTTTGTTCTTTTATTCTTAAATATGAGTGCTAACCAGATTCCCCATGTTATATGCGAGGTCAATAAAATTCTCCAGAGAGTGAGTTTCTGATCATAATGACCACCTTATCATCCACTAGTTCACCATACAATGACCAAGTAACTCCATATGATAGCTATATAACACCATTGTAAATCGTTGTTCCAAGTGTTATAGCTTTTTTTTACTGCTTAATTATGGTTCAAAGTACTAAAATTTGGTCCAATTTGACATTTTCCCATTCCTAAATCACTCAATTTATCGATTAACCGACCCTTGAAGTGTCATTTGTGACAACATATTCACATTCTGTTTGATAAATCTCAACAGACATGTCATATGTGGCAACATATGTATATCATAGAATGGTCTTTTTAGGGTTAATTCAACATATAATGTAACGGATCATTCTAGAATACTCCACTAACACACACTCCACTCACTCTCACTCATTATAAAAGGGTTAATTAGGGTTCCCTTAATTCACAAAAATAAGCTCTCGTTTTATATTTTCTTTCCTTTATTCTTTCTCCTCTCCTCCCTCATCACACTCAAATTTCCCTGAGAAGATGTTACCACCTTGGACAAATTTAAGTCTCCGCTTGTTGTGGGTGATCAACGTAACTATGTTATTCTCAATTAATATGATGTCTTCTTCAAGTGTGTTCTTAGTGCATGGGTGATGTTCGTTGTTTGTTTTTGTCGGATCTTGCCTAATGGAGGGTAGCTTCATCATTTGGTAAGTCTTCTTACTTTATATATAACATCATATTTACTGTAACAGCGTGTATGGGGTAGTTAACTATGGTTGTTTATTTTTCTGTAGGTGGTCTTGTGACATAGTACATGGGTAGCTCTGATCCACCTCCCTTCAAGAAAGAATGGTGATGACCCCTCCAGGTTTCATCGCTCAATGTTGACTCCAGATCCTCCAGTTAAGTCCTTTTTTGCTAGCTGAAGTAGTAGTATAGGGCTAGAGCGTTTCATATGTAAATTTTGTTGTTTTTGTTGGCATTAATGCCTTGTAAATATGGATATGTAGCCTAGCCTAGACTTGCATGTCACTATATCAACTATCAATGGGCTAAAGCATTTCAGATGTAAATTTTGTTGTTTTTGTTGGCGTTAATGCCTTGTAAATATGGATATGTAGTCTAGCCTAGCCTTGTATGTCACTAGTTCAACTATCAACTATCAATGACATGTTTATGTTTATGTTTAATGTTTCCCAAGTACTTTATGTGCTTGAATTCCTCTCTATTAATGGTGATACTACTTGCATGTACACATAATTGGCATATGTTGCAACAGCTTAGAAAATGTAAGTACTTTATAAAAGTAATTGGCAAGCCCAACCTCTAAAACTAGCCCAATCGGCCCATTATTTCATTTCTGGAAGGAATATATATATAAATTGGGGCTTTCATTTTCATTTCAAGAATAGGGTTTTCATTTTCTTCCTCGCCACTTCGGTTTCTCTCTTCTTCGCGCTTTCTCTCTCTCTCTCTCTCTTCGCATGGATCTCAGATCTCTGGAGTGCATGGGATATAATGATTTTTTTATTTCATCAGTCTTTTCTGTTCTTTGTTTTTTAACACGCAACTAATTTGATTGACCTTTGGTTAAACCAAATCTCAGCACTATCATGTATTGTCAAATCAATAAAATCATTAATTTTGCAATATAGTGGTTGGGTAAGAATTTTTGAGTTCTTTAAATATAGATCAGTACTCTAGATCTAGATCTAATGAATGAGTTTTGTTTGTTTTTGTTACTTTTGATATAATGTCAAATGCAATATTGAATCGAATTTGTAATGATGAAAATGATCTCATGTTGGGTGTGAAAATCTGTTGCAAACATGGAGACTTACTGTCAATGCAAACTTCATGGTCGAAGGACAATTCAGGTCGAAGATTTTGGTCTTGTCCACGCTATCATGTATGTAGATTTCTACATCTTAGTCTGAAGACTTCTCTTTATTTTATTTTTTTAATTTAAATTTCTTTATCGTGTGTATTTTAGAAGAATGCATGCAACTTCTTTAGATTGAGAGATCGTGAAGATGTTGATATTCGATCCAAGTACGTTATTCTGAGATTGGCGAACAAAATTAAGGAGTTGGAAATTGATGACGAAAATCATATTAAAAGAAGTAACAAATGGGTGATGAAGGAGAAGAAGAAGACCAAATGTTGTAACAACTAGAAGTTAATCTTCGTGTTGTTTGTTGTGGGTTTTTTTTCTATTTTTAAGCATTACCAAGAAGAACAATGTGGAGGATGGAAATTTCTTATGTAGTTGTGTACAACCATTAAAATTATCATAGTTGTGGAAATAAAATAAATAAACGTAGTTTTGCACTCCTGTTCCAACATTTTTACTTGTTCTTAACATAACATATGAGTCAAATGTTGCTACATATGAGACATATCTCATATGTTGCTACAGATGACTCATCTGTTGCTACAGATGCCTCAAATGTTGCAACATATAACCCTTATGTAGCAACGTTTGATCATTTTAGGCATATGTAGCTATAGATGACCCATATGTTGCTACATATGAGACATATGTTGCTACAGATGATCCATATGTTGCTACATATGACACATATATTGCTACAAATGACCTATATGTTGCTACATATGAGACATATGTTGCTATATATGATCCATATATTGCTACATATGAGACATATGTAACAACATTTGATCAAGTACTTACTCTCAATATAACATCACATTCTATGTACTTGCTCTCAATATAAGATAAAATAACATAAGTGATAAAATAAAACATTGTCTTTAATTACAAACACATACGTTGCTACATATGACACATATGTTGCTACATATGAGACATATGTTGCTATATATGACCCATATGTTGCTACATATGAGACATATGTAACAACATTTGATCAAGTACGTGCTCTCAATAAAACATCACATTCTATGTACTTGCTCTCAATATAAGATAAAATAACATAAGTGATAAAATTAAACACTGTCTTTAATTACAAAAACATTATCAAGGCTCCAAGTTCCTAGATACTATCCCAGCAGCCCAAACCTATTGCATTTGACGAACTGCATTGTCACACAACAGGGTTTAGGGAGGTTGAATTATTGTCCTGGTAATCAAATGCTCAATAAATGCAAGCGAATTTGATGCGCACGCGGCATTGGTATCATTAGTTACCATGGTTTCCAATCGACCTTTAAATTCTCATGGTTCATTGAGGAACTTATCTGGCAAATGCTTCATTATTCCACTTTGCTTTAATAATTTTGGCACCAACTCGAAGACAAGATGTATGAATGTCAAAAACTTGGCATGTTTCATACCCATCAGCAGGCAATCATAAACATTTATGCGACCCTCGTGCAAGAGGATCTCAAGAGTCACAAAATGAGTTTTGTTAATGTTCATGAATGCCAAAAGCCTTTTTACACCAATCCAGTCCATGCCTCCAGGATATGGTCTAATGCCCCTAACATAGTTAATCATATCTTCATCCCACTCAAACTCATTAATTAACTGCGTAAAGCTTCTGCCACCAACTGTTGTTGTCTCCTCGCTCATTTTGTCATAGCTTAGTTTGAAGTTGGAATAGAAGTTGAGATCTAGGATTCTATCTGTGGAATCATAGTACTCAGGGTATCTCACATACCTCTCCCGCATGAGGCTAAGGATTTCATCAACATACTGAAATAAAAAAATAATGTTAAAGAGTAAAGAAGAGTAATCATTAAAAAGATAAAACAAACGAACATTATAAATTCAAGGTACTAGTAGAGAAAAATTACCCAGTATTCCCATCAAATGTCCATGCTTGTCATGGTCTTGAAATCTTTTCCACTAAAAAAATGCATGTTGTATTGTGCACGCAGTTCCTTTGCTCTCGTCAGGTCCACCAGTTTGTTCTTTTCAGCTATAGTCACACGCTTATAAACATTCACATGCTTGAACTCCAACACTTCCTCTCCTATCGCCATTGGCAATTCTCCAAAGATCTTCTTCTTCAAATTTTGTATTGCCTTGATAAAGGATTTTTTTCCTCCTCTTGGCCTGTGGAGTATATGGATGCCGAACATTCTTTGATGGAATGACCTTAAACCCCTCTTGTTTTTAAATTCATTGACAGCTTGACTCAATGTTTGAATATACATGATAGAATCTTCATCTTGTTTCTTGCACTTCTCACAGAGAAAGCCAGATCATCTTCTACAAGAGGTAGCCCCTTGGTCTTGTCCAGCACCAGCATCAATACCATGACCATCAACCCCATCAAAAACAACTAATTCATTAACAACTCTATCTCTTTTGATGGTTCTTGCTCTAGCCAATGCCATTTTAACTCTATCCACAACAGGATCAAATAAGGTTTCAACCAACCCTAGGGTAATTAGATATGGCATTTGCAATTTCTTTTCTGTTGGGACAAGCCATGAATGCACAACCTAAAATTATAAAAATGAGTCATCCGTAGGAATATTTGGGTCAGATGTTGCCACAGATGTGTCATATGTCACTATTGATGGGTGATATGTTGACACATATGGGCATTTGTAGCAACATCTGTGTCACATGTTGCGACAGATGGATCATCTGTAATAACATATGAGTCATCTGTAGCAATATTTGTGTCATATGTTGAGGGAGTACAGCCCTTGGCAGAGGATAGACCTATGCCGCTTGAGGACCAGAAGATGCTTGGTGTGTTTCTCAGGTTGACACCACCGAGGTTTTCTGGGGCTGCCGGTGAGGATGCCCACGAGTTTCTTACTACTTGCCGTGAGAGGCTTCACACTTTGGGTCTAGTGGAGTCTAGAGGGGCCGACTTCATTGCTTACCAACTAGATGGGCCAGCCAGGCAGTGGTGGCGCACATTCATTCAGACCAGGCCAGTTAGATCTCCACCGGTATCATGGGATGAGTTTTCTGAGGCCTTCTTGGCCAAGTTTATCCCTCGTAGCGTCAGAGACCGCCTCAGGGATCAGTTCTGCAGGTTGGAGCAGGGCTCCATGTCAGTGGCAGAGTACGAGACTAGGTTCCACGAGCTCTCCCGTCATGCAGAGGCGATATTACCTACAGAGGAGGAGAGGGTCAGGTGCTTTGTTCGTGGGTTGAGATTACAGCTTCGGCTTGAGACCCAGTCCTTAGTTTCTGCGGGTCGATCTTTTTTAGACGTAGTTGACCATGCCAGTACTATGGAGCATCTTCGTCGCGAGGCCCAAGGGGGCAGCGAAAAGAGGGCTAGGCATGAGGGCAGCTACAGTGATTTTCACCCCAGGTCTAGGGATTATCATGACAGGACCGGACGACGGTTTCGACAAGGTCAGTCTAGCAGACCTACATAGGCCTCTCTTCAGGCATCAAGGGGTGGTCGGAGCGAGGCTAGTTCGAGCCAGGGCCACGAGGTATTTCAGCCAGGTTCTTCAGGCCATGCTGGCCGTTCTTCTAGGAGTCGCCCTCGACAGGGTTGCTATCAGTGTGGTGAGATAGGTCATTGGGCCAGGGACTGTCCTCAGCATAGTCGGATTGCTTCTCCTCGCAGTTCCTCACCTCCAGTTAGAGGCCGTAGTCAGGGTCAGGATCGTAGAGGTGGTCATCAGGGTATACGGGGTGGTCCCCGAGGAGGCAGGTCAGGTGGTAAGTTTGATGGTCAGGGCAGAGGCAGACATAGCCATTTCTATGCAGCTCCAGCGAGGGCGGAGGCTGAGGCACCAGATGATGTGATCACAGGTACGATTATTTTATGCCAGCAGCCCGCCTTAGCTTTATTTGATCCAGGCTCTACCTTTTCGTATGTTTCTGTTTACTATGCCTCTCGCTTGAGTATGATTTCTGAGCCTTTGGTAGCACCGTTGCGTGTATCGAGCCCCGTGGGTGAGTCTTTAGTAGGGGATCAGGTATTTCGATCTTGCTTAGTCACTATCCAGGGAAGTGACACCCGGGCTGACCTTATATTGCTTGACATGGTTGATTTCGACGTGATTCTGGGCATAGACTGGTTATCCCCTTATCGCGCTGGTTTAGATTGCTTCTCTAAGACCGTTACCTTACCTATTCCTGGTATTCCTCCGGTGGTGTGGCAGGGATCTCGTGGTAGCACACCAGTTGGGGTCATCTCTTTTATTCGAGCGAGGAGGCTAGTGGCTAGTGGATGCTTATCATATTTGGCTTATGTGCGTGATGTGAGTAGGGAGGTCCCTCCGGTTGAGTCAATTCCTGTTGTTCGTGACTTCTTAGATGTGTTTCCTACCGACCTACCTGGCCTACCCCCAGAGCGTGATATTGATTTTTCGATTGAGCTTGAGCCGGGTACTCGACCTATTTCTATTCCGCCATATCGGATGGCTCCTGCAGAGCTCAAGGAGCTCAGTGTTCAGCTTCAGGATCTCTTGGGTAAGGGATTTATCAGACCTAGTGTATCACCTTGGGGCGCTCCAGTTCTTTTTGTTAAGAAGAAGGACGGTACGATGCGTATGTGCATTGACTATAGGTAGTTGAATAAGGTGACAGTGAAGAATCGATATCCTCTACCTAGGATTGATGACTTATTTGACCAGCTACAGGGAGCTTCAGTGTTCTCTAAGATTGATTTGAGGTCCGGCTACCACCAGTTGAGGATTAGGGCAGCGGACATCCCTAAGACTGCATTTAGGACCCGTTATGGACATTATGAGTTCTTGGTGATGTCATTTGGGTTGACTAATGCCCCTGCCGCCTTTATGGACTTGATGACGCGTGTGTTCAAGCCTTATCTTGATTCCTTCATCATAGTCTTCATTGATGACATTTTGATTTACTCGCGAAGTAAGGGTGATCATGAGCAGCATTTGAGAGTTGTGCTCCAGACTTTGAGAGATCAGCGGCTTTATGCCAAGTTCTCGAAGTGCTAGTTCTGGTTAGACTCTGTAGCATTCTTGGGGCACGTTGTATCTAAGAATGGCATTATGGTAGATCCGGCGAAGATTGAGGCTATTTGGGATTGGGCTAGGCCCACATTAGTTACTGAGATTCGGAGCTTCGTCGGACTAGCAGGCTACTACAAACGATTTGTGGAGGGTTTCTCTACCTTGGCAGCACCTCTGACCCGGTTGACTCGTGCTGATGTTCCCTTTGTTTGGTCAGAGGAGTGTGAGGCGAGCTTTTTGAGGCTCAAGGAGTTATTGACCACCGCTCCTATATTGACTCTTCCAGTTAAGGGCGAGGGATTCACGGTCTATTGTGATGCATCCAGAGTTGGTTTGGGTTGTGTATTGATGCAACAGGGCCAGGTTATTGCTTATGCGTCGAGGTAGCTTAAGGTCCATGAGCGCAACTACCCCACTCATGACTTGGAGTTAGCGGCGGTAGTTTTCACGCTTAAGATTTGGAGGCACTACTTATATGGAGTTCGATGTGAGATCTATACTGATCATAGGAGTCTCCAATACATCATGAGCCATAGGGACCTTAATTCGAGGCAGCGTCATTGGATTGAGCTCTTGAAGGACTACGACCTCTCTATTCTCTATCATCCGGGCAAGGCAAATGTGGTAGCGGACGCCTTGAGCCAAAAGGCGGTGAGTATGGGTAGTCTAGCCTTCTTATCTGTAGAAGAGCGACCCTTGGCTTTGGACGTTCAGTTTTTAGCCAATAGCATGGTTCGGTTGGACATCTCAGATTCTAGGCGTATCTTGGCCTTTATGGGAGTTCAGTCCTCTTTGCTTGATAGGATCCGTGGTTGCCAGTTTGAGGATGAGGCCTTGGTGGTCCTTAGAGATTGAGTGTTAGCGGGTGATGGTGGTCAGGCTACCTTAGATCCTGATGGGGTGTTGAGATTCGCCGGTCGCATCTGTGTTCCGAGAGTTGGAGACTTGATACAGCTGATACTTTCTGAGGCTCATGAGTCTAGATACTCTATCCATCCGGGCACAGCGAAGATGTATCGTGATTTAAGGCAGCATTACTGGTGGAGTGGTATAAGGAGAGATATTGCTGACTTTGTTTCCCGTTGCTTGTGCTGCCAGCAGGTTAAGGCCGAGTATTTGAGGCCTGGTGGTGAGTTTCAAAGATTACCCATTCCAGAGTGGAAGTGGGATCGCATTACTATGGATTTTGTGGCTGGCCTACCGCGGACTTCTAAAGGTGTTGATAGCATTTGGGTCATCGTTGATCGATTGACCAAGTCAGCACATTTCATTCCTGTTCAGTCTTCATTTAGTGCCGAGAGGTTGGCTCGTATCTACATTCGGGAGGTGGTTCGACTTCATGGGGTGCCAGTTTCTATTATATCAGATCGGGGTTCTCAGTTCACATCCAGCTTTTGGAGGACCTTCCAGGATGAGCTGGGCACTCGGGTTGACCTTAGCGACTTTTCACCCATGGATGGCGATCGGGCGTACTATTCAGTCGCGAGGATATGTTGCGGGCCTGTGTTATGGACTTTGGAGGTCAGTGGGACCAGTTCTTGCCTTTGGCGGAGTTTGCGTACAACAACAGCTACCATTCTAGCATTCAGATGGCCCCGTTCGAGGCCTTGTATAGTAGGCTTTGTCGCTCTCCAGTGGGCTGGTTTGAGTCTTCAGAGCCTAGGCCGCGGGGTACAGATTTGATTCAGGAGGCTTTGGACCAGGTGAGAGTGATTCAGGATAGACTCAGGACTGCTCAGAGTAGGCACCAGAGTTATGCAGATCGGAGGCGTCGACCTTTGAGATTCTTTGTTGGTGATCGGGTATTCCTTCGTGTGTCGCCCATGAAGGGCGTGATGAGGTTTGGAAGGCGGGGCAAGCTTAGCCCCAGGTACATTGGGCCTTTTGAGATACTCCAGACAATTGGGAAGGTCGCTTATGAGTTGGCCCTACCTCCAGCATTTTCAGCCATCCACCCGATTTTCCATGTCTCGATGTTGTGCCGATATGTTCCGGATGAGTCTCATGTGCTCCAGTATGATGCAGTCGAGTTGGATGACCGTTTGACATTTGTAGAGGAGCCAGTTGCCATCCTAGCCAGAGATGTGAGGAGATTACGCTCGAGAGCCATTCCTGTTGTTAAGGTCCGTTGGAGGCATCGTCTAGTTAAGGAGGCTACCTGTGAGATCGAATAGGTTATGCGAGAGCAGTTTCCCGGCTTGTTTGAGCCTTCAGGTAATTCTTGACCCTTACTTTCGCAGACGAAAGTCCTTTTTAGTAGTGGATATTGTAATGACCCTCCTAGTCTTTTCTGTGTCTTGCCTTCTGTGTGTCATTAGAGCATTCCTGTAGCGACCCCAAGTCATTTATGACTTGCTGGGACTGACAGTTCAGTCACCTGGTCGTTTGTTTGGTTATTGTGTGAGTTTAAGTGTTTTTGGAGCTAATGAACCTTGAAAGATCATTTTCGATCAAAAGTTCAAGAAGATGACATCAGAATCCAATTTTGATGATTCCATCAGCTCCGAAAGGGTCATTTTAGGCTAGTAGCATGGTCGGCATGAGTCCCGAGGTTTTCAGTGTGAGTTGGTACAATTAGGCGTTTTAGCCTTTGGAATTTGGCCTAAGGTTGACTTTGGTCAACATTCTTGGAAAATGCGCTCGGATGAAAATTCTGTCAGCGCGGTTAGCTCCGGAATATTGAGTTTGGTCTAGAACAACCTTTCGTTCTACTCCCAAGGCCTCTAGACTCATTCTGAGACCCTCGGTGGATTTTGGTTAAATTGGCTTATGAAAGTGGAACCCACTTTTTATCGAGATGACCTATGATGGAAATATCGACTGCGCCGTTGAGTCTGAAATGTCAAATTTAGTAGGGTAGCATATCTGTTTTATTTTTATCGGGTCCCGAACGAATTCCGAGCCCTCCGTCGGAGACTTTAAATATTTGGCCACAGCTGTAGCTGGTGCTGCCATTTTAGCTCTTTTATCCAACTTCAAACCCTCATAACTCTCTCATTTCTAGTCCAAATTTAGTGATCCAAAGGTTCATATTGTGGTTTTTTTTGCAAGGAACGCGTTGGTGTGGTTAGACTTCATATTCAAAGCTTCGTTGGAGGTAAAGAGTTGTGTTTTAGCTGCTGTCATAACTATTTTCGGGAGCAATTTTTTGTGAAATTTAAGAAACTGATTTCTTGGTCATCTTAAGTCCGATTTTAGTGATTCTTGAGGCTATCTTGAGTGGTTTTTTGAGGAGAACGTTGTGGTGTTGTCAGATTTCACTGTAGACCTATCGTTTCTGGTAAATCTACTTATTCATCTGCTATTCCATTCTTAGTTCTTGAGAAAATTTGGATTTTTGGTTGATTGTTGATATTGTGATGTTCTCGAGCCCCGATTTGTGGCCATTTTGGGACTTGAGCTTGGGGAACTGATTGGAACCTATTTTTGGGATTAATTCTGAAATTTCCGGCGTGGGTCCCACTTTTCCCGTTTTGACCCCGAAATTGGTCTATCTCCGTTTCTTACGATTTTAGTGTCTAAACAACCGTAATAACATTGTGACTCTATTTTTGATAGTGTGTCAGCGTTTTGAGGCTGTTCGAAAGGGGGAAACTCCAAAAAAGTAATTTTTGGAGCGCGCGCGATCGGCCTTAAGGTAGGCTACGGCTTTATTTCTACTAGATTGAGCTTAATTGGGTAAAAGCATGTCGATTGGAGTGAATTGGGGTGGGTACTAGTTTCCTACTTTACTTTGATTAGATACCTCATGTTAGGATCGATTGGTCATAATTCGGGTGTAGTATCATGTTATCCGGTGTAGTAGAGTTGCATGCTTATGTGCTAAATGTTATTGTATGTTTGTATGCTATGTGTTGTATATTTGTTCGTCATGGCGAAGGCATGATGTCCTTAGTCTAGGTTAGGCTAGCATTGCCTTAAACTTATGACCGTGTGGGGATGGCCTCGACTTTCGCCGGCGTCGTTTGGATGACTTAGCTCAGCGCGGAGTAGCGGACTTGAGTCGATAGTTGAGCCTTAGATTAGGCGTTATCATTTACGTATCTTCTCCCTTTAATTCTGCGGTTCCGACGTGTTCTCGATGGTTTAGTGCATCAGTAGAGGCGTGTGATTGAGATAGTATATGCTTGGAGTCTTTTCTGTGATTTCTTAGAGTGGACAGCGTTCCATGGTGGTTGTTGTTGGATTGGATCCTATCGGAGATACCATCACCCCCGGGATCGTTCTTTTTAGCTGGGCTAGGAACGTATCGCTGGCTGGGTAGACTAGCTGATTTCGGTGATCGCCCCCGGGCCTCTCTTTCTAGCTAGGGAGTGTCTTCTTGTTTGGGTGTCCCGGTCGCTCTTTCTAATTTGGTGCGCATGGTAGGACGACTCGCGATATCAACCTCACCCTAGGGTCCCTCTTGGGAGTGGACTATTTGGTAGGGTGCCCCCTGGGGTCACTCTTTCTAGCTGGGCTGGGAGTGCACTACTGGCTGGGTGGAGTCTGATGGGTTATCTTGGTTACTTTGGGCTGGGAGCCTGGTTTTCTTCTTTCTCAGTAGACTTAGCTTTTCTGTGTACCTGTCGGGCTTATGGGGGTCCGTTCAGGTTTTATTTAAACTTGTGCATGAGTGTACCTTCTGGGCTTATGGGGGTCCAGTTAGGTTTAGTTTAGTGGTACTTAATTTATTTCTGGTATGCTCGTGTGCTTCCTTTTCTTATTTGTTTGACCTCTTTGTGTCTAGATTCTATCATTTCTTCTTGTTTTACCCTTTTTGCTCAGTCGGCCTTTGATGCTTACTGGGTACCTGTTGTTTTGGTACTCATGCTACGCTCTGCATCTATTTCGTGATGCAGGTCCTAGTACCAGTTACCAGCGGTGAGTAGTTCGTGCTTTCTTTTGCAGCTGTGATTCGGAGACGAGGGCGAGCACTTGGTGTTTTGGGTTTGTCATGTCTCCATCTTTTGTTTTAGCTAGTCTTGTTGCCTTTGAGACACGCTTGTTGTGGTCCACTTTTGGGACTTGTACTCTTTTTATTAGATAACTCTGTACTAGTGACTTCCAGGTTCTGGGAGGGATTCTGTATATATTTATTTTGGTTTGTTTCCGCCTTGTTGTCCGTGTTTAGACTTTTGTTCCACTAGTTTCTGCCCTTATACTCATGACTTGGTGTTCTGGGTTACGGGTTAGCTTAGCTACTGGTTGGGTATGATAGGTGCCATCATGATTCGAGAAATCGGGTCGTGACAAGTGCGATAGATGGATCATCTGTAGCAACATATGAGTCATCTGTAGCAACATTTGAGTCACATGTTGCTACAGATTAGTGATATATTGCAACATCATGAGGAGGGTTATAAAGATATGAAATATTTTTGGTTATCTTAACCATCTCAATATCCTTGGAAATGAGATCTCTTCTTCTGCATTTATTTGATGGGTCAAACGAGAAATGGCTTCAAATCCCAAGCCTATAAAAAAGGAAAACATGTCACAAATCAAATGTTGAATTATTCAATATAATATAAAAAGATTAAGAACATTTATGTTTACCATGAAAGCCTGTGGAAAGCCAAATAAGTAATTGGTCTTTGGTCTTAAAGGTTTCAACAAGTATTTGACAATTAATTCAAAGCTCTCATGACCCCAAGGATAGTTGTTGAAAGCCTTAATATCCTGAGATTTATTCACCCATTTAAGGGATAGGTTGTTGTTGAGATCTTTGGCCAAAAGTACAGTATGTACAAACCAAAGTAAGTACAATGACTCCCTGTGCTTCCTTGATGTATCCTCGACATTCAACAAATATATTAAATCGGGATTTTTAAAGCTTGTGCCAACAAGGGACACTAAGTCCTGCTCCTCAGTTGACTGTCGTGTTTCTTCTTTTCCTCCTTTCTTTCGTCTTCGTGGTTCTTTTTTTACTATGAATTCAGGGACTGGCTCAGAAGGATGATGGCATTTTAACCCTGAAACTATGGCAAACTCTCTTCTGCCAAAAAAGAGTGGCATGCCACAATAATTAATCAAAACCTCATCCTTCTTTTCAGGATTCTGAAAAATGAACCTTCTTTTCAGAAGTTCATAGACCATGGTCATTTGAAAACGTGCATTATTATTCTCTGGCAAATCAAGAAAATAACCAAAACAATTATTCCTAAAAAAATCTTCCAAACCATTCTGCTTGAGGGTGACCCTAAAGGTGTCGAAAGGTTTTTCCATGGCTGACCTCATAATGCTATCACCAGTAGCATTAGGCTGCAAATGCACAGAAAAAAGTGTGTGCATTGATAGTTTTGATCCCATCATCCTCAACTTCATTTTTTCTTGTTCTTCTTCCTCAACTTCTTTTTGTTTTCCTTTGTCTTCATCAACTTCATTTAGTTTTTCTTCTTCCTCCTCAAATACTTCTTTATTTTTTCCTTCTTCTTCCTCAACTTCTTTTTTATTTCCCTCTTCTTCCTTAGCTTCTTCTGCTCTTTCTCCATCATCATCTACTTCATTTTTTTCTTTTTCTCTTTCTTCATATTCTTTTTGATAAAATTCTGCTTCTACTTGTGAAGAAGAAACTGCTTCAGATGCAAGTTCTTCTAAAATAGTGGTAGTCGAATTTTCATTCTTCTTCCTACAAGTTTTAGTCCTAGGCCTCTTCTGGATCTTTCTGTCAGTTGTTTCTTTTGTTAATACAATTTTTCTTTTCAAATGAGCCATTATATTTGTATCTACAACCACAAAAATCAAATATTTCTTAACAAAAATAACAACAACCAAACACAACAACACAAACAACAAATACGATTCAATACCACACATGAACCAACCAACAAACCACAAAACTCTCCTTAAACCCTAACCAATGAACTACAAATTAAGCTTTTTGAAATCAGATAATATTTCAAAAGGAATAACTATCCAACCATCCTACAAACAAATAAGTGATAAAACCACTAAAAACGTCCTGATTTAATACCAGTAAGTATTTCTCAAAATTCTAATTAAATTTTACCTGAGAAGATATCAACGATAAACTAGAAATAATGAGGGCAACGACGCCTTGTTGTAGAAGAGAATCGCAACAGATTACCACTGATGTTATAGAAAATATCGCAACAACAACCTTGATCTGTGAAGGAATAATGGAACAAGAGAAAGGAAGGAAAGAAGAGAAAAGAAAACGGAAATTATTAAAAATAAATTAAATTTGGAATATGAAACGACATTTTATGGAGGAGAGGAGAGAGGGAAAAATGAAGGGACAGTTGTTTTAAACCTTTTCAATTTTTTTTGAATTTTGACAATTCAAAGTGTGACATATGTTGCCACATATATCCTTTCTATTGGGGCACATGCAGATAATTCTGTGGTGTTTTTAACAACATAGGTTATATATGTTGCCACAGACACCACATTTCTTCCTTTCCATCATAATTGACATTTGTTCCAACAAAATAAAAATAATATTAATAATCATTAATATTAATATTATCGGCAAAAATGAACAATTGTGACAATATAATGTTGCCACATATCTCCTTTCTGTGACATATGTTACCACATATCTTCTTTCTGTGACATATGTCGCCACATGTATCCTTTCTGTTAGGGAACATGCAGATAATTTTGTGGTGTTTTTTACAACAGAGGTTATATATGTTGCCACAGACACCACATTTCTTCCGTTCCATCATAATTGACATTTCTTCCAACAAAATAAAAATAATAATAATAATCATTAATATTAATATTATCAGCAAAAATGAACATTTCACCAATTGTTTTATACAACTTATCAACAAAAAGGTAATTTACAATGGTATACATAACCATCAATCTAATCAATGGTGATAACCACAACATTTTCATTTATGAACTTTGTTTTTTAATTCTTCATTTTGACTAATATAGCCACTCCGAGCCTTTAAAATTCCATAATTTCATAGGAGTAAAGCATATCTCAAGCGAAGGGATTGAGAAATAATTCCATCAGATGGTATTTGTAGTCCATCACTCAAAAACTCAGCGTATGTAGCAACAAAAACTCCATAATCACTGCATGGTATATCATCAATTAGAAAATATAATAAACCTAATATTAGCATCACATTTCGATAGTGGTAAGACTAAAAAAGTAATGTGATAGTACTTATATACTATTGCTTGCTTGTTGGGCAATACCAGTAACATGTATGACTTCGAATGAGTGAGATTTGTTCTTGCCCTGGTAAGATTCAAGAACTGACCAATTGGTTCGGTCTTTTTGCTCAAAAAATCCACTGGATTCAAGGTACTTTGGCAACATTGTAGACAACTTTTGAATCTTGGCGCACAATTTTCTGTTAGTCCTAGATGAGGACATCGAATCATACACCTTTATGTGTCGTTCCTTCAATACAACGACTGCCAAGACCCAATGAAACTCCTCATTACAATTTGTAGGGACATAAACCTCATCTGCGAGGTGCCAAGGCAGTCCAGCAGGTATACCAAACATTTTGATAGTGCCAACGATTTTATTCTCATATTCAGGAACAGCACTGGCATTGTCAATGTATGTTTTGAAAAAACAATTAGTAGTGCTATATCGATATTTAGAATGACCCTGTTGCTTCGACTTCTTCCGTAAATAGTATAAAATGGCATCCACATACTGCACAGATGCATCAACAAGTGTATTTATGTATCAATTTATTTGTATGTATTCATGTCTTAATCAAAAGATAAAAGTGGACATCGATTTACCTCATCAGTCCAGCACTTATTGGGTTGAGACATTACGTAGAATCGGTCCTTGTTCTTTGAAAATGCAACTACAAAATTGAGTTGTTTGAACTCAAGATTAGAGCAATTGGCTAAGTAGTGATCGTCCTTGTCTCTTCTGCAATTGTGTAATCATTATAAATAATTATTTTGTGGACAATAAGAAGAAATACTAATAATAGTTGAACGACTTTACTTTTTTATATGATGCTTGTAAAGA
Source organism: Solanum pinnatisectum (assembly GCA_035578085.1). Lineage (NCBI taxonomy): Eukaryota > Viridiplantae > Streptophyta > Magnoliopsida > Solanales > Solanaceae > Solanum > Solanum pinnatisectum. The sequence goes on along the minus strand of CM069081.1, from coordinate 49,003,248 downwards.
CCCTTATTTATCCATTGCAAGAAGGATGAAATTAGTTCACTTGGACCCTCACCGTCAATGTTAAAACCTTCAAATGGATATTGTTGCTTCACATCACAACTGACGACTTCGACTTTCTTCTCTTTCTTTTTCTTTCTCTTTCGCTTTCTTTTTCACTTTCTCCTTCGCTTTCTTTTTCACCTTCTCCTTCTCCTTCTCCTTCTCCTTCTCTTGCTCCTTATCCTTCTCCTTCTCCTTCTCCTTGCCATTTGGGTTTGAGTGTGATACTGGAGCAGTAGTCATTGATTTTTTTCTTTCACTAATTATAGATAGTGATTGGGAAATAGATTTTTTCAACCTCCTACACTTCAAAGGCTATGAAATCTTCTTGGATGTATGGACATCAATATTATAAGTCATTTCCTTAAAAATATCAGTGAGTTCTTCAACACGACTAATAAAATAATCATGTTGCTGCTCACATTCTTCGCATAGACAAAAAGAGCATTTGATATTAGAAGAGGAAGCAACACCAATAAAAGATTGAGTTGTTGTCATGGATGAAGCTTCTTGTATCATTTCATCTACAAGGTAAATGAAAAAAGGTTGAGAGTTTACAATTGATTATAAAATAATAATGGGTAGTAATTTATACTTATGTTGACACAGATGGATATTATGTTGCCACATATGTACCTTCTGTTGCCACAGATTAATCTTTTGTCACTATAGATGACCATTTTGTTGCCCTAACACATAGGTGATATGTTCCAACATATGACAACTCTTTAGAATATATACCAACATATCACTAAAATGTAGCAACATACGACACATCTTTCAACAAATGAAATATATGTTGGACAACTGAACAAGACTATATTTCTAAAATCATATGAACAAAATGGTCACAAAAAGAACAACAAAAGCAACAAAAAATGAATTTTCACTGAATGTTAACAATACATATACATTTCCTCAAAATTAGGGCTTTTTGGGTTTGTTGACTATCTTTCAAAAACAATAAATAATTGGTACCATTACACCATTATTCAATTTTCACATCTATAGAACGATTTATTGTTCATTAACCCAAGAAAAAAACTTAGTATTGTTCAAAAATTGTAAAATCATTCAAAAAAATGATTTGCCCATTTTAAGTCGAACAGAATCTTCAGTTCACAAAGAGGAGAGAGTCACGGCCAGAGATGAGGAGGAAGATCGTGTTTTGATAGTCGGATTTTCGAATTTCCTAAAGAAGAAGAAGAAGAGAAAAGAGAACGTTGGGAGAAGAAGAAGAATTTTTTTTTTTACTTTTTTTTTAAAATGGTTTGGATAGAATTATAAAAGTTGAAAAAATGTTTTTTTTATATTTTATAAAAGATTAGAAAGTTTTAAAAAATGTTAATTTAGTACCAAATTTACTTAATTACATTTTAAAGTGGATTTGATTCTTTCTTAGTCAAACTGTCCCACAAAAACTAAAGTAAGACTTAATTAACACATTTCATTTAATTGTCTCCAGCAGATTGGTGTTAGTGTTACATGAAGGTCACCTCAAGGCTGAAAGGGAGATGGAGGTGGATATCGCCGACGACGTCCCCTGTTCTTCCAGCGCCGTCGATTCCGTTATTCGCATGGGCACCGTAATCTACTCCTCATACTCCTCTTCTCTCTATGAAATCCAATTGTTCTTAAACTTGTTATTACTGCAGGCTGGCTTAATCTGGGGCTTTTGTTCTAGTCCTTACGACGCCAACAAATTAGGTACTACTTTTTTTTTTTTTATGTAGAGTTCGCAACTGTTGATAGAAAGATCAAAAGTTTGTATCTGTTTATTATTCTGATATGCGAACAGGTCTTGCTGGCATTCATAGAGCATCTTTTATTGTAAGTTGCTCATTGCAATCCCTTTCCAATGTCTTTTTTTCCTTTTCTCTTTGGTTTAATTTGATTGTTTTGTGTGCTTTTACTCTATATGCAGGTTAAGTCAGTTGGTCGGCTTGGCTTTCAGTGGGGTAATCACATTAACTTTCCCAATCTAATTTTGACTTAACCAAGTATTTTCCCACTTCCTTAACTTGTCTCCCTCTATATTAATCTAGATTTAAGTTATATACATGTAAAGAACAGTGGTGCCAATTGCAGTAGTGTTTATATTAAGCATGAATTTTGATGATCTATCAAATAATCTGCTACAACTGATTGATCATACTACTAAAATAAGATAAATGGCATGCTATACAAGTAACATGCTATTACACTGCTATATAGACCAATCTGTATAGCGTTGTGTTTTTGGTGGACCACATTCTGATGTGTGATATTAAGTCAATTATTTGTTAGTTGGAGCCTATGTTGCTCGAACTCTTCAAAAATGTTAGCGGGTGTGTTGATTCTCCAAAAGTAGTGTAATTTTGGAGAATCCTACACGGTGCGGCAATGAAAGTGAAGAGTCTGTGCAACTTAGGTTGGAGCCCTATTACTTGTGGATAGGCTTAGATGCAACCTTTTCAATTTAATCATTGACCAGTGGTTAAATTAAAAGCTGTATTTATGATGTATCATAATAACATCCATATCTGAATGCACCACACAATGTGAACCATAACCTAATAAACCGTGGAGAAGTAAGCTAGTTTATATAACTAAGGAGTGGCAATATTAAAAGTCAAATTGCTAGTTATCTGTACCTGTGTGATGGTACAAAACAGCTTAATAAGGAATGTAATAAAGATAATGAGCAGGATTACAATCAAAGACTATGCAACACTAGGCTACTTTCATCAAAGTTTGTTTAGAACATACTATCACAGTTTCTCTATGCTTATTGTTATAATGTTATGTAAAATTAAACTTGTTTTATTGCAAAGGCATATCAAATGCTCATAGTCAGACTTGGTTGTGTCCAACTTATTTTTTTTTTCTAGTGTTTTCACCAACCCTCAGTGTTTATTTATTTTTGCTCTTTTGACTAATTTTTCTCTTGGATAATGTCATGGTTGTTTAGATGTCATTATGATCTGATGAGCATCCATTCTTCTTTTATAGGAATGTTTGCTGCTATATTTTCTTCCACTCGGTGTGGGTTTCAGAGATATAGAAGGCGAAATGATTGGGTCAGTTTGTTAACACGTGCCCTCTCAGATCTCCAACATTAATTTGGACCGTCCTTTATTGACCCGCTTTTGTCTAAACATGTAAAACACGTTATTGTTTAACTAAGAGAATGTATATCCAAACGCTGCTTCCACTACTTTTTGCATACTTTCTATTTACCATATCAAGTTGTTTGTTGGGGCTAAACAGTTGGTAGGCATAATTAATTAGCACCACGAGGTCTATGCATTTCAATGGGAAAGTAGGAATGTATGTTCTCCTCCATTGTCAGGTTATAGTTTCATGCAATATATATGAAATTGGAATAATTTCCTTTTAATTCTTTTTTCAATGTGTAGTACAGATATTGAGAGACTACAGTTATTAGTTACTGTTTCTTCTCGTTAGGAAGCCAATATGACAACATGTTAAGTAATAATTTGCAGAAATTCGTAGATGTGTCCAAATGTAATAGCAAAAATTGCAGGAAATGCATTGGACAGTCATCAGGAACAACCCGAGCTCACTTAGATGTATGTGAAGAAGTACTGTGGTTAACTGATACAATAAAGTGATATCTTAGTACTTTATATGGGTGTGCAAGATATTATGATCTCTGAACTTTTTTCTATTTAAGTGACCAATTGGAGGTAATGTTTTTGCAGCCAGCCAATGTAAGAACAGCAGAAATAAACTTCTTTGACAGATGAAATTAACATTTAATATAAACAGAAATCATGAAAATAACATATTTTTCTGGGAGTGCTAACTAAAGACTAATTAACATGCACTGATCCAATAAAAAATCTACATTTGCTTGGACGACACAATGTTTATAAGCTTTTCTCCTAGTACCTTTTTCACTTTATTACTACTTGAGTTTGTGTTATTGTAAGCCACGGTTATTACTATCCACAGAAGTTATAAGATCCCTTTTACTTTTGCAGGTTAATGTTTTGACTGCTGGTGTTGTAGCAGGGGCTGCTTTTGGTGCAGGTACCCGGAACTGGAAGCAGGTTGCTGGAGCAACAGGTCTCGTGTGTCTCTTATGTCATGTTGCTGAGGACTCCCGATAAACCTTGACTCTAATTTGTTGAAAAGGAACTAAAATAGTCTGCAGTAGAAAATTGGAAAGTTTTCTCCATCCGTAGCAGTCTGTGGAAGACTAAGTATATCATGTTGACTAAGGAGCGTGGCATAGCAGCATGCTTCACCGAATGGGAAACATAATTCAGTTAATTGAAGTTCATACAAGATTTATGATGTTGATTTTGTAGGACATTAGTTTATGTGTTGGGGAAATAAACCTAACATATGAATTACGAAGCAAGTATACTTTTTCGTTTTCTATTGGTATCCTCTAGGGCACTGTTGCTTGGTGTTGATTATAGGTTGGTTGATCTACCTGCTTTTGAACTATAGTTGCGTTGTTGGGAGTAAATTCTAGATATTGTGGAATCTCTTTTAAAAACTTTTACTCCTAATTTGGGTAATTTTTCATCTTCATCTCAATTGCTTGAATGATTGTCTAATTTCTTTAGCTAAGTTTTGCTGACATGAGACTAACAATTCGTCTCTCATACTATCTGTTCTCTAGTGTTGTGATTACGGATAAACTTAAATATGCATGCTGTAATTCTATGCGCATGAAGAGAAAAAGTAGTTAACAGAGAAAAGGAAGGAATTGCAAGTAGAACAACTTGGAGTTACATGAAGGGGCTCTCAAAGTAGATTTCATGGCCAACAACAAATTCTCTCAAATGAAGAAACCCCTTGAAAATAACACTACTAATCTGCATTTTAAATAGTGTAATATACTACTCGTTATTCCAAATGTTATTTAACTCCAATGTTTTTGAATCATCAATCTCGCAAAATAATTTTTTTCTTTGAAAAGTTTCTATTTGGCTTATGACAACGACAAAGATATGATCCATCCGCAAAGTTTAAGACATAACTTGCTCCTCAGGAGCTTTTTGTTTCTGGTTTACCATTTTTCTTTTGAGAGGGCCCCTAAGCTAGTATGTTTTGTTAGATCACCAAACTTTTGATCATAACAAACCATTTCCTTTCCTAATTAAAATGCCCATGTATGCAAGTGCCTGATGATACTTACTGTAATTGCTTCACACAAGGCGTCTTCTGAAAATTTTATGTATAGACTTGTCAAAATTTCCAAATCTACTGTAAAGTATCTTCTTCTTCTCAACCTCAACATGTATGGCTGCCAAGGTCCATTATCAATCATGATTTATTATTATACACACTCTGAAATCTATCCACAATAACGTTACGCAGCAGAACTCTTACATTGGAAGATATATATATATTGGATAAATACACACCATCAACCAAATGGTCTCCACTAGGAGCAATAGATAACAAAGTAGTAATAAACTCTACAACAAGAATCTCAAGCCTTGATCTTTGGGCGCTTCACAATCATCACACTGCAGTGGGCGTGGTGAGCACAGTAGTCACTTACACTGCCCAAAACAGTCCTGCAGGAAAAAAGTGCATTATCAATTATAACCAGGAAATTTGTCTCAGAACAAGTTTGAGACTTGTATGCCTAATTGCCTATGCAGAACTAAGTGCAAGATTTCAAGACCTTGTAATTTTAAATAAAAATGGAATGATTATAAAAGATTCGATACAATCGACCACAAAGTAATTGATTGATTAGCTGGAAGGTCTGTAATTTGAGCACAGTAACTTGTGTTAAGCGCCGAGCTTTTCAATCTTGAGGTGAAGATAAATGTTTCTAAGCCAAGCAAGATAGAAATTTGTGCTAGTAGAGATAGGTTGATACAGAAATTTACCTCTTCAGAACTCCATAACCATGACTACCAACAACTAACATAGAGGCATGATGCTTCTCTACAGCATCACACAAGACACTCCTAGCATCACCTTCCACAATCTCAACTACAACATCGTTTACCTGAAAACAACTAACTGCTAGTATTAAAGATGATTCATTGCAATCAAAGAGAAGTGATAAGATTGGAGATCGCTAATCAGTTGTGCAGCATAAGTATTTCTTCTGGAATGGAAAAGAATATGTATCATTAGTTTAAGTAAATTTGAATACCGATTTAGCAGAACAAATCTTCTTAGCTTTTTCGGCAATACTTGAAGAGATCTTCCTCAAATCAGCCTCGACATAGGGCAAAACATCGGCACCCCCTGCAAATTCATTTTCTCAGCAGCAGATCTGATATTAGCATTAGCATACATACATACATGGGAAATAGATCATATACCTACCAGGACCAGCGAGGCCGATGGCGGAAGTAGCAGTAGGTTTGGCGTGAACGATGAGGAGTTTGAAAGGAGGAGGTGAAGGTCCAAACAAGTGTTCCAAAGTCCACTCTAATGCATAAAAACTGTGTTCGCTGTCATCCAGCCCCACCACCATCACCGGTTTTTCCCCCATTACGATTACACTTTTTTTTCTTGGATCTACTAGTCTGTCTTATGGTGGTAGTGCCCCCAAGAAGGTTCTAGTACACTACAGTAGTCTGTCTTATGGTGGTAGTGCCCCCAAGAAGGTTCTAGTACACTACAGATTTGTATTTTCTGTCTTATGTTCAACAATCAATCAATTACCTTTATGTCCAAGTCATCTTCTTGTATTTATTTGTTCACTCACACTATACACAAACACTTATTTTAGGTTAGAAAAGGTAATCAAGAGTCTTTTTTACCTTACAAACTTTTTGTGCTTTCTGGCTCACAGAATTATGATAGATGGTTTGTATTCCCTCAATGTGTTATGAAAATACCAACAACTCTTTTTGTGGAATTAGTTTGGTGTAAAATTTGACAGCTGAATTATAAAACCCAAACTTAAATGGGCAGGCCTGAGACTCGAGAGCTCATTTGTAAATATATAAAAGTAAGCTAGCACGGCATTCGCAATGCTACGGTGGAACAAACTTCACAAGAGGAATCTTTATAATAATAATAATAATAATGGAAAAGAAAAAAGAGCATGGGATGTTTATTTATTAAATAAATCAAATTGTATATACAGAGGTGAGGAGATCTAATAAGGTGAAAATTGGAAGACAAGCTTCGGATAGATATTTCATAACCTGCACTTGCGGAGATAAATAACTATAACTAACTATGATACACAATTTTCCGGGGTGGGGGGTTTTGGACTCCAGGGAACCTGAAATGGATTTTTTCCATGCATGCAGGACCCGTCGCTACCAACTTGGGTAAATAAATAAAGCAACACTATACAGTTCACATGTCTCTACATGAAGTAGCTGAGAGATTTCTTCTTCCTTGATCCACCTTCTCCATACAATTCATTCCACTGGAGTAACTCGTTCATGTTTGCCGATTCTGAAGATACACTAGCACATACCTGCATTTTTAACATGCAACAATGCATGAAGCTCTCCTTCATAAATGCATGCTACTCAATGGTCTGATAAAGCTTAAAACAGACGAGCTACTAATAGTTACAGTTTCATTCCCCCACCATTTGATACACAACCCTTAATCTTCCAAACAAAGCTAAATTGTAACAACAAACCATGTGGCTGGGCATCTAATGGAAGTGAAGACCGTGGAAAGCGAAAAATACTGATATTTATGGTTGAGGATAATAAAGAAACCCTTAAAACGTTTTACCACTGTGCAGGAGGCCATATGATCAGATAATCGTGCTTTTTTAATTAAACTACAGAGGCAGAGCCCAAGCTGTAGGGCTAAGTTGCTTGGACTCTCCAAAATTGTTCCCGCACCCGAGTCGGATCCTCCAAATATTCACTACTTTTTGGAGGATCCGACACGCACCCATCAACATTTTTGAAGAGTCCAAGCAACATAGGTTGTAGGAACAAGCCCATGAGGTAAACAAAATTGACTAGTTTACGACAAGATACCTGTATAAAAGCTGAGGAAACTTCATGAACATGCATTCTAAGAATGCAGAAGATAGTAAAGGGATAGGCCAAGGCCAAGGAAGGCAAATGGAATTTTCCACATCATAGCAGTCATTAAAAACAAAATAAAAATAGAGGATACACGCCATTTCATCATTATCCAGATATGAAGATATCTTCAGTGGGAGGAGAAGTCATCAACAATGTAGCATTCAAGCACAGCAACTACGAGGATAAAACGTAGGAGCTTAGTTTTATAGAAGTGATGGCTTTAGACTGGCCTAGAAGAGGCATCGCACTAAGAACAATCGTCTACCAACTGGTACATGAGCAGCATGAACCTAACTTTTCGACCCACTAACATGATCTCTGTGCATTCTTATTATCAGTGCCTCCTGGATTATCACAAAGATGCTAAGGTGCCAAAATAATTGAACGTTCAACTAAAACTCACCTGCATTATAAATCTGAGTCGAAGTCCCATACTGTTAGAAAATGATCCAACATTGATTGGAAGAATAGCTCTTGTTTTTCTCCAAGGTTTTGGACAAATCCTCAACTCATGAGCTAATTTTGTAGATGACTTAGGCCTAGATTCTTTTTCTTAACATGGGGACAAGTTAGACGCATCTCTAGTGTTGAGTTTCCTAGTGTTAGGCAACCATGTTGCACAAGTTCAGCCCTGGGTGTGTGGGAATGTTAAGAGTGTCCCACGCTGTTGGTTGAGAAATGAGTGTTATCTCCTTATATGGTCTTAGGATGATGTGTGCTAGACATCATTAGCTAGATTTGTCATACTCTGCTTATGTTTGGAGAGAAAAGAAGATGACTAGGAAACAACAGATGTATCAATGTGAGAAGCTACTGATTTTTTTATTTTTTTTCAACTTTTACATACAAGTCACCAGTTTGAAAAAAGCTATTTCATCAATAGTGATCTCCAAAATTTCTGTTCAGTCACAAAAAGTACATCTCAAACTACTTCATCGGCAGCATACACTGACTTGTGACAGACAAGATTTGACACATGACTATCAATCTGCACCCCTCAGGCCCTCACCAACAAAAAAAATTTATGACCCAGAAATCCTTCAAGGGCCTACCCTTGGGACAAACCGCAGCCTCCGAAAATCAAGGATGATGGACTCACCCCTCTACCCTACTCCACTAAATACCAAGCTTGGCTCGAATGGTGCAAGGTTTGAACCTGTGACATAAGTCACAAGTCCCTCAACCTTTGCCAGGGTTCGCCAACAAATATATATATTATAAAACCATCTGGCACTTAATAATCATAAATAGCTATAGTTTGGACCATAATTATGAATAGTAGCTATAGTTTGCCTAGTAACAATTCATAGCAACAATTTTAGAGAGGAGAGAGGCGAGCAAGAATGAGAGAGATAGAGAAGGATACAACCTATATCTCAATTGAAACTGAGATACACAGATACACAATCTCCTCTCTCTCCCAATCTCACTCGCCTCTCTCCTCTCTCCTCCAATCTCACACACAAATACACAGCTACAGTTTATTCTGAGAATAGTGATATCATTTTTTTTTTCGATACACATCATACCGATACAGTTTTTTTTATACATGGATACAATTGGTTGTATCAATCGAAGAAGATACAGTTCGATAATAGTTGTATCAGTTTATCAATCTAAGAAGAAGAGAAGATTCAAAGATTGAATAACAAACAAGAACCCAGAGTGGAAAATTTCGATATATCGGCATTAATCCAATAAGAAAATGAATCAACAGCCAGCAGCCACCCAGAAAATATTGAAGACCAATAACCACATGTATAGATAAAAAAAAAATCAGGTAGAACTTTAATGGGATTTCGTATTAATATAACAAACAGAGAGGGAGAAGAAGAAAGATTCATGCAGTAAATTGTAGAGAGAGAGAGAGAGAGCGAGGAGGGGAACGTGAGAGGAGAGATTTGCTATAAAACCCTAGGTATAGTTATGTTAACTAATTTTTTGAAAGTATCACTAGGTTGTGTATATATAGTAGCTATGTTCACTTAATTATGTAGTTTTTCCTAATAATATCTATAAGACATTGACAATTGGCAAAAGGCTACAATAGGATATATGAGAAAAGTTGAGAGAAAACAATTTACTCGTTAGTTAATTATTCTTGTCAGGAAAAAAGCATTGACTAATTCAAACAAGATGGTTTAAGACAGTAGGAAGAAAGCATAAAGTATCATGTTAATAATCAGAAAAGCCAACACACCTGTTCATGTGCATATTTAAAATCATCCTTGTTAAGGGGGCGAACGTCCACACTACTATGCAATGCAGGGACTGGCCTGCTCTCTGCAACTGCCAATGCTTTTTCCTGATATCCAAGTTAAATTACATTCCAGTTACTTGACTAGCAAATGGCAGTATGTAAGACAAGATGCTAATTAATAATTTCCGAAGGACTCCTGAAATAGCTAGTGGAGAGAAGTTAGAAGAGCATGTTTACATGTCGATCAAAGTCACCAATTCAACCATGTGTTGGAAAGGTTACCAGAATTATAGAAAGCCACTAGAATGAACTCAGTCAACTGACCTTTTTCTCTTTCTCCAATATTTCTCTAATTGGGCAATGAGCAGCTGTGACACATAAATTCTGTGGATGGAAATTTAAGAGTTGATAGCATGAATTGTGATATCATAGAAAATGTAACGCTGGGGGGGGAGGGGGGGGGGGGGGTCATTGGGGTGTTAAAACTTCTAACACATTAGAAAGTCAGTTAATATAGAATAACAGGATCATCTACCAGACCTTTAAATCACTTCCGGAATACCCTTCAGTCATATTTGCGATAGCTTCCAGATCAACATTTGGCGTTAACTCTTCCTTGGCCAATATCACTCTCAAAATTTTCTCCCTGTTCAGAGCATCTGGCAAGTTTACCATCAACCTGCATCAATGGAGAGCACTAAACATTATGACTCCACATAAACTAGTAAAACATAAATTTTCTCTTTTTTTTAGCCCTTCTATTTGTGGATTAATCAGCTAAAAAGATTCACTGAACGATTATTACTTGCCTCCGTGGAAGTCTCCTAATAACTGCTTCATCAAGGTCGAATGGTCTATTAGTTGCAGCAAGTACAAGAACTCGCTCCTTGTCCTTTGTACGCAGCCCATCCCAATTCACCATGAATTCATTCTTCATTTTCCGCATTGCTTCATGCTCACCAGGATTTTCTCGTCTTCCTAGCATGCTATCCACCTAATAGACCAGCGAAATGGAAGAAAGAGGAGGGTAGACACAATAACCTTTTCAATTAAACAGAAGATGTAGATGATTTGCAGTAAAGAGGATGGCATTTACATTTACATAACATATAAGCTAAAGAACAACATGATCAACTTAAAAGAGGAGTGCCCACTAATACACAAAAGGCAAAATATGTGAGAGATACTTTTAACTATAACATCTATAACAAGTTCGAGATAATAAATATTAAATATATTTTACCAACCTCGTCAACAAAAACAACACTAGGCGCTATTTTACTAGCTAATGAGAAGACTGCTTTGACATACTTCTCTCCTTCACCGAACCACTACAATCAAGAAAAAGTTGTAAGCCATTAAAGCGAGGGCTTTAAAAGACAAAATGGGAATACAAACAAAACATAGGTGGTACCTTTGAAGTAATGCTTGACATTGATATATTAATAAAGTTTGCACCCGCCTCGGTTGCAACAGCTTTTGCAAGCATTGTTTTACCAGTACCAGGGGGACCAAAAAGCAGTATTCCCTTGCAAGGCTGTAGATGATAGCTTCTTCAGAAATAGAAGTGCATAAATGATGAAAAAGTTGCAACAAACCCTACTCCCTATGTCAAGACAAAGAATGAAGAATTCCAATGAAAAATATAGATCCATGTAGATTTCAACAAGAAAATCTTTTCACCTTGGTCAGCTGTCCTTTACAAAACAATTCAGGTCTTTGAAGTGGCAGCATCACCAATTCTTGCAAAGTATCCTTGACATTTTCCAGTGCTCCAATGTCACCAAAAGTAACACCAATATCGCTAGGCGGAATTACGTCCGCAAGTAGTCTCTTTTCGAAGTCATTCTCAGTAACCACATCCTAAAAACTCAAACATCAGTATTTTGCTTCAAGAAGTTCAGAACAAATGGCAACCTTTTGACAAAATTAAGTTTGCCAAAAATAGATACTTCACCTTAAGAGATTTTTTTAGACTCTTAGTTTCATTGTGGATCCCTTGGAAAATATTGACCCCATAAGAAATGCTGTCAGATCAAGTAAAAGACAAATCAGTGTTATGCCTCCTTTTGCCAACCCCCAAAAAACTACAAAGATCCCTTCGGTGACCCAAAGTGGAAAGCAAGATGACTAAATAGTGCACATCTTCCAACATCACGAATTAGACAGTAAAATTTAATTTGACCTTGCACCGGAGATAACCAGCTTGGCCTCTTTTACTGGCGATTCAGATTTGTGCATAAAGTGATGGCTCAAGGCCCAGCCTATTATCTTTTCCACACCTATCACACACAATGAGAACATGAGAACATATTATTATCATGTTTTCAAACATAAAAATCCCAACTTCAAGGAATACATACTCTCACTTGTTAATGCTTGATCTTTTATGCATAAAGTTTCGAGGTCGGGGCAATCAATTCCTATACGATTCAAAACCTGAAGACACAAAAAGTTAGAATAATTCAATCAGTCGGTCAATTGAGGATACAAATATAAAATCACTACAATACACATCTCCTTTTTAAGTGAATGTCCAACAGATAGAAAGATGAAAACATTCAACAACTAACCTACTCTCTTTTGAAAAGAGATAAGCCTATAAGAAGGTGGATTGAGGTGATGTAAAGAAGAAAACAGCAAGAAAACGAAAATTGGGCATGCAGCATGCTAGAGAAATGTTACATGGTTCTACTAATTACAGTGTCCATTAGAACTTCAGAGAACACCCCGTAAAATTTGAATATAGGGGAGAAATCATCCATGAATGGTCCTAGATAATATACAGCCCAAAAGCAATGAAAGGAGAAGACAAAAAAGGTAATTGCCCTCAGCAAAGAAAGGTGCCTTAAGATGGGGCGAAAGGAGCTCTCACATTGCGAATGCTGGCAATGTTTGACTGAGATTTCAAAGTTCCGATATCCCGTTCCAGCTGTTGTTTCCAGTCAGATAATAATGCTTCATCCTGCCACAATAAGACACATAATAAATGCTTCTATAACAGTATTAGCAGTTGGCAAGAGTATGCAAGAACTAAGATTTTACCTGAGGTAGTTGTATGGTAACTTTGTTGGGGAAAAGACGGGTGAGCTGCTTCATCGTTTTAGGAGTTTCTTTGCTTCTATCATGCAACCTACCAAAATTATCCTGGAAAAGCAGAGACATCGCAATGCATGGCCGTCAGTTCTTTTACAAGTGAACATGTTTCTAGAAAGCAATCCATAATTAAGTAAATAGCCATGAAGCTTCAAGGAGATGCCAATTCTAATAAAATAAGAGACCCGGTATCCATAACTCCTAAGTCCTAACTAGATCATATGATGGAAAAACAGGTTTTGTACTGTAAGTCAAAAACATTAGTGTAAATAATCTTGATTTACAGAGTGTTGCACAGGAAAACAACACAACAAAGGCAACCCAAGTTAAAATAGTGCAATGCATCTTCAGAGTACATAGATGTCATCTTAAGGCCTCCCCAATTACAACCCAGCTCTCCACCACCATTCAACAAGATAGAAGAGGACATAAGATAGAAAAGGGGGAAAAAGTTGATAGACATCACCTAGCAGGAACCTTTAATATGAAGGTAAAGCATATATTTTATTACTATAAGCCAGACACCTCCTTGCATTAGAAAGAAAAAAGGACAAATAAAAGAGATAATCAGATTCACATACTGGAAAAGCAAGGTCAAGCAATGCTGTCTGGTTACTTCCGAACTTTGTAAACAGTAGTCCACCAGGATGTGACTGGAAAGCATATATGAAATGCTGTCAGTTTTACGAGTCAGAATTGGATTCCAACAGAAAACAAAAGATAACTATGCCCTTACATACTTTCTCCTTTCGGCTGTCTGTTTGGGTATGGGAAGCTATGACAATAACATTCTCAGGTAAATGTTCAAGCTTAATCTTGAAAGCAGCATAGGCCTCAGGATTTCCCACCATAGACTTCTCAATGTCTTTGACAAATAAAACTAATGCACTAATTTTACTTTCTTTTGAAGCAACCTACAAATATGAAATAGAGTAGATTGAAGGAAAACTCATTCCAGAAGGAGAAAACCAATATTGACATGAAAATTACCTCAAAAAGTTCATCAATGGCCAGTTTATCAATATCATCACTGTTTGAGCTATCAAGGCGTAGAAAGTCAGCTGTGCAAGAAAAAAGGTCAAGTTTCAGCAAGAAGACATGCTTATTTATTCCACAATGATGGTCAACACACAGATGAAGCTCTTTAAAATGAACAAGTGCAGCAGAAAACTACCAGCACAAAAAAACCCATGATCTTCCTCGCAGCGACCACCAAGATCATTGCCCTCTGGAATTGATCTATCAAACCTGATCCCGATCTTAGAGGACTCATTATCTTCAAATGCAAGAACCACTTTGCCCCTGTAACCATATGTTGGACCCCTGTGATCACGTACATGCCATGATTTGCAAAATAAAGAAAAGAGTCAAATCACAATACACACATCCACTTTTACTTGATAAAGAATAACAAGACTTCTACTGAACAAGTCAACCTACACAAGCAATTCCTAATTGCCTTATACAAGCCATTCCATACCATATGATTGCTTTGATTGAAAAGCATAGTAAAACTTTCAACAATTTGAAATCATAACATTATATTTGTATTTTCTACTCTACATCTGAATGAATACAAATTTGCATCGTCTTCTCAAAGTTCATTAGAAGTTGAAAACTATAGCATCTAGGCAACACAGTAAGACCATAGCGTTAAATAACAGTTCAAAATTTAAACACATGATAAAATAAAGTCATGAATTATTTCAACTTCTTCCATGAAGGACCATGTTATGTCTGGAGTTACTCAATCATTCAGAATAAAGTCTATAGTCAATCTTACTTTTAACATTTGTAAAGAAAACAAACTAATCAGACGGGAAATGTACAAGGTTTTGAATCATTAACTATTTTTTAAGAGGTTTGAATGATTATATAGTAACAACATATATTAAGACAAAATTCCACTTAAAATTCCTAAGGTATTTGACAATATTGTAATGTAATGCAAAATTGCTTTCAGAATTTCTAAGATAAATAAATATTTTAAATGAACTTCCAAAAATTATTATCTTTTAACCGAGAAATCCCCGAGGTCCAAAGGCACACGGTTGGAAACTCATGTGCCCGCCCATTTACCCTTCTCTACTTAAATACCAGGCTTTTGCCTGCAGTAGGGTTTGAACACATGACATTATTAATCAATAAATTTTTTCAAAAATACTAATTATTAGATATTAGCAGTATTACTTTTAGAACTTAGAGAAAGTTAAATTATAGATATGAATGTTCTTTTTTCCATGACGATTTGAACAAGACATCACTGTTAGGAATCAAATTTTCAATGGATTACCTCAAAGGTGCTTGCAAGGGAGAAAAGCCTGACTGTAACGGACCAACATACTTCACTCTGTCACCTGTCAAAATTAGAAATCTCACATTCAGGATAGATAGAACTACAACTACAAATCAAAGACTTCAACCCCAATTCTCTTTTATTTTCTTGTTCTTTTGAAAGGAAAGAAGAGTTGGAGATTCATGATCCAACATATATATAACAAACATAAGATGGTAACTCTACCATACAGACACAGACACGGGGAGGGGGGGGGTGATCTTCGAAATATACACTCACGGTGAACACCAACACACCCAATTACCTTTCTTGAAAGTGTAGTTTTTGGATGATGCAGTAGATGCCTCCTGCTTAGGCTGAGCATGAGAACTTACTGTAGAACCACCAGTTATATCAGCCTCAACACTTGAAGCTGGCTTCTTATTAAGGTGTAGTGCATCCACCTGGGCAGCACGTTTAGCAAAGACACTTGCTCTCTCAGGCTTTGAACTTTCCTTCACAGAGTCAATGTCTTTGGCAATTGACCCCTGCATGATGTTCAAGAAAACCATGAATTGCAGGATTCAGTGATAGAAACTGCCTCCCAAACAGAAAAAAATATACATATTTTAGTGCCCACCCTCTCAGTTTCACTTAACACCCCAATATATACTCAACTAGTTCGACTGCAGGACAAGTGAAAAAAGCAAAGATTCTTCAAGTGAAATTGACTTTCAAGTTATACTAATTGTGACTTTTTAGTTATTTCCCTCACATAAAACATCAATATTATATCGGCTTCTAAGGCTAGAAAAAGTAATAAATGGAGGATCAATTATTAATAAGATATCATACATGTTGAAAAAATTATTCATAAGATATCAGAACTTTATTCATTTGAAAAAACTGAACAATGAACTCAAATTAGTAGGGGTAAAATTTTCAAATAGTAGAGACAATGAACTCATGCAACGTTTTCATAACAAAATAGTTACATGCGGATTTTCTGATTTTAAGCCGTCCTGCACATTCCCCAGTTAGTAAGATCAAGAAACAAGAAAACTTCCAGACGACCATTGGTTTTAAGCGGCAGTATAAATATATGTATTTTGAAATCAGCAGCAAATTTGGAGGTTTGGAGACAAACCCGGGAGTCTAAAGGGTTCGGGTCGAGTAGGACTAAAACGGAGTATTTGGAGTACAAGTTCAATGACATAACTCATGTGGCAGATGTGGAAGTAAGGATTGATACACAAGTAATCTCCAAGAAAGAATCAATAATCCAAGAAAATGGGGAGATTGACGATGATGTTACACATCGTATTGGTGCGGGATGAATGAAAGCTCACATCCGATGTCTTGTGTGATAAGCATGTGCCACCAAGTCTTAAAGTTAAGATTTATAACATGGTGGTCAAATCAGCTATATTGTATGGGGAGGAGTGTTGGCCGGTCAAGAACTCGCACGTTCAGAAGTTGAGAGTAGCAGAAATGAGTATGTCAGGATGGATGTGTGGATATACCATGAGAGATAGGATTAGGAATGAAGTTATCCAGAATAAGGTGGGAGTGACCTCCATGATGGATAAGATGAGGGAGGTAAAACTGGGATGGTTCGAGCATATGAGAGATTCCCAGGTAAGAGAGGGTGGCTATAGTGGGTATTAGGAGAGGTAGAGGATGGCCGAAGAAGTCTTGGGGAGAGATGATTAGATTATGACATGGCACACTTACAGCTTACGACATGACCCTAGATAGAAAGATATGGAGGACAAGGATTGGGGTTGAAGGTTAATAGGTAGTTGAGTGTTGTCTAGGTTCCTTCCCAATGTTGTTATTAGTACTTTCTTACTATCTTATTGTTCAATCTTAGTATTACTTGTTGTTTCCTTTGCTTCAGTTATTGTATTATTTGTTGCTGCTACAATTCTCTCTTCCATTGTTTTCAGCATGGCTTCTTCGCTACTATATTTGCTATAGACACTTGTTTTTCTATATGTTTTCCTTGAGCTGAGGGTCTATCCAAAACAATCTCTCTAACTTCACAAGGTAGGGGTAAGGTTGCATACGCATCACCCCCCGCAAACCCCAATTGTGGGATTATACTTGGGTATACTGTTGAAATCAGCAGCACAAATATATGTATAAAAGGAACACTAAATTTTTTTTATCAAGATGTATAAAAGGAACACTAAATTTTTTTAATCAAGATGTATAAAAGGAACAGTAACAAACCATGTTATTTCTACAATGATCAAATACGAGTAAAATAATTAGACATGGTAGAAATATATATAAGAAGTAACAGTCATCACCAAGCATTTATGGTGATACAACATTCTGTTGAACGCTAGAACCAAGGGGGTGTAACAATAGGAATGCCGATGTTATATAAACACAATCAACTGAGCTTATCAGCATTGCAACTGAGTGAAGATTCATGATGTTTTTGACCTACAAGATAGATACTAATTTGTATTCCTATCTTTTCTCTTGTGAGGATCAATTAGCTTGGCGCAAATGTCCCTTACAGCTTTCAATAAATTTATTGTGTTTCATGAAAAAGAGCATACAAAAACAGCAATACAAGTTAGGTAAATATAAGGCTTACACCAGGCAATAAAAGAGAATCAACTATCAGTAGCCTGACACCAAAGTATTTTGCAAGAGCCTTGGCCAATGTCTCCTGATAGATTTCTGAACCTGTGAGCAAGCAGCGATTTAAAATATAATATTATTGACTAAATTGAACATATCAAATAGTGATTACTGTAATACATGCAAAATACAAATACTACCTGCTGGACCTGATAACAAAATCCTAGGGCACAGCGTGGCGAGATCAGGTGCATATTTTGTGAATTTGTGACACTTCAAATGAACGTAAGTGGAAGAAATCAGAACATTCTTCGTGGTTTCACTGTCATGGATCATGAAAAAAGAGAGAACTCAATAAAATAAATTCCAACAGTACATTTGGGACAACATCCTGCATCTAGCACTAGACACCAACAACATAAAAAAAAAGGGGGGAGAAAAAACGACACGGGTACTACTGAAAAACTCAAAAGGCAAGTTCAGGATACAAAAATGAAAAATTACAGGCTGCAACACAAAGTAACAGAGTTAATGGAAGATACGAGTGCTCTATAGCAACAATGAACACTACACCAAGTTCAACTTACAAGAACGTTACAAATAAAAAAAAGTTAGTCTAAAGTGTAATGAAGTTCAAAAAAAGAAACATTGCAAGATAAACAAACTGAGACTAGATTCTCGTTTTATTTGTTTACCTATGATGCAATATGAGGAAACAGTAATAGCATGCACATATTATCTAGGAAAATGCATATGCTAAAGAGAGACACTCATATGCATATCAATCATAACTAGGAAAGAAAAATGATAAACACATAACTCAAGTCTCCAACTGATAAATAATAATACAGAATTAGTAAAATCAGAACTCCATTCATACTTTTTCTTATTATTAGGAATATGAAGAACTCCATTCATACTTTTTCTGACAGGTAAAAGATCAACTCCAGTCACCCTCATAACAATACTTGAAGTTACCGAAACATTTGAAAGGAAAAGCACCAAAAAGTGCATCAAATATTTAGAAAACAACAAAAAGAATGACAGGAGATTATTTATTGCTTGAGATCAACGTGGTCACCTCAAATAATACGGAAAATTTTCAAACGAGACCTCAATACTTTTTGAATCAAGTACTCCTTGTTGTAACGCATCTTTAAAAGCTTGGCGCCTGGTTGATGTCAAAATTGGCGGGTCAAGATCTCTGAGTAATTCCCGTATTCCCCTCCGCTCTTCAAGAATTTTGGAAATGCTACCACTTAAATCGAACTCAGAAGATCCGGCAAGTACTCGCAGGAGAGGTCGCAATTCCTGAGCTACCCCAGAGATCTTCCCTATCTCCGCATCGACTGAATCAAGTGCACCATTATCAAGATTCAAGTTTTCATTTCCAGTGTCAGGAGATATAACACCAGTCTTCTCACACACTGAAACACCAGGCAAATTGCTATGATTAGAAGCATCCTTCATTTCAGCATCTAAATCATGTTTGTCTGACACTCCATCTGCTGCTGGTAGTCTTGACATTTCCGAACTTTGTTGCACATCCTTTCCATTTTGAGACGACGGCGGGAGAAGGGAAGACTCTTTCTGAAAATTTGACAAAGATGCGAGCGTTGACGCCACCGCTACTGTGGAAGGGTCCCCTGACCTTGCCTCAATGTGTAATCCCTTGACTGATCCACAATGAGCCTCAAGTATGCTGACTTGCCGTGGCAAACAAGATTTGTTGTCGTTGGTGATTTTTTCGAATATCTAAAAGAGCAAGTAAAGGAAACCATTGATTCTTCCAGTACTAACATTGATATGGAATGCACACCTTGTACATGTATATAAAATCTCTAAAAACAGAAGAAAATACATCAGAGAAAAGGATACATAAGCATGATCACCCGACGAGCCAAAAACCATCTCATCACCATCATTGAGAGGCACAGTAGAATTTTTTGGGTAGACCTTGCCATTGACTTGCACATCACCTTTCTTCCCAGTAATTTCAAGTAGAGTAATAAAACCTCCTTTCTAGACATATAGAAACATAAACAGAATGAATAATGTGGGTTTACGTCACAAGTGGGAGAGAAAGGAAATTAAGTTATACTACTTCAAACAACAGCAAAAGAGCATCTAGAAATGTTAAGTTCACCTCTTGCTCAATGTGCTTCAGATTACATAAAGATTTGCTAACAGAAGGGTCTCCTATCCACAAGTCACATTGACGACCTTGACCAACAGAATATGTGGGACGATGCATGACAACGTGAGGATTCTGCAAAAACCAATGGAAGTCAATTAGTGAGTTAATTATAGAAGGTAAACAATTAAGTAAGTTAAAAGAAACAGTTTACATTTATGTCCACTTTATTTATTTATTTGAAAGAATATTAGTTTCCTATGGGCAAATCTCGGTATTGGGAAGTACTCTGGTTTGTTTCTCAAAAAAAAGTGGTAGAAAAATTTATGGTTGGATTGTTTTGCAGAATAGACAGCTTCTGAACCAAAATTTTAAAAAACAACTCAAAAATATATTTGTAATTTCCTGAATAACTTTTTGGATTATTTTCTGACAAACAAGATTACTCATCAAACCAAACACTTTCCTTTAACCACATGAATTGGGGCCAGTTTTACGGTTGTGCCCACGAATTAAGTTGAATTGAGACATAGGAAGCATGGACACCAAATCTAAGTCATCGTTAGTCCAACATCAACATCCTTCAACATGTATCCAATACCACCCAACCATTTTCTTGATAATTTATTTTATTTGAAATCCAAACATCCATAACACATGACAACATCGCCCTTCACATATGTATGTTTTTGTGAAGGTTACAGAACTTCTTATCTAAAATAACATATAGGCCTCCTATATAAAAAATATTTTATTCTTAAAAAATTGAAGGCAAAACTACCACTGTAGAGGAGATGAAATATAGACTTTATTTGTTAGATTTTCGGTGGAAATTCCAGGCTGTTCATGAAATACATAAGATGATAGATTTCATTAGATTGCTTCAAAATTAGAATCTTTTGTACCAAGGCTTTTCCAGATTCCAGACTGCCCGTTCATGTTCCCAATCACCATCTTGGTATAGGGGTCTGTTTCTATTTATAATAAAGCAATCCACTATCTATATTCTATAGAGCTTTGTTTAATCATTAAAGGGAATTCTCTATACATAGACCTTGGTGCAAAGATAAAAATGATTTGTGCAGCGTCTATATGATGTAAGCACAGGCTAAGGAACACACCACCATATAATGACATAAGTTAACATGTAAAAACCTGCAAACCGAGGTACGCACAAAAAAAAGGTCAATGCTGGTTACACAACAAACTTCGTTATTCACAAAATTCTTTCTCAATGCATTAATGTCCATACACATCGGAAGAAAATATTATACTCAATGAGGTATGGAAACGGGGAGCATGGAAAAATGGTGTGTTTTCTGCAAAGTTCTACGATCTATTGGGCATGGAGGAGCACACTTTTCTGGGGTTCCAAGAAAGGAATTCCCGGGGTTCCAAGAAGGGTTTGTTTCTTCACCTGATAGCTATGAGGGGGGTGATTTTGACGGTTGAGAACCTGAGAAAGAGAAGGATTACATGTGTTAATTGGTACTTCATGTCTAAGAGCTCGGGTGAAGACGTGATTTGTCTTCTTCTGCATTGTCGGATAGTAACTTGATTGTGGTGGGAAATACTATGTTGGTTTGTTCTTCAATGAGTGATACAAGGCACGATCAAAGAAGTATTGCTTAGTTGGACGTTTAGAAGGCAGAGGAGAAGACACAAGGCGTGGGAAGTTGCTCCACTAGCACTTAGCACTTATGTGGACAGTGTGGAAAGAGAAAAATAGGAGAGCTTTTAATGGAATAGAGAAGGATTTTGTGTACTTGAGAAATAGTTTCTGATCGCTCATTTCTTTTTTGTGCATTTGCAAGGTCATTTGTAGAAAATCATTTCTTTTTGTAAGGTTTTCTATAGTCCCAGGGAGATGGCAGTTAAGGCATGAGAGCAACACCCGGGAGATCCCATGTCCGTCTCCCGTCTATAGCATAGGTATATTGAGCAGCCTCAGAGGGATAGAGGGACTTGAACCCTCACGATTTTTAAAGTCAGCAGATATTCCTTTTACTATAAATTTCAAAGAATACCATGGTAAACAATGTTTACAGAGTGCACACTATTTGATGGAGGCATGCGCAAGATGACTAATTTATGAGTGCAATACCTAGCTCATCCTAATCATGGGAACAGTTTATTTAATGGTAATTGCTCAAAAGATTCTCAGGGTAATAGTTTGTTTTTTGATGAAATAAAAATGCTCATGGTACTAGTGTACAAACATATGTCCAGGCGTCCAGTAGATCACCAATTATAGCTCCAACATAAGCACACTTGTGTTTGGTTCGAGAGTTTCTCCTAAATCAAAGGTGTAATTAACCATTGCATATGCTGTATCATTGAGGCTGAGTTGATGTATTATTGGGATTTCGTCATCGGAGTCAAAGAATGACGACTATAGATGCACCCCTGGGTGTGTCCTAGTGGTCAATGAAGTGGGTTGAGAATCATGAGGTCTAGGTGAGTCCTTCCTATCTGTCCAAGCTTTGGTGGACAGAGTTACC
Source organism: Solanum pinnatisectum (assembly GCA_035578085.1). Lineage (NCBI taxonomy): Eukaryota > Viridiplantae > Streptophyta > Magnoliopsida > Solanales > Solanaceae > Solanum > Solanum pinnatisectum. The sequence goes on along the minus strand of CM069081.1, from coordinate 48,980,411 downwards.
CAACACTTGTGCTGGTAGGAGGCAGCAAGTACCCCTAGAATTAGTCGACGTGCGCAAACTGGCCCAGAGACCACAGCACTCAAGAAGAAACCTTTATATACTCCCCCGGGTACTGTCCCTTTTCACTACAGATTGTGATTGAGCGGTTATTCTGGTCTAATTTCATTGTAACAAAGAGTTATGGAACTTGGTAGAGAGATATGTTGGCAAAAACCCTTATTACAGTTGCATGCAACCAATGTTGGATACAAGTTTTCCATGTTCTTTTCTTAAGAAAACAAACATAACATACTGGGTAATTGTATTCACATTATTAAACACTAAAAAAACACAACTTTTAATTGAGAACTATGAAATCCAAACTCACAGGTGCAAAGCGGGAATGGATGCAAATTTAAATGTTTTGTATTTCTAATAGCATGGCCAGTATCTTCTGCACAGATTAAGTATTTAAATCCTTTTTCCTCTCTAAATTTTTCCTCCCTTGTTCCATGGTGGGGGAGTGGCCGTGTCAGTGCAAGCAGAGATCACTTTGGTATCAAATTTGACCAAAGGCTACATATTTTCAAAAAATTTATCTTCACTGCTCGTTCTCATGCTACTTTTCCTAGAAAAGGCTCAAAGATTATCATAGAAAGTGTAAGAAGAGAAACCTACTTGAGAGCACTGGGAAATAAGCTTTCCCCATGCAACCCCAACATTAGATTTCAGCTGCCGCTTCTTCCCCCTATTCAATGTCGACCCACTTAACTTTGCCTTCTCCGCATCAATCACTGAATGACCTAGAAGTAGTTCAAAAAGCCTCAATTAACCAAACAAAATATGCAAAAACATCCGACTTTTGATAAAGTCAAAGAACATGCAAGGATAAAAGCGCACCTAGAGTGATGGGTGATACCAAAGGCTCGCCTTGCACTTGATTTTCAGGTGATTTTAGTGGCAGAGAAGCATCCGATGACTTCAAAACACTAGCACCAGCCAGATCAACCGATCGAACCTCTTGCTCAGCAGATTCCTGTCCTGATTCATTTACGGCACCCTGTGTTTTCTGCCCTATGGTATCATTAGTTGATGACAACGCCTCCACAGCCTACAAAGCCGATCAAATAAATCAACCCCCAAAAAAAAAAAAAAAACTATTTTTTCCTTTGCAGCTACATGCAAACATGTGGTATAGATGCATCAACAGATATCCGAACCTTGGAGCGCTTGCCATTAGGGAGAGGAGAGGAAGGAGAAGAGAGAGGTCGTTTGGAAGAAGAGGAGCTTCGTCTGGTTTCGACCATGTTCCCCGTCTATCAGATCCAAAGAGAACTACAGAAAATGGATAAATGGATGTGTAGAGAGAAGGGAGGATGAGAGAGAAAGGGGAGAAGGTGAATGATTGCGGGGTATCAGTTATCAAGCTCCGCCGGATGCTGAATTTATTTATAGGAGAAGGTGGGGAGTGATGCGGCAAAGAGGGTTCGTCAAGTTCGGGTGAAATGGTGGTTTTATAGGCTTCGGGTGGGCAAAGGCCGTGTCAACTCTCAACCTCATCATCATCATCATTCATGGGCTTGGTTTTGTTCATCAATACTCTCAATTGCAAATAAAATACAAGCTAGTCTTTAGAGCTTTTCCTCAAAATCATTCATAAATTATATCTCAAATTTAAACTAGTACATATTAAAAAAAAAAAAAAAGGCAGAAATTATCCCAAATATTAACAATTTTCATCCTTCTATTAAAATTTGTCAAAAAACTAATAAATTCCTCAAAAATCAAGTCACCCTTTCATATTTATTATTCTGAGATATGCCAAAAATATCATCGTGAACTTTTTTGTCAATTGAGTTTAGCATTATTGAAAATCTTCATATCACTTTGAAAAAGTGAAGGTAACTATGCTCTAGCATCTTTCCTTTTGTAAATGAGAAAAAAAAAATAGATCATATGTCACACCCAAGCTTGAGGGGCACATCTGGCACCTGATGCCAAAATTTAAGCCTAAGCCAACCCTCCTAAACCCTCAAGGGGCGCAACTGTCACTTGATAATGGCGCATGGCAATCACACACAGTCAAGAAAATAAACTAGTATATCTCGACTTCAAAATAAGTCCCTAGCAGGCAAGGTCCCTACAATATCTTTATAAAGAAAAAAATAGTTATTCCCAACAATTTATATAAAGCAATAACCACCTAGCACAAAAACCTGTTTAGATCATTAAGGCCACCATGGTATCTAGGAAAGCATAAACGTTGTATGGGTTGTCAAAGCCACTATGATCTCTATACAGAAGTTGAAAACAGGTACATATCTAAATAATATGTCAAGCAACTATCAATTATAAACCAACAAGAAAGCAAGTTAAACATGGCCAATAATGTGGCTACAACCAAGCACACTAATTTGCAAGCCTCTACGAATATAACACTTGGAAGGGATAAGGCCCCCGCCTATCTAAAATCTTTAAACAGCAAAACATGCAAACCTCTAAAACTCTGGCAACCCCCTGAAAAAAATGAGTCAACCAATCAGCAGGATAGGCAGTTATGTTACTCGTTAGGTCTGTCTAGTCATTACTCAGGACTTGCACCAAGCCTTATGAAACACTAAGAAACCCTAAACCCTAAGAAAACCTAAATCCTAAAAAAAAACTTTAAAAACCTAAACCTAAAAAACCCTCAAAAACCTCTTAAAACTCTAAACCCTAAAAAAATCCTAAATCTAAAACCCTATGCCCTAAACCCAAAGAACCCTAAGCCTAGGCAAAGGTTGTTGATACAAAATAATATATCGAGCGTTAAGGTAAAATGAATGCTAAAACTGAAGTATAAGTATTAAACGGAAAGGGCAGGAGTGAAACACTACTACAATACATTATCTCTATATAACAAGAAAATATAAGCATATAACAAGCAATAATCTGATTTGGCCCCCATAAGCCCACACAATAACTATAGGTCTTAACGAGCGCAAACAATTGTTAAATACCCATATTAGCCTACTTACCTGGATCCCAATGATGATCTGATCTAAACTATCTGAATGTGCATGTGCCATGAGTCAATGCAAATTCGAGGGTCTGTGGTATAATACATATATGTTGCCCGTATGTACAGCCTACTCGGTCCGTAGGCACGGTCTACCCGGCCCGTAGACTCGGTATAAGAATGAATTTATATGATCAAGAACCTTGCAGTGTCAGTGTTTACTAAGGCCAAAACAAGCTCATAGGTAGTAGCCAAATGATAAAACATCACAACAATTACAAGTAATTATAATTAATCAAAACAAAATCATAACATGCTTTTCTAGGCCACTAAGTATTTGACCGATAGGCATTATATCATATGGTCGTAGCCAACTAAACAAGATAAGGCTACAAATTAAATAATGATAGTACACCGTCGTACAAGCTTAGGCCATTAGGATCACAAGAGAAATAATAGTCTTAACATATCTTTCAAATAGAAGCCCCATGATGTCCTTATAAATTTCAACCGAATGATCACAATGCAATCAGTGCGGGAATCAACAAGGTTGCAAGAACGAGCAATAACCAACTTATAAGGCGTTAGGTCGTCACTACGACCAACCAACTTTAACTCAACAAACAACATAGCAATCTCTAAACAACCAACATCTAATAACAACAATAAAAAGCTATTAACATCTCATAAGAGCGGCAAGCTCCTGAAGTTCTACATTTTCCAAAGTAATAAATTGAGGGTATATAATAGATAATTTTGTTTGTTCTTTCTTGATTTGTCAAAATGGACAAGTAATTAATGACAACTAAAAAAGGAAAAGTGGACAAGTAATTAGGGACAAAAGGAGTAAAAGATAAGGATATCTAGGTATTTCTTGTAGATGTATCTAGAATAATTCCTAGAAGCATCCCTATACAAGTATAAATAGGGGTGATTAAGCATTTGTAAATAACCCAATAACATTTTTTTCTTCTATTATTCTCTACATTATATTCACTATTCGTTACTAAAAAATAAGACTTAACGGGTAAATCATACGACCACAATATACATCAGATGCAAAAATCACATATAGTACTATTCTTAATAATACAATATAATGATTTTTTAATAATAATAATTAAAATAAAAAATAAAAAATTCATTAGCCGGTCATCTTCATCAAAATGTTTTAAATGATCTATCACATATACAACTAAAAATAGTTGACCTTAAAATAATAATTAATGTTTTAGCTGTATTTGTAAAATAACGTTATGCTTTATGACATTCTTCACTATTCAAAATTTATTCAATTCACATGCATCTATTTATAAACATAAGTTTTATGGATAAATTTTATTTATACTATGAAGGCCATTTAATTCACCTTGTTTCAAATCTTTATTGTCGTTGAAATTTCTTCAACCTTGTATTTAACCTCTATAGCTTTTCAACTTTGATTGATATGTAATTGTGTTGAGATTGCTTCAATGAAATCGCTGTACATGACATTATTCTTCAAATGAATACCATCGATTTTATAATCAATCTAAAATTCATGTACCATAATGCCTCAGCAATACAATCATGTTCACCATTGCTAAAATCGAGCTCTAAATTCATATACTAAAAACATGATAATTAAATATAAAAAATGGATCTAAAATTAAAATTACTGAGGAAGAATAACTATTGGATAATCAGATCCTCAAAATCTCGATAACCAAATACAAAAATCAGAGCTCAATTTTGAATTACTAGAAAAGAAAATTTTATATTTTTGGAATATGATATGAGAATATTTGAATTCTAGTCTTATGAATTACTAGAAAGAAGAAAAGTATAAAATTATTCTAGTTTTATGAATTCTATATTTTAGGAAAAAAATTGGTAGAGTTGATATGCTTAAGACAATCAAAATTTGTTAGAGTAGTTAATTACTCCTTTAATTAAGGAAATTAGTTACAAACATGTAATTCAAATGAATTAAAAATGTATCTCGCTTTGTCAATTAATTAGATACATATATTTGTCGAGCAAAAATACATGTATCAAACCAACAAATTCCGATACAAAAAGTAGTATTTAAACTAACGTAAATACGAGTAATTAGGACATAAACTAGTGGTATTTATGTACTAATTTGCCCTAAGTAAAATGTTATTTTCCATTATTATTCGTTTGGTCAATCTCATATTATCCACTTAGAAATTGTAAAATAGTTACGAACCTCACCACATAAAGAATAAAAATATTAAAAAATTCAATAATTTTGTTTAACTCTGAACAATCTACTTATTTTGAATTATGATATTATTTTTTTTTGCACTAATTCAATCATGCAGAACATTTGAAATTAGGGACAATTTTAGAGACTTCTATTCAGGTTTGACCTTATAACACTGACCTCCCTTGTGGTTTACAATATTACATTTATCTCTCTTGTTTTGATTTCTTTGCAACAAAACTTTTAATCTATTTATATTATTATTAATTTAAACAATTGTAGTTTGACTAATTTACCCTTCTTATATACTTTTTATTTAATTCAATTTTATAAAGAAAAGGTATTGAAATCCAAAAGAAATATAATCAACTCTCTCGAAAAAAAAAACACAGAAAAACTGTCAGTTTCTTCACTCTTCACAAAATCAATAATTGCATCATCGTTCTTTGATACGAGGAAGATATTATTCCCAATTATAAACCAATTCAAAATTATTATTGATGCTGAGTTGTTTACATTCCCATAAAAAATAATAAATAAATAATTATAGAAAGATATCTTGCAAATGACACTTTGTGAACACCGTCTATTCATCAAAACATGAATAATCGATTTGATTGCAGTTTCTTGAACGTACTCTTGAATACAACTAATGAACATGTCTATTTATGTGAAAAATGAACGAAACTTGCAATAAGATGGACATAATTAGTAGTCATGCGTTATCTTCCACGATTACAACCTATTATGAACTTACATTTTCATCCAACAACAAAATAACTGTTGACAACCAAATTTGGTGGTTGATCTTTCGAACAAAGGAAAAATTCATAATATGATTATTTTCTAATCCAGTGGCAACTAAAAAGGTGTTGGGAGACGTTGAAAATGAAGCAGTTTTTTTAGAAACATTTGAAGAATCTTTAAAGGATATATTAATAAAGTTAGTAAAATTAGTCAAAATATAATTATTTAAACTAAAAATAAATACTTTAAAAGAATTGTTACAAAAAATTAAAATAAGGAATGTTAATATAATATTGTAAAGCACGAGAGTGAAACTTGAGGAGAGGTCTTTGAAATTATGGTCAAAATCTATTTTTTTTTGTTTAAATACACAATTTATTTTATCATATTCTCTAAAATTCATCATCATTTGAAAAAATTACAGAAATCTATACTCTCTCCTATTTTTGGGACACATCACTCTTACGCGATATATTGGAACAAATTGTTTTGTATCAACAAATGTAATATATCAGGACAGGATGTGTCAAAACGTTGAAAAATTTATCCAAACAAGTGTGTATTGCATCAACAAGGCAATGTATCGAAACGCGATGTATTAGACATTTAGTGATGTATTCAAATTTGAGACGCAATGTATCAAGATATTGAGTGATGTAAATGAAATTCTTAAATTTTAAGAAATTTTTATAATTTAAGAAAAAATAATAATATAATGTAATTAACTCTGGGCGAAAAAAATTAAGAGCAAGCATAAAAAGTGTCATTTGCATGAAACTCGTATTTGGGGCCTGAAGCCCAAATACTTGGAGAAATGGACCGAGATTTATAACCAATTTGTGCCTGAAATTGTCTCTATTTATAGGCTCAAAAAACTTTTTTCTTTCGTAAAAAAAATAAAATAAAAAAGTAGCAAGTATATTTTGCAAGTTTGGGTTGCACTGTTCTCTTCTCTTCTGCCCTAGCTTGGTCGCTCCTCTTCCGCGGTCTCCCTCGTGTTTTCTGCAACCAAACTGCTGTACGTTTGTTTATGTTTCTCTCTTTCGTGTTTTTCCCCCCTCTCCATCGCCCTCTAGAGCCCTTTTATCGATTCCGTCTCTATCTCTAATTCCACCCAAACCCTAACCCTATCGAATTGTAAATTAATGCTTTTGCTTGCTTAAAAAAATATTCTTTCTGATTCCTTATTCTGTAATATATCTCCCGCTTTCATCCCATCATGTTTATGATTGATTGGTGGTAGGAGTATATGCTGCTTCCTTTGGGTTTTGGGGCTAATAATTCATTGTGTTTTTCTTAAATCAATTGCTCTAACCGAACATTAAACTAGTCAAATTAGGATGTAACCGCATATTGTAGTTGCATGTGAATGTGATCATCATAATTATTTAGTTATATTTTCTAATAGATTATTGCTCCAGTGTGATTTGATTTTACAAATTCCTGCTGTGATAAGCTAATGTTGCTCATTTGCAGTTTGTGTTTATGACGACTAGCCAGATGAAGACCATCGAGCTGGAGGAAGGATGGAACTTCATGCAGAAGGGAATCACAAAATTAAAGAAAATCTTAGAAGGTCATCCAGATTCATTCAGCTCCGAAGAGTACATGATGCTCTACACGTATCCATAACATTCTCTGTGCTTATAGTCACTTCTCCTTTTTTCTAAATTACTATGTTTTTTGCTTTCACCTTTTCCTCTTTTTGGTTGGCATTCCCTTTTGAATTATCCTTAATTTGAAGAATAGAACTATCTATAACATGTGTACACAGAAGCCCCCTCACGATTACTCTCAGCAGCTATATGAGAAATACAAGGAAGCCTTTGAAGAATACATCAATTCTACAGTAAGAACCATTGGCTTGAAAATTCTCTTAGCTTCTCACAGGGTTGAAGGTTTGTTGATGATATCAGTGTGCCAGTTAAATTTTATCAACTTGTAACCCACTAAGTGGTTAAATGTTCCCATGACAAAATTTTCACAAAATTCAGAATTTGTTAAACATATGAACAAAACATATATATGGACTATGTTATTGAGGTGGTTTATTTAGTGATACTAACTTAATACTTCATTTACCAACTCAAACTCACATGTAGTGAGCAGGCTAAAGAGCATCCTCATTGCTCAGCTTTTCCTATTCAAGTTTCCTATATGTGTTTGTATATTCTTTTTTAGGTTCTATCTTCTTTGAGAGAGAAGCACGATGAGTTTATGCTGAGGGAGCTCGTAAAAAGATGGGCAAATCATAAACTTATGGTCAGGTGGCTTTCACGGTTCTTCCATTATCTTGATCGGTATTTTATTTCTCGAAGGTCACTCCCTGCACTTAATGAAGTTGGTCTGACGTGCTTCCGTGATTTGGTTAGTCTTTAGCATTTCTATGTGATGTCATATTGGTTATATTATCTTGCATATCTTTTATAATTCAACCTATAGGAACAAATACTCTTTATGCTGTTGTTGTGTATGATATTTACATTTGTGATTGTTGATAATAGGTTTATCAAGAATTGAAAAGTAAAGCTAGAGATGCAGTTATAGCACTGGTAAGTCTCATGCCTTCTTTATTTGACCCACTTTTGTATCATACTATGCGCCAAGAATAAGAGTCTCATTGATAATCCTTTTTTATCAGATTGATCAAGAACGTGAGGGTGAGCAGATTGATAGAGCGTTATTGAAGAACGTGCTAGGCATATTTGTTGAAATTGGAATGGGGGAGATGGAGTTCTATGAAAATGACTTTGAAGATGCAATGCTTAAAGATACAGCAGCTTATTATTCTCGAAAAGCATCAAACTGGATTGTGGAAGATTCTTGTCCAGATTATATGTTGAAGGTAAAGATCCTATCTGCAATTTTATTTAGTGCATAAGTTGGTTGTATTCTTATCCCAGAATGTATACTGATACCTGTTATTTCTAAAACAGGCAGAAGAGTGCTTGAAAAAAGAGAAGGATAGAGTTTCTCATTATTTGCACTCAAGCAGCGAGACAAAACTTCTGGAGGTCAGTATTGGAATGAGGCACTTGAAAATTGAAATATTAGTATTTTCTTGGCATCTTAACTACTGATGAAAAGCTATTTAGAAGTTCAAAATAAACTGTTTTGTATTTATGATATGTTGCAGTAACTATTTAACCCTTCTCTAGATGTTTAATTCTGTTGGTTTCTTGGAGTTCCCATTAATTGGTGTCGGATACTTGACTGCATTCCCCTTGGATGATTTCTTTGAATAAACTGAATACTTGTGAAATGAAAGAAAAATAGTCTTTCCAAACCTTTCAATTTAGTTTGTTCATTGTACTCGGAGGAGGAATAATGTATTCATCTTGTGTATATACAACTATGCTTCAGTGAGATGCTGTGCTTTCTTTTGGTCGATATTCTGATCATCTTTTGGAGCAGATTCTACTGGAAATTGCAAAAACTTTTCACTTTAAGTTAGAGGTGTTTCTCCATGATTATGCATCATTAATGAATCTCCTTCTTCATTGTTCTTTTGCTTGAAGCACATTTTCTTCATTGAGCCAAATGTACAAAATGGGGCTGTTGGTCAATGATGTTTTTATTTTTATTTGGAGAAATGAAAAACATTGATGCATATAACTTTGACTCATGTTGGTTTTATCAGGTCATTACTTTCTAAGTTTTTACTTGATTAAGTCTGTTTAGTTTTGAAATGAGTTATGTTCAAAGTGCCTCTGGTTGCATTTATTTTTTGAATTGACACTACACTTGTGCTGCAGAAAGTGCAAAATGAATTATTGGTTGTATATACCAATCAATTGCTTGAGAAGGAGCATTCTGGATGCCGAGCTTTGCTTAGAGATGATAAGGTATTAATTCCTTGCATATTAGGTGTCTACTAGTCAATATGTATTTGACTTCTTATGTGAGGATCTTGTTTTTTCCCCCCTCTTTTGATCCACCCCTTATTCATGTCAGGTAGAGGATTTATCTCGAATGTATAGGCTATTCCACAGGATCCCTAAAGGTTTGGAACCAGTTGCAAATATGTTTAAGCAGGTATGGTCTTCTATTTAATTGTTGAGCAACTACAGGGTTTTCGTTGAGTGTTTTTTTTTGGTGGTTAAATACTTTGTTATGGTACATATTTTGCAGCATGTCACTGCTGAAGGCATGGTGTTGGTGCAACAGGCCGAAGACTCAGCAAGTAACAAGGTCTGTTGACTGAACATGTTGTGCTTCATTTGGCAATATGTTTTTTGGCCCCTTTTTCTTATTTTAATATCCATGCTTCTTGAACTAGTAGAGAAAAAGTTTAGGTGTATGGGTAGGAAAAAACAAGGGAAGTTGAAGGGGAGAATGCATAGAGCAACCTATCTTTGAGAACAATCAAGTAATTTAGAAAAAAAAAAGGGAGTTCAAGACTTTGAATAGATTAAATAGCATTATCAGAAATACAAAGATATATGTGAAGTTGCATCCACATGCTGTTCTTATGATCTGCGAGCTATTGTTTTTCCTTTTGGTAGTAATTGATTTCAGTGCATTTTGAAGTACTGATATTTATGTAATTCTACAGGCTGAAAGTTCCAGTGGTTCACAGGAGCAGGTAAATCCACTTATCTGAATTTCTACTCAAGTTGATTTTTTAAGTGTAATAGCTCAGGAGATGGTTCAACTGTGTCCGATCTGTTTCCTCAGGTCTTTGTTAGGAAGGTTATTGAGCTGCATGACAAATATATGGCATATGTGACAGACAGTTTTGCAAATAACTCTCTCTTTCACAAGGTATATCCAGCTGTTCACAGTTGCGTGATTATACTTTTTACCTTGAATAATTTGAGATGCTATTTATGATGTCTTAACTTCTGAACTTTTATAGGCTTTGAAAGAGGCATTTGAGGTCTTCTGTAACAAAATTGTTGCTGGCTGTTCTAGTGCAGAGCTCCTTGCCTCTTATTGTGATAATATCCTTAAGAAAGGCGGGAGTGAGAAACTCAGTGATGATGCTATTGAGGAGACATTAGATAAGGTAGCACTAACCCTATATCCAGCTTCGCTTTCTGGTGGTCACTCGATTTTTCAGGATAACTTCATAATTGTTGTATTTCATATAGGTGGTCAAGCTTCTTGCGTATATCAGTGACAAAGACCTTTTTGCTGAGTTCTACAGGTTGGAAGCTACATCAATTTTTTTTTGACCTTGTTACATCTCTAACCATTGAATATGTATTTGTCTTCATAATTTTATAGGAAGAAGCTTTCTCGGCGACTGCTTTTTGATAAAAGTGCCAATGATGACCATGAAAGGCTTATCTTAACAAAGTTAAAGCAGCAGTGTGGTGGACAGTTTACGTCAAAGATGGAGGGAATGGTGAGGAGAGTGTATAGTACTACTAATTTTATCTTCCCCCCCGTTCAAATTGTCTTGTCAACACTTATTGTTTGAAATAACAAAACAGGTGACGGACTTGACTTTGGCGAAGGAAAATCAGAGTCACTTTCAGGAATATCTCAGTAACAACTCGGCAGCTAATCCCGGAATTGATTTGACTGTCACAGTTCTTACAACTGGCTTTTGGCCTAGTTATAAATCTTCTGATCTGAGTCTCCCTGTGGAAATGGTGAGATCTGCTTCTCATCTGATATAATGATTCAATTTCTGCAGCTGATTTGATCTTTCCTTTTTTTATTTTTATTTTTTTATGGGTGTTTTACTCCTCTGTTGGCATCTCAGGTGAAGTGTGTAGAAGTCTTCAAGGAATTTTATCAGACGAAAACGAAACACAGGAAATTGACCTGGATTTATTCACTGGGTACATGCAATATCAATGGCAAGTTTGAATCAAAAACTATTGAACTTATTGTGGGAACTTACCAGGTGATCAGTTTGTGAAATAGTTCTGCTGCAGCATCGCTGTTCTGATACCAAATATGGTTACTGATTAATGATCTCATTTTCAGGCTGCTGCTCTATTACTGTTTAATGCTTCAGATAGATTGAGTTACTCAGATATCAAAAGTCAGTTAAATTTGGCTGACGATGACTTGATCAGATTGCTTCAATCCCTGTCATGTGCCAAGTATAAAATTCTGACCAAAGAGCCTAGCAATAGAACTGTTTCGTCCACGGATCATTTTGAATTTAACTCCAAGTTCACTGACAGAATGAGAAGGATTAGGGTATAGATACTGTTTAGAGCTACTTGTATTTTGCTGTGATGCTTACTTTGTGTATGCTTTGTGGACACTTTTTCTCAATGATCTTATTGTATCGTTCAGATCCCTTTGCCTCCGGTGGATGAAAGGAAAAAAGTGGTTGAGGATGTTGACAAGGACAGACGTTATGCAATTGATGCTTGTATTGTGCGCATTATGAAGAGCCGGAAGGTGCTTCCTCATCAGCAGCTCGTGTTGGAGTGTGTTGAGCAATTGAGCCGCATGTTTAAGGTATGCTGCATCTTCACCATTTGGATTTCCTCGGTTTAGGTATTCCATTTAGGAAGGTGGACATGATTTTGGTCTGCCTAATAACCACGACATTCAATTTGACATGGAGGAATGTTGTTACTTCTATGCCAGACATTTCATTTTCTTTCTTGCTATCTAATTGCGTGTTACTTAAAACATCTTTTCATTTTTAAAAGTAAGTCATCAATGTCCTAGGGATCGCTTTGCTGATAGAATATCTTAGATGGTTATTGCTTGTTTTGCTTCTCCTAGTACTGACTATTCAAAATAAAAATAAAAATGGAGAAGTGATGATGACGGTTGACCACAGGGGTAACAGGAGGATATTGACTCCTTTGTGTCCAGCTATCTTTTTTGTTGTATTTTGAACTTCCTCTGTCTTGGTCAAAATTTTAAATGAAGAGAGTTATTCAGTCCAAAATAAGTTGCCATTCAACCACTTGTCCTTTACCATAGGTATCGGGAGGAACTACCTGAAATTTTTTCTCACCTCCAGTATATTTCCTCTAGTTTGAGGAATGTGTGACCATCTCAAAACTAAGAGAGGTATCCATAGATATATAAAGTAGGATATGCAGAGTGCTGGAATTTCTGTTGAGGTGTCATCTTTGTAACCCAAACTTGCCAATGTATTTCATCGTATTCCCTTGTCAAGTTTCTTCTCTGCCTTCAAATGATTTTTCCTGAAAAATAGTTATAGGCTCTAGTTGGAGAGATGTGTTAGCTTGTCTATTCTAATTATTGAATTCTCTCTTGTACGTGTCGAAAAATAATGTAAAATTTCTGTGTAGCCTGATTTCAAAGCAATCAAAAAGAGGATTGAAGATCTCATCACTCGTGACTACTTGGAAAGAGACAAAGAGAACCCAAACTTGTTCAAGTACTTGGCCTGAGGCAACAAGCTGATGCCTTGGTGATATTGACTTCTCTTGGCACTAGATGGAAGTGAGTACAGCTGGATTTGATTGTTACCCAAGGAAATAGCAGCGATTTTTTTTGACCTTTGCCTGAGTAGGCAACTTGTGCAGTTAGTATATCACCACTTTTTTTTCAGAAGTTGGTGGCACTTGAATTCCCCCTTCAGTAAATATTTCAGCCGTTGGTGGCACTTGATATTCCTGATTGTCACTTAAACGCCACATCTTTGTGTAAATCTTATGCTTTGGTGTTTCTATTTTGTCCGTGCAACCCCTGGATTATAAATGGTTCAATGTGGACCAATAATATCTTAACCTGTTCGTGGCACGAGTAGGTTTCCTTTTGAACAGAAAATATTACCATTTTGTTCAATAGTACTATTTTAGGTGCGGTGTGAAATGTGGAATAACTAAATCTTACATAATTAATTACTACATTTCTAATTCCTGAACCAACACCATACCCTTTAATGTGTCAACAAGAAAAGGTCCAGACGTGAGAGATGTCGAATGTACAATTGTGTTATCAGAAAAATTTAGTTAATAGTTACAGATTAGTGGTTTGTTCGGTGTGGGGGGAAAAGGCTGTATTGCGGTCCTGGACAAAGTGTAAGTTGATATTTTTTGTGTATATATATATATATATTGTGAAATAAAGATGAGTAAAGAGCCGATTGCCAGCTCCAAATATGTTGAATTATTATTGGGTTATTGTCCCCACGACACTTCCAATGTTGAGTTGGACCACTCCATACTACAATCAATGATTCGTTTTTCACTGAACACCCTTGTGTCCGGTAAAAATAATGGAGTAGTTATATTATATATAAATAATCCGATACTCGAGACTTCAACCTATATCTATTGTCTAGTGTAGTGGCAAAGGTTTTTAGAGTGTAATGGCCCAGTGTTGAGAGTCCAATTAAACAAGAATATTGAGAAATTCCTCCAATATTATATGTACATACATTGGTTGGTGATTATAAACATATATATAATCGGACGGGTGCACTGGAAATTAAGCTTAGTTTAGGATTACATTGTACAGTTTTGAGCAGGTCTTTTCGTGGCCACACCAATTGTTGACATGTTATAAGCTGATTGACTTATTATTCTTTCTTATTATCGCATGTTTCTACTCAGGCTTTTCAAAAGAGGCACAAATTAATTAATCCAATGATATTTCTTGGAGTAGAGAATCAAATGAAAATCATATCTTTCATTGTATGGCACTACTTTCTCCACCTCAAACTCAACTTTCAAATGTCTTATAAGTATGTGTCGAAAAGTTACTTTTTGTGGAATATGATGTGCAGTAGCTAGGCTAGCTAAATAAAGCTGATTATTTTCTGGTTTGTTATAAATAGGGTCCAAGTGGAAAATGGAGTAAAGATGGATGTTGAGCTTGCTCGGCCAGGGTGAATGTGTACGTTCATGAACTGGATCGTGATTCGGAGGGAAAGGAAAATGTATACTATACGTTCATGAACTGGATCAAAATGGGTTGCAATCCATCCCTACCAGCTGTTGAAATCATGTCTCTCCACCCCATAGATATATATATTTCAACCTAATTTATTACTCTATCTATATATATATATATATAACAGCAAACAAATTAATTGATATACTTACATCCTTGCCTATACTGCAAACAATGTAGTACAGTAATAGTTTCCTCAATTACCATCTGCTTAATTCAACAACAAAAGAGAAATTTGATGAATTTATTTAGTCTCCCTCTATGCTTACCTACTTTTCGAGTATTTAATCTTTATCTTTTGTTTTATATACCATATATATTGCCATTGAGAAAGAAATTACATTTGAAGAAGCAGGGTTAGGCCATACCTTCTTGCGAGTTTGGTTATACAGTCAAACCAAACACATGAGTGCACAAAAGATCTAAGCTAAACAAGCGCACTAGTGGGTTCAAGGGGGATCATAGCTCAAAGTATTTGCTTTACACTTTATGACTCTAAAGGAAAGGCATACCCACCTATCTATGTAGAGAATCCCTTTCACTATTCTAGGGATGGTGTTGAAGTGAGAGTAGATCTAGATTTGTACATGAGTAAGTGAGTGACTTAGGGAAGCTAATGTGTCAACAACTTTATTAGTTTCCCTAAAGCAATGTTGAATAGGAATATCATATATGCCTACAAGATTCTTAATCTCTTTGACCGTGTCTTCGATTCTCCAGGGGATTGCCCAGACAACGATGGTGCAATTAAGCAACAATAAAGAGTCTGCCTCAGCAATGATAGAACTCAAACCATTAACTCTTCCTCGATAATCCCCTAAGTACACCTCCCCCACCACAAATTCCATTAATGCAGGATTCATCGGTGTTTAATTTAAGAACAGGGGAAGAGGGTTTAATCCACTTGACCACTCTGACGATCTTCTCAACCATATTTTTATCAAAAATCAAACAAATGTCTTTATCAACTTTCACTTTGGATGCTTTTGAATCTAGCTAGCTTTGATAATTTGACAGATGGTGAAAGTGATTAGAATGTCACATGTTGATAGAAAGCTTTTTTGAATCATATTTGGAGCAACACCTAGGCCTCCGTAGCTCCCATATCACTATAGGTGGCATAATTTTAAGGATATATGCAGCCACATAATTTTTGGCCTTATAAATTCCAGCATTCGACTAATAAACTTTTAAGAGTTCTGCTTCACTAATGCCTAACCATCCTGCAAACCTTTGCCACATTGTTCGTGCAAATTCTCCATTATAAAACAGATGTTCAATATTCTCCGTGGTTGATGTCATACCTGCAATCGTACAACAACTACCCTTTTAGGTACAAACAGTCAAACACAAATAAATTTTTATAAATTCATTACACAAGTTTTTCTACAACCTATATGAACAAATATATTTTTCAATACATACGGTTCATTTGTGAATAGTCGGACAGATGAAATAAAATTCTTTCACTTTAATCCTTAGAGCTGAATGCGGGTTCAGAGTAAAATTTAATAGAATGTTATGACATGAATATGAAGAAAGTCCTAATTATGATTAATTTCAATAGTTATAGTGTCATTAATGAATTTTAACAAACATAAATTTATACTGTAGTAAAGTTTCATGTTAAATGGGCCCAGTATGAATTTGAGCAGCCATCCATCCCTGAGTAGTGGATCTTGAACCCACCCTTAAATACTTGATATATACTGCACCATTTGCCCACACGCAACCAAATTTCACCACTCTCGAACCTTCTACATGGAAGAAGACGGTGACAATTTTATCGTTGATCAACCGCCGCCACCGCCGACCGAAGAGGAGCTCGATAGACAAGATGTCGGAAAGTTGCTTTATGGGTACATAATTATGCATACTCCACTTTGTGTTAATTTTCCTGTCAAAATTGTATAATGATTTATATTTTCTGTCCCTTAAATAGATGTGATCATTATCGGCGACGCTGTAAACTCCGAGCCCCTTGTTGCAATGAAATTTTCACTTGCCGTCACTGCCACAACGAGGCCAAGGTGCTTGCTGCTTTTCTAATCTTTTTTTCTTATAAAAATACTACAACAGCCACTGCTCCGGAGCCCTTTTATCACTTATTTTGAAGTAGAACAGACTCCATCCTTATTTGGAAAACCTAAACAGTCGGTGGTTAGTCTTTACATATATGTCCTGCTGCTAATTAGCTGTCCCAAATAGTAAAATTTAATTAACAAGTCGCAGGTCAAAATCCATCCATAATATCTATGAACAACCAATTTCCAGTTATCACATGCGAACACAAGTATTTTATTAGGAAATAGATGGACAAACACTCATTTTTTCTTTTGCCCTTAATGTGGGATTCTCTGGATGCAACATACATACTAACTAGTTTCCGCTTTCTGTAATGGTCTGGTGCTGTTGCTTCATTATAATAGTAAGAGGCCTTACTATTGTCAGTTCCATATTTCAAAACGTTAAATGGACCTTCCTTGCTTTATAAACTGTGTATGGTTTTTACTGAAGCTTGTGTTTGTTCGAATCAGAATGCTTTGACCAATCCCAAGGAACGGCACGAACTTGTGCGCCACAATGTTAAGCAAGTACGAGTAAAGCTCATATTATTGATTTCCTCAGATGATAAGATTTTAGTTCATGAATACTCAGAACTTTTATGGGGATTGATGTTGGATCTCATTTTTTGCTACAGGTTGTTTGTGCTGTATGCGACACTGAACAACAGGTTTGTTAAGCTCTGTTGCTACACTTATCTATCATTTGAGTGTCTCAAGTTTATGGACTTTTCAGCCGTTATAGTCTGTGAAAATGTTTTTCTGGCTTGTGTGTTAAATAGGTTGCTGAGATCTGTTCAGAGTGTGGAGTCAAATTTGGGGA
The DNA here is from genome assembly GCA_035578085.1 of Solanum pinnatisectum. Classification (NCBI taxonomy): domain Eukaryota; kingdom Viridiplantae; phylum Streptophyta; class Magnoliopsida; order Solanales; family Solanaceae; genus Solanum; species Solanum pinnatisectum. The sequence continues at coordinate 48,962,745 of CM069081.1, read as the reverse complement.
GTACTATTGTGAAATTTGTAGATTTTACGATGACAATGTAATGCTACTATTTTATTTTTCTCTTAAATTAGATTGTTCTATTTTTGGATGCTAGAGTAACCAAATAAATATTTAATTCATTTGATGCATTTGTATTTAAGTAATTGCTTTTCTTGCAGAGAACAAAGGGGCAGTTTCACTGTGATGACTGTGGAATTTGCAGGTGAATGCACTAAATAATATTGTATTCAGCCTCCATTCTGCCCTTACACTTCCTTACTCGTTCCAACTATTTAAACAACATATATGTCACCTGTGGTACTTATATACACAATTGGTGAAACAGGGTCGGTGGTCGAGAAAACTTCTTCCACTGCAAGAAGTGTGGTAAGGCATCCCTTCCTCCTTGTTGTTTGACTACTGTTGTGGATTTCCTTGTATCAAAATGGATCGATTTCTTTTTTAATTTTGAATAGTGTAGTTTATATCTCAACCCTTACCTTATAAAGAAAGGTGTAATTATATCTCAAGTTCTCAACTAGTGATTCTTTTCAACTATAGCTTGTTCTAAAACTGTATTGTGGAAGTGTACTTTTCTCATTTGACAGTTCCTTTCTGAAATTTTACTTTTCAAATGCCCATTCCATTGAGTCTTAGATAGAACATCGTATATGGTAATAAAGGGATATCCTTGGAACTGGAAGGTTAATCTTGTACAACTATATTATTGCTTTGTACATCTACCATCTCATAGTTGTCTATTGGTGTCATGCACGGGGGCGGACCCACATAGGGACTCCCAGGTGCTCGAGCACCCATTAACTTCGTATCCAACTAAATATATTTCTATAGAAATTAGGAGGAATAGTATAAAACTAAACAACGAGCACCCATAGAATAAATTGTTTGATTGGCGCAGTGGCTGTTTGTGGGTGCTTAAGGTCCTTTGTAATGTTTTGCATCTGGTTTCGAATCCCAGTCGGCACATTTTAAAAATTTTACAAACCAACTCTTCTCTCCCTTACTCCCTATGTTATATTGATTGTATTTCTATTTTCTTTCACTTGTCGTTTTGCTACTTTTCCTGCAATAAGTTTATACAGAATAAACTTTTCCTATTTTCTTTATTCAAAATAATATTTATTATAATTTTTTTTGTTTTTTAGCTATAATATTCAAATATGATTGTCTTTTTTATGACGAAGTGTAAATTTATGCACTTACATTTTTTGATTGGTAGCTAAGCGGATTCGGATCTAGGTAGACGACAAAAAAAATTACATTGTTTATACATGGTAAAATTTATATATATATATATATATATATATATAGTGTGCGTGTGTGTGTTGAACCCCCTTTGGCTTTTTCGTGTGTTTACATTTTATATTTGTCGCCGCCACCTTAGCTAAGAGAGCACCCATGACCTTAAAAATCTTGGATCTGCCACGATATGCATCTCTATATCAATGAAATAAAATAACATAAAACCAATAAGGATAATGGAAGTCAAATAGCTATAACTGCTCATCCTAACAGAATAGAGAGGAAACCTGTCAATAGGGTTGAATCCTCTCTCTCTCTTTCTTGATTCATCGGCCGCTCTATGGTTCAGGAGAATCTTATTGATGATGTGTGGTCAAGTACAAGTTTCTTTTAACTTCCAAATTTGTATAATAATGGTTGTGGTATGTTCCAGTCAGGCATATCCTTGTAAAGGATAAAGGAACATAAGTACATTTTCCTTGTAAATTAAGTATGTCTAACTCAAAAGGTCTCATGTCTATAGGTCCTGTAAGTCTTTTTAGACGGGAAGATGCAGGTTCCGAGGATGCTAAATTCATGTTGGCGAAGAACGAATTTAAGTTGCAAGTCTCTGATAAAGTTGAGCTGTTAATAAACCTTGGTCATAATAAGGCAAAAATTGGAAGGGGAACTCGCTCATCTTGAGGTCACCAATTAGTGTTCTTTATCTTTTCAGTGATCCATTATAATCTTTTAGTTATAAAAGATTATAATAAGATGTTAATAAACCTTGGTCATAAAAGATTAATCTGTACAACTTCTTTCTCCTTCCTACACATCTGCAAGGCTTCAAACATATGCCTGCATAGTATGCTGGATTTCAATAGATTAGAATAAATGTTTTCTTTTTTGATAAATATTTTCTTTATAAAAAGTCATCAGAGGTGAATTAATGTTTTATCATATGCGCAAAGTCTCCTTATTTTTCTGATGCGTTAAGCTTTAGGAATACTTCTCTTTTAGCTACTTTCGTGATGTTTTTGCAACAGGATCCTGCTATTCGGTGGAGCTGCGTGATAATCACTTATGTGTGGAGAACTCAATGAAGAACCATTGTCCCATCTGTTATGAGGTTTGAGTCTACCCTTCATTTGGCTTTTACTGCCTTAACTTGCTCATATGTTTTGATTGGAACTATACCCTAATAGTAAATTTATGGTTTGGTCCAGTTTCTTTTCGACTCGGTGAAAGGCACCACAATTATGAAGTGTGGACATACAATGCATATGGAATGCCACACAGAGATGATCCATCAGAACCAGTAAAGTTTTATCCATAACATGACAATTATGTTTCTTTTTCTTCATGCCAATCAGCCTGTATGGTTAACTTACATATTGTACTCGTCTTCCCCTTTCTGTATAGGTATCGCTGCCCTATATGCTCTAAGTCTGTTCTCAACATGTCCGGAACTTGGCAAAGATTAGATATGGAGGTATGAAGTTATTTTACTTTTTAGTTAGTCCCTACAAAGTTCTTCCATAATTTATTTTTTGTACTTCGCTACAAGCAATATCCACCATACATACATCCAGTACAAAAAAAGGGTATATGCTGATATATGTATAATTGAAACTAATTATTTAGGGATAGGGGGATGGAGGGGATTATTACATAGGTGTGATTTGATCCCTCACCACATGGTGAAGATTGAGGGGCTCACAGCATGTGAGCTATCCTCCAATCCAGTGCTGATATAGCTTAAACTGATAAGAAGTTGAAAGGACAGAGAGAAATCTGAGTCGATCCCTTTTTTCCTTGGCATTTTTCTGGAGTGAAGTTGAGTTTGCTCTAACAGTCCTTTGGCTTACTGGTTTTGCCTCGATTTTTTTTTGAAGGGCAAACCTTATTTTAAGGAAGTAATATTAGAGAAACGAGAAATATAGATACTGTTTTTTTCTTGAAACTTTTTTAGAGTCACAGATCTAAAAAAGCAGGGGTTTTGTTACTGTGAGACAAAACACAAACCCATGAAGTTCAAATCCTACATTTGCTGTTTAAAAGCATGGGTTTTGTTACTGAGAGAATGGAGAGCCAGTAATTTTAGTGTGGGATGTGGGACTGAAGCATTAACATGTATATATTTTTCTTTGTTTTGTGCCTTTTGCATCTTGTGAGAAATCTAGGAAAATAATATTATTGAATTGTTGTTGTTTCTACATTATTACATTGAGACCCTATTTATAGACACTAGAATACAATCCTTTACCAAGTAAGATACTATTTACTATTCCTATTTCTATTTGTATTCCTATTCCTATTCTAAATAGGATTGTATAAACCTATTCCTATTCTAATAGGATTGTATAAACTTAATCCTATTCTACTAGGATTGTATAAACCTCTTCCTATTCTAATAGAATTGTATATACCTATTACTATTCTAACACTCTCAAGCTAGTGCATACAAATCATATGTATCTAGCTTGTTACAAATGTAATTAATACGAGGATTGATGAGGAGCTTGGTGAGATATCTGCAAGTTGATCAGTCGACTTCACAAAATTGACTGTCAATCTCAATATGCTTGTCTTCTCATTAAATACCGGATTTGATGCATAATGTCAGTCAATCTCAATGTGCTTAACTTCTCATGAAATACTGAATTTGATACATAATCCTGATAAAACATGGAGTAATAAAATTACAGTGTTGAACTTGTCAAACCAAACTTGCAAAAACTATTTCAGACCATAGAGTGACTCACATAATCGACATGCAACGCTACTAAACTCCCCCTGGGAAACAAAGTGCTCAAAATCTAGTATAAAGTATATGAATCATGTTGGAATCAATAGATGAGTTGATATTAAACAAGAAAGTCACCGAAAAATTGGCCGGAACATGCTCATACACCAAAGTATTAGATTTGATGGCTGAAAGTGGTCACAATTTAAGAAATAAAATTATATGGGTAGGGTCGAAATGATGGAATTACCCAACTAGAAAATAGAAATATATAGGAAAGGTCGGATTGATGGTACGACCTTATTGAAAAAGAAAAATAATATGGGTCGGGTCGGAATGATGGCACAACCCTACGCAAATCAGATTTGAGGAGTCACTGGAAAGACGAATGGAACTATGCAACTCAGATATGAAAAGTAGTTAGAAAAAATCCACGGTATTACGCAAATAAATATGAAAAGTAGTCCGGAGAGATGCACGGTGCTACGCAAATCAGATATGCAAAAAAAAGGTAGTCACCGGAAGGATGACACGGTGCTACACAAATTAAATATGAAAAAGTAGTCACCGGAAAGATCACACAGTGCTACACATATAGGATATGAAAAAGTAGTCACCGGAATGATGGAACGGTGCTATAAAAGTCAGATATGAGAAAGTCGTCACCGGAATGATGGCACGGTGCTACACAAATTAATTATGAAAAAGGACTCACCGGAATGATGGCATGGTGCTACACAAATTAATTATGAAAAAAGTAGTCACCGGAAAGATGGCACGGTGCTACGCAAATTAAATATGGAAAAGCATAATAGTTGGCCAAACGGGCGACATATATGGGTAATAGCCGCCTGCCGGCAGCGGAAGCTCTTTGATTCTCTATCAAGATCGTAGAGACTCTGATACCATGTGAGAAATATAGGAAAAAAATATTATTAAATTATAGTTGTTTCTACATTATTACATTAAGACCCTATTTATAGACACTAGAATACAATCCTTTACCAAGTAGGATACTATTTACTATTCCTATTTCGATTTGTATTTGTATTCCTATTACTATTCTAAATAGGATTGTATAAACTTAATCCTATTCTAATAGGATTGTATAAACCTCTTCCTATTCTAATAGGATTGTATATACCTATTACTATTCTAACACATCTGAATGAGGTGCATTGCTGTTTAGAGTTTTCAAAACATGGTTTGACTTTTGAATCTCGTCCGAAGAAAATTAAGTTGTATCATGTTTTAGATCTGTTTGTTGTGGGAGTATATATTACTTGGTGATGGTATATCTGAGTTTGAGTTATAGTTTGTGGAATCCTATTTCGATTGTCAATAACACATACATCTTGGTGTAAGAATTTGTCACCGCTCTTCAAACCTGTTTACATAGGACAGTTAATTTGCTAACAAGGGGTCAGATCATGATCAAGTATTAGGTATTGGTTTTGAGAGATATCAGTAATGAGTTAGATTTGAGGTTATCTGAAGATATGAACTGGGAAGTTTTTTGATGATGCTAGATGGAAGACTCTGAGGTGCAATTGCAGAAATTTAGAAAAACCTATGAAGAATAAATAGAGGAAACTAGGGGACAAAGCCTTGTCTTCAAGTTAGACCGATCACAAGTTGTCAACATGTGAAATGGCATGATTTGAGAAGAGTTCAAGTATAGTTGTACAGATATACTATACTAGATGCAAGTGGTCTTGTTGCAATGATCTTAGGCATGAGATTCTCACTTTTCCTCAAGAGGATTTCATGTTGGTTTATAACAATGTGTAGATCTGTCAATGGCTGTTGAGAACTGATTGGAACGTAATCTGGTGCACCAATCTCCAAACTGTTCCAGTTGGATATGCTAAATCATTATCTCCGAGAATGCTATCTCATGTCATAATATGAGAATAAGTTTTTTTGACGGATGTCGTTTTTGTCCCTTTTGTTTTATTTTTTTTCTTGGGAGTAGAGGGAGATGTGACTTTTTGGTACTGCAGGTTCCTAACCATACTGCAGTTTAGTGGTAATTGCCATTTGACCTACACAACTCTCTGTGGACTGCATTTTACCGAGCTGGATGATTGGTTGATTCTAAGTTTTAGATATTTTTTTCTGGCTGGGGAAGAAAGCAGAGACTTTACATGGTTTATTCATATATGCATATTTTGAGTCAATATGATCTTCGTGTGTCTGTTGCTCAAGTGTTATAGCACATCTCAGCGCATGATATAAACCACTGTGCATTATGATTGTTTATTGATGATCAAGTTTCTTATGTATAGATTGAAGCTACAGCCATGCCTGAAGAATATCGTTATGAGGTATGTTGCTCTTTCTTGTTTTATGATGTTTGTAATTGCTTACATTCAAATCTTCTATGGAGTATCTAATAAGAGGAAAAAATATGTTCCAGTATGTTGTCAATTTTTACTTTTATATGATGCTGGTTCATTTTAGATTCCAGTGTTTCCATTTCTATGGAATTTGAAGAAAATTGACCATAAGAAACTTTTAGTTTTGTAACTTCCTGATTATATAAAAAAGAACAAAGAAAACTAAACATGTTGAATTGGGATCTTGGAGACCCTTTTTACTTCTTCAAACTTTCTTTTTCTGCCCTAGTTCTTTTGATCAGCTGGGGGGGGATGTGTGTGTGTGGGGGGGGGGGGATGGTATATCAGTGGAATGGACTAATTAGCAGGAATGGAGGGGTTTTTGATGGTTTGACCTGGAGCTTTGCTTGTGGATGTTGGTAAGGAGTGGAAGGATCTGAGGTATGATTAGCGAGTGAAAGAGATGAGCTTTAACTTACAGTTTGGTCCCGTCTTTTAACTGTTTTATCTCTCTTCTTCTTTTCCAGAAGGAACTTTTTTGTTAGGATGATGTTCTTAAGCGGGAATATAGCAAATAAGTTTGTACTCTTTTTATTTTGCAGGTTTCAATTCTGTGCAATGACTGCAATAGTACTGGTAAAGCATTTTTTCACATACTTGGCCACAAATGCAAGCATTGTAATTCATACAACACCCGCATGATTGGTACTGGCGAAGATCCTCAATGACACATACATGCTCAGCTTGATTCAAGTGGTTGTTTTTCTCACTTAGGCCTTCTCGTTCCTTTTTGATTTGTTTCTTCTAGCGACCAGTGCTGTACAAAGGAATCTGGGATAGTCCTTGGGTAAAACCTCTCCATTTTTTCTGTTGCATATTGAAAACTTTCAGAAAGAGTAAAAAGAATTGGCTCCACTGTGCTTCCTAACGTCCGACTCTCAGATTAAGAAAATGATGAATAACATTGAAGGGAACAAGGTTTCTCTTTAGTATTTGCTTTCTTCCAAGTATCTAGTTTGTATGTGTGCAGCTTCTCACGGAGACACCTTCAAGTCATTATTTAGGGGAACATCTCACAAACTCCCATTTCAACATAAGACACCTTAAAGTCATTTCACTTCTACTGTAACCCCATCGTCTGAATTGGGGACCTCCGTGGCAGAACAGCGGGTGGACTTGTGGTAAAGAGAAGATAGAAAGATTCTAAAATATTTAATTGAAGTGGAAATTCATTTTTCAAAGTTACTAGGTAATTGGTGAAGAGGTTCCGGTCTAATATTTGTTCTCGAATGTCGTGTAGAAGCAAACTCTTCAAATTTTATGACCAACCTTTCCTTAGGGACCCACAGCAGATTCAAAATAATTGAACATTTCATTAGCAAATCAATCAATAAATAACGGAGAGATTATACGAGGCAAACATGTAAATCACTATAGTTTATAATTCATCAGCTATATGTAGAGTTTTATAACAAATTTTTCTCTTCTCTCTCTCCACTGCCCTCTCCATATATTCCATCCTCTTTATTAAATGTACTATGTATCAATTGTATTCAATCAAACATAAGTGAAAGATATGTATTTTATATCAATTGTATTTAGATAACTATATTTGTATTTTGTATCAACTGTATTTGTATTATGTATCAATTGTATTCGTTGTATTCGTGATACTACAAATACAATATGTATTCATCCTCCTTACTCCCTACTCCCTACTCCCTCTCTCGACCTTGCTTGCTCTCTCCTCCTAATATGTTGCTAAATACAATAAGTTTTGATATAATTGTATTCATTTGGATACAAATTAGTTGTATCAATTGTATGATGGCTGATACAACAAACAACAAGAAGTATTCTACCTCTCACACCTTTCTCCCCTCTCCTAGTCGCACTCACCTCTCTCCTCTCCAAAGCTATAATTTGTAATTAAGCACACTATAGCTATAGATCTCTAATTAATTTTAAATTATAGTCATTTTTACAAGTTTTCCAAAAATAAATAAATTGGAACAATATTGTTAAAAACGGCACATATAGGTTTATTTTGCATGTTTTTCACAAAATTCCCAAATAATCTAACGCCTGCCCCATTAGTTTAGTTTTTATTTGATACACGGGTTGTCCTTAAAATACATTTAATTACACGATTTATATTTTAAATAAATGCATGGGGTTTTCCTCCACAATTGAATTTAATTATGTGTAGTGAGATATGAGTGATAGTTTGTGGAATATTTACGTACACAAAATAAGGCAAAAGTGATAGCTTTGGGCCTTATGGGTAGCCTTTTGGGCCTCGGTTCGTGGAGGGTGAAATACGTAAAATCTCATCACCCTCTTGTTCATTCGACTCTAACTGAACGAACTAGGGTTTGAGATCCTAAATTTTGGCGTTATGAAGAAGAAAATGGTAAAGGCGGGTGAGACGGAAACGAAGAAGAAATCAAAATGTTTCAAGGATAAGAAGAAGAATATGCAAAGATTAGGAGGAGGAGGAAGAGGAGGCTTATCATTGGAAGCATTTGCAAACGCCAAAACCAAGACCAACACTTACAACCCTGCCATCATAAGTAATTCTAACCCTTGTATTCTTACGACACTGGCTGCTTGGGGAGTTAAATTATTGCTTTTACTGAAAAAATAACTCTGCCCGTTCTGAATCTATGGTCTGAAACAGTTGGTTCTAGTTGTATCTGTAATTGTGCTATTCTTTTTGTGCAGAGAAGCAAAGGGAGTTCTATAAGAACGCCAAATATGTGAATAAATATAAGAGGATAGTTAAGCAGCAACAAGGAGAGCCTTCTGGTTCTGGTTCTGCAAGACAGCTAGAGGTTTGTCCTCTTGTTTGTTCCTTTTATTTCCATTCTATTACAGTAATTGTAATTGTGGAATAAGTAACAATCCAAAACGTGGTAATTGCAACTAGAAAAGTGAGGTATGTGTTGTTCATTCTAATTTCAATTGCTATATCAGGATGAAGAAGAAGAAGAAGATATTAGGAGAAATAAGAAGACTAATGCTAGAAGCCTAAGAGAAATATATGAGAGAAAACGCGAGGAGGATGACAAGGCAAGGATGGAGACAGAGGCCACTATTCTAGCAAGGAAAGAAGAAAGGCAGAGAGCTGAATCTCGAAGGAAAGAACTAAGGGAGAAAATGTTCAAGAAAACCAAATCAGGCCAACCAGTCATGAAGTACAGAATAGAACATATTTTGGAAACACTTCAAGGATCAAAAGTATAAGTATGAGCGAGCAGTAACATCAAAGAAGCAGTTGCAAAATACACAAGTGTGTATGGGGATGTAAAGTTCTAAGAAAAAACTGTATGTTTATCATCTTGTCCAATTAATATTACTCGACTTATTTTCATTATGCCTCTTTAGTCGTTCGTTGATAGATACACTATGAATAGACTGGGACTCTTTTGAACTTCCATCTTCACTTCATTACTTATTCTATCATTTGCTTTCTTACGTAGGAGTACCAGTGATGCTCTTCTATGGTGGGTCACTAGTATTTAAAGTCTTGAATTCTCATCGACTTGTAAAGGTGTGAATTCAGAATTAATCCTTCCATTGAACTCATCACTTGATTATGAGTTCAAATTTTGACATGGGGATTGTTTTATTAAGAAAGTATGATTTAGACTGGTTTAAGAGTCGCCACTTAGTTTTTAAAGTAAAATCAATAAAATTAATTTTTTTTCTTTTCAAAAGATTAAAACAGAAAATCAATTGAAAAATATTTAAAGGGGTTCAAGGTTCTTATTAACATTTCGAGAAGGGTTTGAAAACATCTGAAATGCCTGCTAATATGCGGTTATCCAGCAATTAACTATTTGGCTAAATTTGTTTGACTTAATTTGAATCAAACAAATTTTTATAGTTAGGATCATTTTAAGTGAGAAAAATATTAAAATATTACCTAAATGAAATATTTTATAAACTTATTTAGTTATTTATTTATTTTTAAATCAAGTAACAAGATGAATAGCTTAGTTAACTCAAAATGAGTGTCTGATTTGATTTTTTTAAAACCTTAAGATTAAATAGTAGATATCGGCAAGTAAACAAACACAATAAAACAAAGAGGGAAAGAGACTTGGGCCCAAATCTTGTTTTCTTGTTCGCCTGGGCCAGTATTTGGGCCCATTTTCATTTTTGGCCCTTTAGCCCATTTGAGTCACCTGCACCTGTCTTAAGCTAACATAAAATAAATTATTATTTGGGCCTTAGGCACAATTTTTCACTTATCCTAAATCCTAGCAAGATAATAGATAAGTGGCTTAGGCTCAAAAGTAACAAAATACAATTTTGGAATTAGTGGGCATTTGGCCCAATCTTGTCAATTTCCCAATCTGTTGCATGTTCATTCAACTCCGGGACCTGTTCGTCGACTTTTATAGCTAGCTGACTCTGATGAAAAAGGAATTTGAGCCTTTACGACTCTCCCAAAATGTAAGGAAAATATGAGAGTTCGTAGCGGACTCGGGTGGATTCACATACAATGAAAAAAAAAGAAAGAATAGGGATGAGTAACCGGTAATAATGTCTCTGAACCAATCACTAAATAATAAATGTATCAAAAAGGAACATAACTTATCAATATAGCAAACAACTAGCAGTAACTTAGCTAACCATGTTATATTACACTAAACGCGATCCTTAAAGGGAAAATACTTGATCAAGACACATCCTACTAAGCAGTCAGACAACGAAAGATTTGACAAGTAGAGAAACTAAGCTATTAACAATTAATTCCATGATGCTAAAAACTAATAATTTTAAACCTGAAAGAAGAGACTTATCCGAGCTTACAATAAAAGTAATAAAAAGAAAAGCTAACAGAAGACATGTAAATCACAATGGCATTTGAGCATTGACTGTCAAATTTTAAATGCATAAGATTCTATCTGCTGAAAATTAAGGCGCATGTGACAAACAACTTTGAAAGTTATTAAAAGAGCAAAATCATAGGGAAAGAGACTTATGCTTAAACAACACAGAGGGTTCGACTTATCTGCCATCTACGACTTTCATATTCATCAAACGTACCAGCGAATCAAAAAACATAGCTCAAATCATGCTAAAAAATAGACAAATAAAGATGAACTTAAAATGGGCAGGGCAGGGGTAGAAGAAAATGGTTTCAACAAGATTCAAGTGGAGGATTTGAGAAGAGGAATAGCAAAAACGAAACTTGAGCAAGCAGGAAAACAACAACATTAAATACGAATCAGCAAATTTTTGAATCAATATTAGCATTAGATATAAAAATAAAAATAAAAAAGTCGCTCAAGAACATAAGCATGACATATTTCGGAATAATTTAAATACTCGTATTCAAAGTAAACGAGCTTTCATCCATGAGTATTTTAATCAAAATAAGGTTAGAACAAAATGAGACCAAAGAAACTCCACAGAAATAAGTTTATCACACAACACTTAAAGTCTAAACAAGACGCAGAAGTGAGAAGAGATATTACCTTTTCCGGGCAGCGAACGGGGACGGGACGAGCTGGAATAACAACTTTCACCACGCAAAAACCCGAACTCGAACACGAACGACCAATCGAGAATCTGAGCAGAAACTTAAATTTAAACACCGAAACTATTATCTCCTCCCCTTATGAGACGTGTTTAGTGTGTATTTAAAGTATTTTTGCTCAAGCTTTCCTTTGTATTTTCGTTCAATAATAATCCCCCAAAAAAAAACCCCCTACCATAAAAAAAAGAAGGGAGAATATATAGAAGGATTCTATGATGGGGGAAAAAAAAAAAAAAAAAAAAAAAAAAAAGGGGGCCATTCGAAATTCAAAAAAAAAAAAAAAAAAATCATTTGGGGCGGGACAGCTTTCTCTTTTTTTTTCAATTCCCCGGGAAAGAGAAAGAAGAGAAACGCGTGCTTGCTTCTCTGCTGCTGCGATTTGTATAAACTGAAAGGGACGTGAGGAAGAAGATGGGGCGCGTGTGGGGGTTGGGTGGAGTCGCATGCGTCACTGTTTAACGCCGTGATTAACGGCTCTTGGGGTCGTTTGAGGCGTTGTCGTTTCTTCCGCGAACTCACGTTGTGCATTGCTGTTGTTTGAGATCTTCTGGGTCTTCTTTTGTGGAGGAGGAAGAGAGTTGGGCCGGGTTAGGAGAATTGAGAGTAATGAGGGAAATGGGCTGGAAAATTGAGGGAAATGAGAATTGAGGAATGGAGGACTGCTGGAGCTTTAAGGGATTTGGGCTAAAAAATGGCCCAAATTGGGTCTTAAAGGATTGAATTAGAGGATAAGATAAGAAGTGGCTATATCCGCAATTATATAGCTACTGGATCACAAATTGTAACCAATTCAAGTTGAAATATTAGCCAAATTGAATTCGAAATCTAGCCTAATTGAGATAATTCAACGAATTAGGCTAGGACTTGAATAAGATGTATTGATATAAATTAATTAATGAGCTTCTTACTCTTAACGGAATAAAATAATTAACTTAATTGTAAACTAATTATTTGAAATTCTAACCATAATTTAAACTAAACTAATTTAGAAAACTACTTATTAAAGTTAAAACTTTTTGAGATGATTTTCAAAATGTTTGTAAAATACACTAATGAATTAATGATATACAAAATTATATAAAACATATATATTATTATTATTATTATACATATATATATATATATATATATATTTTTAAAAAAAACGACAAAACCATTTAAAATAACTTAAAAAGGAATATTCTGAATTTTATAAAGTCAATTATTTCAAATCGTTTGGAATTTAAGAAACTCGAAAATTAATGTGTATCAGGAAGGGTCAAAATTAGGTGTCAACAGGGATTACCAAATATAATTTTCTGAAGAGGTTCTTAGTACATGGATGCAATGAATTTTATTGACTTATGAGTACATGATGGCATAATCTCATCAGAAGAATAAGTCAATAGAAAAGATGATGAAATTAGCTGCATAACGATGCACAAAGTCTTCAAATACTAACCCCCTTCCCCCTAAAACAAAATACTAAGTAGTAATTCTTATTCCCAATGATACATAACACATAGGGGTCGGTTACTGGAATTAGGATACTAATATAAGTATAGAACTTGGGTCTGTCATTCCAAACCAAACAAACCTCACAAGAGTTTTAACTCTTTATAAGCTGATGCAGTAAATTAGCTTAGCCAAGAGGTAATAGTCGATGGCGTGTGAGGTCTTCAACTTAACACTTCATGGCTGCCACATCACAGCTTAACCTACACTACACAAAGGAGGATTAATAGCATGAGGGTGAATTTCCATTGCTAATGTGCAGCATCTTCCTTCATTATCCGAACAAAACCAGGCATGTCAAACCTTGGTCCAGCCACTGTTCGGTATATGTAAAGTTTATCAACAAGGCAGCTTCTTGGCTGCGTGTCCAGAGGACCCATCTCATCTATAACTTCAATATTAAGCCTGGGCATCTTCTGACTTAGCAGCTTACAGGCTCCAAAACTTACTGAACAAGAAGACATCCAAAGGGATCTCATTGTCTCCAGTTTTGCAGCATTAGCCAAAAGAGCGTCGTCACCAAAGGGGCAGTCTCTGATCTCTAGTTTTCTGAGGCTCTCACATCCAGAGAGTACATGGTGGAGGCCCATATCACTATCCCCAGCAAAGGCGACGGAAAGCATCTCTAACTTTTTAGCATGGGTCCCAATGTACTCAAACACACGGTCAGTAAGAAGGCCAGAAAGAGAAAGTCGCCGCAACTCTTTGCATTGTTCCACAATTGCCCCAAAACCAGCATCAAGCGGTTCAAGAGTCAAGTAATCAGGAGTTCGAGGTTCCAAAATACACAAGCGAAAACGAACCATGTTAGGACTGTTTCTAGCAATAGTAATCAAAGCGGCATTTGTCATTTGGCGGCAGAAGAATAAAACTGTTTGGAGCTTAGGGCAGCCATCTGAAACAGCTACAAGGCCCTGCTCTGTCAGGGAAACATTTGGTTCTGGATCAAAGGGATCAGAAGGAAACACCCTAAGTTCTTGCAGGTCTTTACAGGTAACAGCAAGCGCCTGGAGACCGGTATCTTCAATGTAGTCTAGTACCTGTAGTCACATTTATTCAAAGTGAAATGTCTTAAACACTAAGCAACTATTCCAAGCTTGTAGCAAGAAAGATTAAAGAACCATTAGCAGGAAAATTCTTTGAATGCCACAGGAAAAGAGAACAGATAAAAAAAGTCTTCAGCATAAAAGTTAAGTTACCTATTTCAAAAAAAAGTCTTCAGCATTAAAAAAATCTACTTCAGATTGATAAATATGTCATATGGCCATTGCATATGAGAATTATACAACCAAAGAATGTATCTTCTAGATCCTACTTCATATACAGGTCTATAACTTCAACTTAAGGTAAAGGTGAATTATTTTAGCCAATCTTATGAGTGGAAAGTATCAGCATATCATGATTTTTATCCTAGATATCCTTGCCGTCAACAGAATTTACAAGACGATAAACAGGTAAAATTTTGTGTGCTTCTCTTATAAACAATCCATTGCCTTCAAGGCAAGATATCATGCTCTTAAGTTATCAGAATGTTGTGACTGAAAACATAGGCAAGTAAAGTAAAGTAAAGCACTGGAACATACCCACAATCTCTGCAAATTATGACACAGACTTATGAGCTTGTTAAGATGAGGGTTTTGAATAGTAGCATAGCTTAAATTCAATGAGGTGAGTCTGGAGCAAACTGGATATACAGCTGGAAGGTAAGCTGGCATGACATCCCAAAATCCAGACAAGCCTTCAAGTATGTTGCAGCCTGAAAAAGCTTCTTCGAGGTTTGAGAAAACATCAGACTGTAACTGTGCCTCAGAAGAGTATGCACCTGTACCAAATTCAACCAATTGGGAAGCACAAGACAATATGTGTGGAAGTTTCTCAAGGGGCACAGCTTGACTGAGCCGAAGTGTCTTCAAATTAGGAGAACGTGCAATGAGACTCTCCAGATGTGATAAGCTGATCTCAGAACCCAAACAAGAAATGTTAAGTGACACCAGTGACGTACAACCATCAGGAAAATGACTGAGCCAATCACTACTTAGGTCCTCCACTTCACTTTCTCCCAAGTCTAGTTCAGTGAGATTTCTACATGAGAAAAAATGTGCAAATAACAATTTCAATTCTTTCTGTAAGTGTATGGGAGATCCCCATTATGTTAACCAGTATGAGCAGCAATCAAATAAGTAAGGCAATAGTTAAAAGGGACCTGCAGTTAGCGGCAATGGCAGCAAGTCCATCGGTAGTAAAGCCTTCACAAGACAACAAGACCAAGACCTTGAAATGGTGAAATGAGGTGGAAATCAAGTCCAAGGAGTCATCAGTAACAACCATTCGCTTGAGTCTAATTTCCTCAAGCCAAGGATAAGAGGGAGACATTGCAGCAATCCAAGGTTGAAGATAGGCACCCCAGCCCTCAGGAACGAGATTAAAGTCGGCAAAATGGGGCTTTCCTTTGAGATTGATAGATGTGAGTTGAGGGAAGCGTGTGATCATAATCTCAGGGCTAACGGCGTAGCAGTTGCCGATGAAGACACTCCTCCTAGAGCGCCTCTCGAGCTCGTACCACGACTTACAGACTAAGGATATACTGTTACGATCCTTGTGTGAGGTTAACAAGGAGAAGAGGTGCTTCAACACTTGTTCAGGGAATGACGACATTGTCGTTCAGATCTGGAAGAAGAAGAAGAAGAAGAAGAGGAGGAGGATTTATTGTTGGAAATGGATAGTTAACTTAACCAGGGTTAAGTTTAGTTGTCGGTGCTCATATTATTGTGGATAATGTCATCATATACTACTACTACTTTTTTTATTCTTTCTTCTCTTAATAAATAAAATTAATTAATTTCCTATCCATTTTTAAACATGAAATTGATTGAGAGAAGGTACGGTACTACTTCCATTTTCTTTGTTTTATTATATTTATCTAAAAGATGTCTTTATATTTTTAGTATAAGATCTATATTTCAACATCACATATCACTTTAGGTAAAGATGAGAAAATTAGTATCTTTCATTATATGATGTTTAATCGAGAATGATCATTTCATTTTGTAAGTATGTAAAATAGTTAATTATTTCATTAGACTTTTGAATGAGAAATTTTAGATTACATTTTAGACCGTTGCTTCAAATCAGGCTCCGCTTTTGGAGCGGGGGGATTAAACTCCATCCATATCCATAGTATAAAACATGTCTAACTACACAAACACAATATTCTATCTATTTAATTAAATTATATTCATCATCAAAATGGGAGTGGCAAGAGATGAGCTATCAACACACTCACACTGGTGACACTGACAAGAAATGTAATCCCTCTCCCTCCGCATGGCTTCAATCAACTCTAGCTGGTGAGAATATATATATATATATATATATGCTCTTCTTTTTTTGTTTTGTTTTTATAGTCAACTAGCTGCTAGGAACAGAATAGTATTCATCACAGTGGTCCAATATAAGTACTACTTATCTTGCTTTAATCTGTGATGAACAACTAACTCATTGCCTAAACCATTTCGCCTAATATCCAAAAACAATAGAAAATGGAACAGAATCCATTCATGCCTCATCATGGAATTTGAAATCGATTCATTCATTAGTAAATAATCAAATCAAGTGTAGGCGCATTTTGGCATCATCATTGCCTTTCACAAAATATCCATTCATCGAGAAATCCTATGACACCTTTTCAGAATCTGACTCTTCTGATCTATCAGAGATCGAGGATCCTGATAACGACCAAGAGGAAATCCAAGCATCAAACGACCTTAGCCTTAAAACTGATCAAGTACTAAAGTTGCACCAAGAAATCGAGCGACTGAAGGAAAAGACCCGAGTTCAACAACAACTTCTAATGCAGAAAGATGAAGAGAAAAGAGAGGCAATCAGACAGCTTTGGATTTGTTCAGGGAGGAAAACAGCAGGCTCAGGATGAAGGCCTCTCCGGAAAGGGATAAGCTCAAGGCATCAAACAAGGGTTTTTTGAAGAGGCTCTTCAGCACATCTCCTAAGCACTAGTAATTTAGCTAGTATATTCAATGATTATACTTTTTGTTCATTTGCTACTGTACCTCAAAAATTATTCTTTTTAGTATAGGAAGAGTATCATTTTAATTTGAATAGTATTCTTTCGACAACTGAATCAAACAGAGAATGAAAAGGCTTGAGTTTTTTAGACAAAGTGGAGTCATTGTTTTATCATAACCCTTCTTATTTGGAGATACAAGAATGGCAATACATCTCAATTAACTTAGTAATAAGTGATTATTTACTCTGATAAGCAAAAACGATATGAATAAATCTGTAGCATGGTGTGAATATTTAATACTAAAACAATAAATTATACCAAAATCCAATCTGTACCAACAATGCAGCAGCCATTACAGACCAAAGACCAGAATTGCACTAAAAACTGATGCTAGAGGAATTGCAGAGTGAAATGAGAATGAGGCAGAAGGCTGAAATGGCATGAAAGGTCCAGGAGCAACCATAGCATCTGGATTTGGTGGGCTGAGAGTTGAAGGTATAGTGGGCAGTGAAGAATCACTTGGAGCAAGCTCTGAGCCACCAGGTGAAGGAAACAGAGGAGTTATATCTGGAGAAAGTGAAGGTGAAGAAGATATTGGTGGCAATGCAGGTGCAGCTGAAATAGTTGAAGCTGGCATGCTAGCTACAGAAGAATAAAAAGATTGGCTAATCAAGAAAATCATGAGTGGAATCAAGAATGGCTTTGTGGAAGTGGAAGCCATTAATGAATGGTGTGGACACCCTTTTAACTATTCTTGGCACAGAAACAGTAAAGGTATTATCTTTGGTGAAAAGAATGACATTATGATTATCAAGAAGCTAAGAAGACAGCTTGGAATGTATTGGCAATGGGACAAGATTGGTTAATGGTAATTGTTGAGATATCACATGAGCTTGTTTGTCCTCTTCCTATATGGAATTTTCTCTATCTGACAAACCATTTTCAAAATTGTGTCTGGCACCTCCACCATCTTGAAAATGTCAGTAAGCAACTTGAAAAATATGGAAACTACCTTGCTATAAACTGGCTTATACAGATAACTATTTGTATGGTCATTTCATTTAATATTTAAATCATTTCTGCAGGTGAAAAAAGAAAAAAGAAACAAAAAAGGTCTAAGTTAGCATGTTCAGGAATTTGGAATCTTGTCTTGTGTAGGTTGGAGTATGGTAGGTCCATTCTACAGTCTATGACATATTGAGCTCATAGGAATGTGATATTTCCCTCATACGGATACGGTTCAGGAAAGTGAATAAATACACCATCTTATCTAACCTTCCATTTTTCAAATCAAAACTTCTTGTTGCTGCAAGCAAATATAAGTAACACAGATGATTTAGAATATGCTCCTGTCCTTTAACAGGTTTCAGACCAAAGAATACGACCGGGAATGGGGAGGAAAAACTGAAAGAACAAAAAAAAATCTTGCCTATACTGAATTATGTGGATGGCAACAAAACTCTTCAACTCTCAAAATTTCCTAAAAATTGATAATTACATCCTACACCTGTAAAAATAAACCTCAGAAATGCTGCATACTTAATGTGCAGGGCCATGAACTTCCATTTCACCCAAAGGCAATAGCCACCAGCACATTGATTTCAACTGAACATTTTCTTTTTTTATATTTTTGCATCCATCAGTTGTATTATTTGCTACATAATTGTTGTTCACTTTGCGGGCCAATCTTGTTTAAAACCAAAGGAGGTAGCCAAGTAAGCGCTGTTGTGTAGAGTCACCATGCAGATTTGCCTGTTTATCTGAGTTCTTCCCCCTGTCAAGTTTACAAATGTGACAATAGATCTTTTGCTGCAAGAATAACCATCTTATTCATGAAAAACTTTGGAAGAATGGCTGCCTTCAAGTGAGAATCAAGATCAAGCTTCATATGTTAAGTGATCAAGCCCAAAGAAGCCCTTCATAGCCAAATTCACCGTGATTGGTTGCTTCACTTTGTTCTATGGTGGAATCAACATACTGTCCCAGAAGATCTGATGATCTTTCAGCTGGAATGCCGTAGTCTTTGAGAATACTAGGTGAGGCAGACATGGCTTCCTCCCTTTCCAGAACCACCAGAATATTGTCTTCATATTCAAACACTAAATATTTGCCCTTGGATGCTGCACAAACAGATAAATTTGTAAATGCTCAGCTAAAGAGAAAAGAGACCTCAACTACGTATATTACCGCTTACAATCTACAAGATGAGCCAAATGGTGAATGTTTTTAATTCGGGTGCCATTCAACTTCAAGACCTGCCAAGTAAATTAAAAATTGAGACTTCATAGAAGCAGCATACAACAACTATGCCTCAACTCCAAGCTAGTTGGGGTCGGCATATGAATCCACTTCATTGAAAAATCACACGTGACTTAATTTGAAGTTTGATGTTCACACTAACTGTTGTTTACAATTCAACTGGTAGGAATATAACATCTAAGTGAATACGAATAACTTACCTGCTCATTGCTCATATCCTCATATCCAATATTTACTTCATTTGCCAAGACCTACAAGCAAAATAAACCATTGAATGTGGCATTATTTTCGTAATTAACCCCTCGGCATCATTTAGAGGTGAAAAAATGGGTAAGCAAGTGATAAGGTATACTAGAACCCCAAGGGTGACAAATGGGCAGGCTAAAGCCTATTTAACCATTTTGCCACCTCTATCATCACCCTTAGGATAATGTGCCCTGTTCCTGTTCCTCCACCATGGCCCAGGAATGGGTATGTCCTACTATCGAGTCCAGTAATGAACAGAAGAAAGGATAAATATTTCAGTCATTATATCCATGAACTGATTTACCAAGGCCAAAACTTACTCCATACATACCTGAGATAGTACAACAATCTGCTCACCTTCGAACTTGGCCAAAGAGTATCGAGCCTTGGTCAATAGTTTGAGCTAATAAAATTAAAAGAAAACAATCAAGACAAGAAAGTATTTCGAATCATTGACTTATCAAAACAGAACAAAAAAGAAGTTTTAATCATTGCGAGCAATCATCATTTTGTCAAGACTTACCCCAATGCTATCTTCTTCTTCCCTGCCAAATAAAATATGAATGTGCTGTTATCAGAGAGAGAACTCTTATACTAATATGTACTTGAAAACTAGCAAATCTACGTATACCTATACGAGGGATTATGGAAAATCTTACTCTATTAGTGGTTCGGATAGTGGGGTAAACACCAAGCCTGCAACTATTAGGTATGAAGGCTGACCACCTTCTATGTGATAAGGAACCTTCAGATGAGAGCAAACAGATCATATAAATTAAACTGAGATTCAAGTGATGTCAACAAAAAGACCAAGGGTCAGCTAACATTTATTTTATACCAAATGCACACGTGGTTTCAAAACTGCTTGAACTTTCATAAATTCTCCCGCTCTAATGATACCAAGCTCAACTGAATCACCAGTGAATCTGAAAAGGAAAAAACATTTTTTGAAAAATATACAGTAGCATGTGCATACTTTATAAATCAACATGCAGGATCAACATCGACATGGAAGATGGGGAGAGTTTGGAGTTTTGACATTAGGGATTCGGTGAAATACTAGCATTAATTGATATATATTTCAAGGTCACCAAGGAAATGGATCCACCAGGAGAAAAACAAAAAAAACAAAAAAGACTATTCAACCTTCACAGTATACAAAATGATAGCATTCCCTGCTAGCTTTGGCAAATTTTAATTGAAGCAGAAACTTATGTGGAAAAGACAAAGGGGGAAGTGTTGTCTTGAAAATCGGTAACCATTACATGAACTAACAGTCAGAGTTTGACATTCAAACTGAACATTAAGTGCATAATGTTTGTCAAACGTAGTATCAAGTATGTAATGAAAAAATGTTTGTCAAACATATCAATGCCTTTTAATGCAAATTTAACTTCTTGCAAGTAATTAAACATTACTTTTGACTAATGAGATAGCGAAAAGCTATACGTTCACTTGATCGAAACGGCACTGTTCCTTCACACCCAACATGAACACCATCAAAGCTAACAATGACATCGCCCTGGAAAAATGTGCCAAATATTATTCGACTTAGTGACATTACCAAATCAACATGTATATGAAACAATTATCCAAAGAAAATTTCTGTAGTAACTTAACTAACAACATAAGAAGAGAAAAAATCAAATAAGCTAATGTAGAAATAGGTCGGACTAACTAAACATGATCAAAGATTCTGGTATACTCCTCTTTTCTCATTCATTAATTTAGTAATAGGACAATATCTGGATGTTCTGGCAAAATGAATACTAGATACCAACAGAATATCCATGTCGTGCACATCTATGGTGCATGTTAATCAATGTTGTAAAAGTAGCAATTAATGAAAAGAATGTAAAATCTATAACTTGAGTCCCTAGTCCATAGTCAATCAATCAATAACACCAAATCCCAAACGAGTTGGACACGGTGACACGAATCTTCCATGTTCATTATGCTCTATTTAGAGACACATCCTCAGTGGATATTGTTTCAAAGAAGTTATCTGCTATAAAGGAAGGAGGAAGTCAACATAACTATATTAATCAATCACACTATTTTCTAGAAAGAACCGATTGTAATGACTAAATCAAGTTAATTGACACAAATGGACGGAGAAGAAGTGAAACACACTATTTAATAATGTAGATGCCTGGAGCCATGAACCTATGACTTCCAGGGGGCTTCTGATTACAACAAAGACTTTTTATTTTAGTTTCTCATTTGTCACTACCCAATCAAATCAAATATTTTTTCTTATGGTCCATCCATTTGCAGGTTGCAGTTTAAGGGTTACATATTTCAAAAATTTTGAACGTGAAATATATATCATTAAGCTGAGGCTCTCTGGCCTAAATTAACTGTCATTATCAGAACAGGGGTACCAACTGCTGACATTGATAGTGGAGCAAAGAAATCAATGTTTAACAGTAAAATCAGCAATAACCTGCTGAAATAAAGAATACAAATACCTCTTTCACAACATTACTAATGTCAGAAGTGGGCTCAACTTTCCGGACGAGTACACCCTATCAAACGAAAAACCAGATGTATAAGAGGACGTCTAGAAGCATTATACGAGTACCAAATTTTCCACACAATCAACTGAGTAACCACTACACATCTATATCTCAGAACATGTTACTGCCAAGGTGGATTCAGTTGGATGAATTTGAAAATGGGTTTGCTTTCACGTAGGACTAATTTTTTTTCTTTTTCCTGATGAGGCACAAAGTATTATTAGAGACCAGAAGTGTCCAGAACACTGAAGATATTGTAAATGCTGCTTCATTCAGGATGACTTCCTCTTGAATAAAAATCAGTCAACTATTAAAAGTTCACCACTGGTGTTTATGAAGAAAAGTTAGCTTTACTCAGCTCAAATCCATACCCAAATAAATTCAATTTTTCACACGCTTAAGCCTAAGGATGCCTTCCACATTTTCTTTAAATTGTTTCTCCGAATGTGTTCCTATGTATTCTAATTGATAATTGTCAGCAGCAGGCAACCTTTTTTTTTATTGATCAATGAATTCAGCAATTACACGCACAAAAAGGGAAAACAAAGCACGGACCGTGGGGGGGGGGGGGTTGATGAACTATACAGAGAAAGACTATCACTCTGAAGAGCAGATGAACGACTTTCATTCTGTATAGGTACATAAACAGACCTCGTTAGATGGCACTTTTAAGCAGGCACGAAGCGCTGGATTCTCCAATTTTTGCAACAACACCCCAAGGCAAGGAAAGCCTGAAAGCATAAGTCAATATTGTGATTAAGGATAGCAGGGACGCAAATAACATAAGCAAAATTCTTAGGCCCCAACAAAAATCCATGATCCCCTGTGCAGCCAACCCCTTATTTCCACGACTCTTAAACACACTAATAATGCCAATTTTTTAGTTATTTCAGAAACACCTTATACTCTCCTTTCTCCTTTCACAGAACCAAGTGGTGTACGTGCTTCTTCCACATATGCCTTCATGTCACAGGCTGAGCTGCTCGGTGAAGTTTCCATTCGTCCAGCTGCCTTCTCATTAGCAAACCCAACCACCGTCTGGAGTTAAATGTTTCTCTTAATCCCTCTCCCATCAAGCATCATCATTACACAATAAAACAGATAGACATCATGACAAGCCAACAGGCAACAACAAAGTTACTTGATTGGCAAATGAAATAGGAGCAGGTGCAGTGGTCAGTTGGTTAGATTCAAAATAAGCTCATATTTGAAGTTTAGAACTTGAGTATTTTCTATAACGTGCAACTCAAAAGTACGCTTTTTTTAGTCTACATTTGCATATTAATTGATTTTTCCAGCAACACAATCGAACTTAAGAAATCCAAGCTTGATGTATATTAAAAACAGATATGAAATTTGGACCAAACAGATTGAAATGAAGCTAATCTCAGAGATCAGTCAGTTGTCATAATCTAATCCAAGAAATAAATAATCTTCATTAAACTGTGTAGCTGGAAACAAAACAGACTGTTTGCAAATCCCTAGCCATTTAGGTGGCCTGAATGAGCAGATACTTCCAGAAAAGGAGACAGACTCACCACAATACTTCCCATTCCTCTCGTAGTCTTCCAAAAAATGAGATACAACTGTAGTAGGTATTACATAACCAATATTTTCAGCATCAACGGATCTGTAAACCTAAAGAAGTTGTTGGGTAAGCAATACCAATATGAAAGCAACACATAAAGTAAAAAACAAATAACATGAGATTCTTGAAGATCATAACTTTGTCAAACATAGTGGAAGAACAGTATGCTGATCATCATGGTTTTTAAGGCAAATGCACTAGAAAACATTTTATACCCTGGGGAGTTATTGAACTCATTCAGTAAATAGATCAAGCAAAATAAAAAAAGAAGTGTCAAATACAAAAAAGTGATTTGAAGAACTGTTGATAGAGCTCATGACCATAAGCATGTTACCACCCCAGTTGGCCCAAACGATAGTATTATGGTTTGCCTTTGGGCGAGCTCTTAAATTAGCATCAGAATGTCTTTTAAAACAGATGAAGATAACTGCAGCGATAAAATAAACTACTTCAATTATGTGATTAAGTAATCATTTCAAACTAGTTGCATTACAAAAGCTCCCTAAAAGAGAGGACTCTGTGTAAACTAAAGTGGCAAGCCCAAAGAAGCAAGAATCTGGTCACATGAATAACCATTATCCAAATCTGACAAGCAACTACCTGAAATGCAACTCCAATGCAATCTCCATCATCATTGAATGCAGGACCACCACTATTACCTAAAAGTCTTGCCATTAGTAGCAGCAACTATATTAAAGCAAGAAAAAATACAACTATAGATCCGAGTATGTAAACATGGATAAGTTCTAATACAAGATCGATAAGAGTAAATTTCTACGGGCTGATTAGAACGGTCTTATTTCAACATCCATTTACCAGGATTTATTGCTGCATCTATTTGAATGCCCAGCAGCTCAGATGATCCATGAGCATATGATGTAACCTATTGATGAAGATCAACCTATGAGTTAGCACTTTTAATCAATATCTAGGAAATCAAAATCAGGCTGTATCTATCACTAGTAGCAAACAGAAGATTGTCTAGTTGTGATAATCAACTGTTCTCCAACCTATAGAACTGACTGGAATTCAAGCGAACAACTATATGCTTCAATACTCTTAACTGTAGCCACAACCTTAAAAAGTGGGAATAATAAGGGTGTAAATGGGTTTGAATGTAACAAAACAAAGAAAAACAATAACGATAACAATAACAATAACAAAGAATAATGTCTCTATAAAAGTACCTCGCATTTCCTTAAGCAAATCAACATGCTTAATTGCAGGTCACTGATGGAAGATCAATATTCACATTGACTAGGTTATGCAATTGTTATTTTAATTTAGGATCATGAAACCTGATTAATAGTGGATAAACCCCCTTTAAGTATAGGTTCCTGTTTTTGGCAAGAGAATCTACAAAATTAGACATTATAACTGTAAACAGTTTATGCATTGGCCAAGGTTGTGACTATCGTGCATGATTTAAGCAAGTTTCTTTTCCTAACACTATCCATTTATTAATCTAAGTTGTAGCAATCAATACCCTTTGATATTGAATAGATCATGACATGATGACAACAATACCATTCATCAGTAAATGAGAACAACAAGTTATAGTATACCTAGGAAAAGACAAAGGACCGCATTGGTCAAAGAGTACTATCTAAATTCTTAAGGTAGGTAAAAACATCTACAGGTCTGTCATTATCAGCTAAGGAATAAACTAATACTATGAGAGGTGAACATAACCAAACCTCAATTCTTGACACCACCCCCTTTGTCACAGAGATAGTATCTCCTCCAAGTGGATAGCCAACCACAGTTACAGCATCCTGCAAAAAAAGGACCAGCTTAATATATAAGCTATATGTGTTTCATCAGATTCGGCAAGAGATAAGGGTTCTTTAATATGTCATGGTTATGGAAAATAGAAATTACGCCAGCAACACAAAATATGTAGTAACAGAGGTTCTACAAACATCAAATGACAAACAAAAAGGCAACAAGATTATGTTATAGTGATCATAAGTCCAAAATTGGCTCTTCCCCAAATTTCTTTCGAAGATTTTTATTGAAAATTAGTGACGGCGGCAAAGACAGCAGCGTTTGAACGCTTGATTGACTACGGGAGCCATTGGCGGAGCAGTATAGGGATAGGAAAAAGGACTTGCATTTGGTGTTCATTGACCTAGAAAAAGCTTACAATTAGTTCTGACAGAGGTTCTACGTGGATGTTTGGAAACCAGAGGTGTTCCAATCATGTACATTAGAGATATTAAGGACATGTATGATGGAGCTAAGATCCGGATGAGGGCAGTGGGAGGAGACTCCAGTCACTTTCCAGTTGTGATGGGGTTGTATCAGGGATCAACTCTTAGCCCTTTTTCTTAGCTTTGGTGATGGATTTTCTGATGCAACACATTCAAGGGCAGGTGTCTTGGTGCATGTTATTTGTCAATGATATTGTATTGATTGACGAGACACGTAGCTGGATTAACGACAAGGTGGGGGTGTGGAGACAGACCCTGGAATCTAATGGGTCGTTTGGTTGGGAACAGGTTATCCTAGGATTAATTATCCTGGGATTAGTTATCCAATGATATGGGATAACTTATCCCACCATGTATATGGGATAACTTATCCCATCACTATGATATAAATGGTGGGATAAGTTATCCCAATCATGACAACCAAACAAGAAACCAAAATATTATCCCGGGACTATTTTTTATCCCATGACTATTTATTCTTATTCCTCACACCAAACGACCCCTAAAGGTTTAAGACTAAGCAAGTTCAGTGAAGTGCATTGTGTAGCTGACGTGGAAGTGAGGTTGGATTGTCAAGTCATCTCCAAGAAAGGGAGTTTCAAGTACCTAGGGGCAATTATCCAAGGCAATGGGGAGATTGACGAAGATGGCATACATCGCACTGGTGCGGGGAGGTTGAAATGGAGGGTAGCATTTGGCGTCTTATGAGATAAAAAGTTGCCAATAAGACTTGAAACATAAGTTCTACAGAGAAGTAGTTAGACTGATTTGTTGTCTGGGGTGGAGTGTTGGCTAGTCAAGAACTCTGATGTCCAGAAGATGACAGTTGCGGAAATGAGTATGTTAAGATGGATGTGCGGGCTTACTAGAAGAGATATGGTTGGAAATAAAGATATTCTGGCCAAGGTGGAAATGACCTCTATGGCGGACAAGATGCGGGAGGCTAGACTGAGATGGTTTGGGCATGGAGGAGATGCACAGACGCCCTAGTAAGAAGGTGTGAGAGGTTGACAAGGTAGAGGTAAGGTCTGCGTAGACTTTACCCTCCTCAGACCCCAAGTATAGTTATGCTGTTGTATTTTCCCTGAGAACAAATGTAGAATAAATATAATATTCTTTCTTTGAAGGTATAATCCCACTGAAGAAATAGCTAAGCATTTACTTGGATATCAACTGTAGAAGCTTACTATCAAATGCGAAGCTGCCATACAATTAAAGAATTCACATAATCAAACATA
Source organism: Solanum pinnatisectum (assembly GCA_035578085.1). Lineage (NCBI taxonomy): Eukaryota > Viridiplantae > Streptophyta > Magnoliopsida > Solanales > Solanaceae > Solanum > Solanum pinnatisectum. The sequence goes on along the minus strand of CM069081.1, from coordinate 48,935,304 downwards.
TCATAGACAAATCTCGACTCAAGGATAGGACATCCACAAACTTAATTTATCCAAGATCAAGTGCAATTGACTAATATAGCAAGCAGATATCAATTAGATAGGTGGGAACTTTATTCAGTATGAACACTTGCAAAGGGTGTTGTTGGCTTATCCCAATTTCTTTGACAAATTTAGACCAACATGAAAATGAGAAAGTACGTCTTCAGGGAAAAAAGCATATATAAAGTTACCCATGGGACAGCTTTTTAAAAAATGGAATTGACAAATGAGAGTACCTGCAGACGAGGCAACCGTCCAAAATTAAGGGGATCAGCTCCCTCCCAGAATTCCTTGCTTTCCATGGATAGCAAAGCTATGTCACACGCTACCCCTCTAGCTAGAACCTACATGTCATACATGATGAGAATTAAGCACCACATAATTAGGTTACTTTGGTCTAAGTTGTCAACCTACCTCACCATAGTTGCACCCTTAAAACTACTATTTATAATAGTAGAATGATTTCTAAGTGTTGCAGGCATTTAAAACTTATCATGAAAAGCATACCTTAGCAACATATTTTGTGTCATCTCCCCTTTTCTTCACTTTGACCTGCCACCAAAAATATTAATTAAGCTAAAAACCAGCATTTGAAAGGCAGATGGAGTAGAAAATGTAGTTACTCATTTGGGTGATAGAAGACCACCTAAATAGCAGGTATTCAACAATAGTGAATACTGAATACAAAGTTGGCCACTATGTATATACTTGAGATGAATGTGTCATAAAAGTGCAGGTGGTAATGTGGAGATAGATATTATCCCAAAAACACAATGGATTGATTAGTGAACAAAATGGAGTTAGATTAGCTAATATAAACTGCCGGTGATCAATTCTTTATGGGTAAGGTTGGATCAGATATGAGCTAGATAATCAAAATTATGTTTCTTTGAAGGAAAAGATGCATTTTCTATCCTCCTTTTTTTTATTTTGCAGAATGCCGTCCAAAGTTTCTAAGCCTTCAGCCCTTCACTTTGCCATCCACATTTTTCTAGTAAAAAAACTACAAAAATGAGGGTAAAAGAGCCGCACTTACCTTTCTGTTTCTACTTTCCTATCTGGGAAGTCATACTGCCTTGTCCAGACAATTTGGAAAAAATTGACCACAAATCTTTAGTCTTGCCTTCCCACTAGGTTTTCACCGGTGAAAGGGTCAGGATGACAAAGTGAAATAAATTTCAATAGTTGGACGTGGAGTCCGATCCTAAAACTGTGGATGGCATATTGCAAAGCCATAAATATATGGATGGCAAAGTTCAAATTTACCTTTTCTCTATACTCATCCCAAGCTGTTATTAATCATTTATGAAATAAAAGAAAAAGAAAAAAATCTGATCTCCTTCTCCCTTTAAAGAAAGCACAAATAAAATGATTTTTTTTTCCGTAAATGTAGTAATGCATGTTTTCTCGGGTCAGTGTGGACGTCCAGCTTTGGTTTGATAGACCATGGTTTAGATGACTAAGATACATTGTTCACAATGGGAGGGGAAAGGATAAATTTGTATACCCACACCAGAAGGTTCATAAAATAACCTAAAATTACAATGATATACTTGTTCTGATTATTGGTTGACACCAAATTGTTATTAGAGACATCCTTTTATTTAATTTAGAGGAGAGAGGGGCATAAATAATAAGAATTTGTATACTTAAAAAGGGAAGAGGTACCTGTGTATCATGTTCAACACAATGCGCATTCGTCAAGAGCTTCCCATCACCAATCATGAAAGCACTGTATGAATCAAACTAAAGTCAGACTTGTAGGCTATCCCGCCCCCTCCCCCCTTAAAAGGATCAGCCTACCAGATATAGTAGACAATATCGGAAAATAAACGCTTTACAGAACTACTTTTTACCAAAAAAAAAAAAAAAAAAAAAAAAAAAGAAAGGTAAATATTGCATTACAAAACAACTCTTCATAGGAAATTTCCCACAATTTTTTAAGTAGATAGAAGTGAGGAAGAGCATACCTTCCAGTACTTGTGAACTGTCTTTGTTTCTGCCAAGGAAGGGAATAATCTGGAGCAGTATGTGTACAGTAAACCTTGAAGCAAACAACATGGAATGGAGGAAAATGAGTAAACACTACTAAAACTATCATGCAATCCATTTAAAAGTCATTCACAAGCGCACTTGCAGACATGTTGAAAGCAATTTTGACGGACCTATTGATGCCAAAAATGAAACTGGGTAAGATAGACTATCTATTGGGTGTACACCATTCTAAGTGCTGAATAAGTATATTTGAAGTATACTTTTTATTATCTTTCAACAGGAAGAACCAAACAATAAGAAAATAATTTCATGTGGGACAGGGACAACAACAACCTTACGAATGCCCAGTGACACAACTGTTGGTTCAAAACGTTAGGGATACATCATACATGAGGTTATTTCATGAATTTCTGTTTCTAAGCAATAAGGATAAGATGAGTACTGAAGTTGATAGTTTCCTGGGATCCCCTTTTGCTAAAATTTAATGATTCAAATGATCTGCACCTTCACCTTGAGATTTGAAGATGAGGCATCCAAACAAATGGCATAATTACAACATTGCTATGTATTAAAATATATTCACCTTCACAACGGCATTAAGAAAAGCTGCATCTTGAATGCTGCCAGTTTCTACCTGGAAAAGAAAACCAACTTAGGTTCAGTGGCGTAGAACAATTGAAAACAATAGTTTTTGGCACATAATAGAGTCAAAGAACTTGACAGCAATGTTTGCATTCAGTTGGCAAGCATTTGTAAACACAATGGTAATGAGATATAATTATGTGGGAGATGTTGTAAAAAAACCAATGGTAGAGTATCTGGTGAGTATCTTCAGAATGGTTGATAAATAAGGTGTGGCCATACAAGTAGGCATGAGTCTTTGTTCATAATCTTAAATTCTTGGATAAAGCCTTCGCTAATTATCACCCAAATTATTTTATTTTTTAAAAATGAATACCCCTAGCAAATAGTTTGTTTATTGTTTTTTTAAAGAAAGAATACCCCGGCTTATTTGTCATGAAGCCAATTTCAAAATTTTCCCATAACTTAGATGGAATGCTCTAAATCTATTGATCCATGCACTTCTCAATGGGTACTCCTTACACTTTTATAAGTTAAATATGTACGATATGTGTGACGCTGCTTACTATTTATGATTTGTTACATATTGGTTCTTGATTAAGTTTTCACAGAATTAAAATATTCTCAACTTTGAGGTGTTCAATCTTTGTTGATTGGCATAATACATATATGTGCCTTTTAACTTGACCTCATTTCACATTTATGCACTCCAACTTTGGGTGCGCACAAGTAGACACTTAAACTTATATAAAGTTGAACAAAAGTAGTCCTACGTGGCATAATACACGTAGGACACCATGTAGGACTCAAATTGCTATGTAGAATTGCCATGTAGTGAAAAAGTGCAAGCCTTTGATGTTCTTCTTCCCCCACCCCCTCCACACCCACACAGAGTCACGGGACTAACCCCCTTTCCCTTGTTCTGTATATTTCTCAACGACAAGAAATAAGCCAATCACCAAAATAAAAGGAGAGAAGCAGTTGTGTTTCTTACCTGCTGGTGCTTTGAATCTAACAGAACTCCTTTCCCTTTTTTCTGCAGACCAAATGATTTAATTGCTGTTGATTGAGATCGTCCTGTTTCACTTGTACTACTCCTGCCATCTGCATTTGCAAAAGGCCCTTCATTTTTTGATCTCCGTGAAAACTTCTGTTTACCAGCTACTTTCTGAATTCATGGCTTACTTATTTAATAGAAGTTTAATTCATAAACAAGAAGGAAATACTTTTTCCCTAAATTGGAAGAAAGTAAAATGACTTGCTCCAATGAGCATAGCCATAAGAACACCCAGTGCAGATAACAACAATTCAAATTGAATCATGTTTAAGGACCAACAAGAAAAGGTGGTTTCATTGTAAGAGATAGTTATATTTAAAGCTTGTGTGGATGTCTGCTTCACAAAATACTTCTTTCAATCTTCATCATTGAGTAACAAAACCAGTAAACAACAAAGTTATGCTTTCAACTTATCTTAATTCCTATTTCAGGGGGCATTCATTATCTCTTTTGGATCATTAAAAGCATGCAAGAGGTTAAATGAGTGAATACAAGCAAAAATATACACAAACATTTTTAGGCACTGTAAAATTGATGTAACCTTCTCATTCACCTAAATTTCTGGACTTCTCTCCATTCGGCATTTCTTATCTAATTTCAGGAAATATAACTTTCAACATTAAAGTCACTCTTGTTTATGAAATGGGCCTTGAGCCTAACTCAATCCCAAAGGCTAGCTCAAGAGGTCAGGATTACCCAAGCCATATAAGAGACTGCCCATCCCCTTCACCATCGATGTGGGTCTTATATAATGTAAAAACACATACATATATGTGTAAATCTGCAGTACCCACTACGAATGTTATCTAATTAGTTAGACTACTTCTTACTAACCAAAATGAAGCAGGGAAGAATTATTGACAAACAACCAATAAATGAGAACTCCATTACAATATAAACAGAAAATCAGATTGAAAGGTCAAATAATATCAGAAAAGAAGGTGCATAGCATGTTACGTCATTCCACTTGACTACATTTGAAACTGTCTTTGTACATTTGAGGATTATCCTTTTGTCGTTAGTTTCTCTTTGGTGCACCAATGAGGTTGCTGTATGTATAGTAGATTGGGTGCAGTATGTATGTCCGTATTGTTGAGTAGACTCTCTACTTTATCAGATTTTGCACTTCAATAATATTGTTTTACTTCAGCAAAGTAAATGCTTTCAGAATAAAATAAGGGCTGACACAGCAGAAAAGTTGCAATCTTTGGCCAAGAAAAGAAGAATCAAATTGCGTTTGAGCTCAATGTGGCCCATTTGATTGATATACTAATTCGACAATTGTGGTTGGATGAATAAAGATAATAATAATCAAATGACAAGTAGAATACTTACTTTGTCCCAATTTAGGTGACACTTTTCATTTTTCGAGAGTCAAATAATTTAATTTTGATCGAAAATTTGCACAAGAAATCTTCAATTTTTTTGAAATAAAATTTATATATTTGTAAATTACGTAACTATGAATCACAATAACTGATAATTTAAAATGTTTAAAAGATTTATGAAAAATTTACCATCAAAATTAGACTTATTTAAATCTTGAAATTCGAAAAGTGGGATGGTGGGAGTATGAATATTACCTCACGAGGAGAGGAGGATGACTTGTTGAGAACTTTTCTCTTATGGTTTTGATTTTGGGAATCAGCTTTAGGAATGAAGAAAGAAGAGGGTCTTAGTGATGTTGAAAAGAGACGGTGAGATGTAAGAGAGCCGCCGGTGGAGGTGAGCACCGAGAACCAGCTGTTTGCGGTCATTCTTTTGTGCTGTTTCCCTTATCCCCTTAATCCCGCCTGCTAGTAGTGTAAATATGCCTTTATTTAATTCACAAAGTTAAATTGTTATTAAATATAAAAATATGTGGACAGATGGAGTATTTTTTTCCAAACCTTTTTCAGTGTCGTTTATCCAAACAAAGAGAAGAAAAATGGCGTGGCCATTGCTCTCTCCAGTCTCAGGCTGTTACTGTCTTCGCCTCTCACAACTTCATGTCCAACCAATTACACGTCGTGAAATCATACACCCATCTCTTCATCAATATATACTTTCTGTCGATAGAATTAGAGCAAGACTCCCGCTTTTAAATGCTCAAACCAATGGAGACTACGGCTCTGACCAGCTAATTGAAGATCTTAGGGTTCCTCAACAGTGGCTACAACCTTCCAAAGCCTTGGAGGTAACACCTGCTCTTTTCTCAATTGCTCATTTAGCACATATCATATATCGGTCATAGGTAGCTAGCTTTTTTGGACATCCCGTTTCGAAATTTTATTCAAAACCCTTTCTTCCCTAGCAGGTAAATCCAAAGTTTGAACTTTATATTCTACCAAATCCCCAATCAATTTAATGCTCATCTTTGTAATTATTTACTCAACTTCTTTAACACATATATAAGGTGTGAGCCAAAGCTACTCAATTCCGATGAACCCAACACATATGCTTATGGATCCACCTCTGTTAATTAGCACTGAATTCTTGTAGTTACTTGGTTCTGCGAGGGTGTAGGAAGGATTTGATGGTCACTGACTTGTGGAGTTGTGGTTTTTCTGAACCTTATCGTTGCAGTTAAAAACTAAGAGATTCTACTTTGTGAATTACCCATTAAAATGCAATTATATATCTTGAGGATATATAAATCCAGAGAGTGTTGAAAGATCTTAACTTGCAAATTTTTTGTGGGGTTGATCAAGCAGTTCGTGCATAAAGAGAGCATCCGATCTTACTTCAGCACATTGTCTTGGAATTTAAAATTCTTTTGGATTGGTAAACTTTTTTAGGAAAAAACGAAAAGAATATAGAGGCATAAAAGTAATTCTTACTTAATTCTTTGTGATTTATTTGTGATCCTGATATTGTTGTGATCAATGGTAGTTACCTTCTAGTGTTACTGTTTAGAGGGTCTGGCTTTTAGCAACCATAAATGCCGGCGTAGTTTGTTTGGTAGTCCTCTACTTCTTCACTCAAATCCTGAATTGCTTGGTATATTATAGACCAAAATGTTGGGGGCGTAGTGTTATCCAAAAAATTGTAGGCTTATACTAAGTGTCACGGCCCGAGGCTACCCCCTAGACGCAACACGGTGCTTAATGCCACAAGTGACCCCAAGCTAACTCATGGCATGGCATATTTATACAAGTTCAATTAAAACATGCACTATGCGGAAGCTAAAAACAGTTTAATATCTGAAATGGGGAAAAGCCCAAAATATCTGAATATATATAAAATATATGAAAAGTGTAGTAATAAAGAAAAACAACACTAACAACTCAAGTTGAATCTAATCTATGTGTCAAATTATGTTGCTCGGACTCTTCAATAATGTCAAGGGGTGCGTATCGAATTCGCCAAAAGTAGTGTATTTTTGGAGAATCCGACACGGGTACGGCATCAAAAGTGAAGAGTTCGTGCAACTTAGGTCTCAAAGGCTTTAACTGATCTGAGTTGCTGGGACATGCCCCCAGCTAACTCTAACAAGTCTGAAACTGAAAAGTAAATACAAAAGTAAAGCATGTCTATCGTCTTCGAACTATGACCACTGAATCTGTTGTGTACGGACGGGAAGTCGAGCTAAGCATGGTCTGGATGTTGAGCGCCTGAACCTACATCATACAACGATGTAGCACAAAAGTATGTATCAGTACTTTGAATGCTGAGCATGCGGGATATATGCTAAGCTGAACAATATATAGAAACTGAACATGGAAATAGATATACTGAAGCATAACTGAAAGCTTAGCTGGATGCAATGACCTAGAACTAATCATGAAAATGTAACATGTTGAATTGAATACTGAAATAGATATGAATACATGGTCAATGCAACATGATTCTGATTGTGGGAGATACCATTAACCGACATACCCAAGTTGAGCTAGCTATGGGCCAACCTGTAACCTTGGATGGAAGGGTGTTCATACCTTGCCAAGGGTACGAACAGGTCTGACATGGATCCACTAGTTGATGTCCACAAGGGCCAAGGGTATGAAGCCTAATCTGACCGGTGACCCCTTCAGTGGCGCCGTAATTCTTGGACTCAGGGATTTTCTACTAAAGGTTTCAGCCTAAACTGACAGGTGAGACTTCATCCCTTTGTCCTCTTGGTGCTAAGTTTACTCCCAACTGAATATAAAGCTAAAAATGTAACTGTAATACTGGATAGCTCAAAATACTAATAATTATCTGAGAATGCATCATACATATACTGGAAGATATGGCATTCAAATTTTGTAGCATGATTGGTTGTCTAATCTGCCTAGCAAGTATAATTCATGAAATACGGATGATTAACACAAGCTAGGGTTTCTGAGTTTTATATATTGGATTGTACTAATTCTCCAAGAAACATGTAATTAATATTATAGAAACTATAGCAGCTAAATTACAATGAATCCCTAAGATTTAGGAACCTTAGGTCTGAACAATTTATGGAGAAGCTGAAGAACTGACTGAATTCTTGGGACCTAATGGGTGGAAGGAACCCACTAGTGAAATCCCACATACCTGGTGAAGATAACTACGGAGAAATCCTTTGAATTTAGGGGCTGAACTTGAAGGAGAGCTCTGCTTGTTCCGGAGAGAAAACTGTCGCCTCTTTCTCTTCTTTTCTTTCTAATTCTGATGATTTTTGGAGAATGAATGTTTTAGGTAGTTTTTGACTAATTAATTAGGCTTAGATGAAGTAAAAACAACATAGTTTAAGTACCAAACGCATAGGGGGAAAAATCAAAACGACCTCAACTTTTAAAGCTGAAAATGTCCCCAAAACAGCCAGTCTCATGAGCTGTCTACTGCTTCACGGGTCGTTTAAAGCATCACGGCCCATCACAGGGCTTTACTAAAATGAGCATAACTTTTTACTCCGGGCTTGAAATTAGGCAAACTTGGTGGCGTCAGAACGAGGACACAAAGACCTTTAATTTGATAGGTCATGGGCCACCTAATTGATTTTGTGCGAAGAGATATGATCGTTTGAAGTTGACCCAAAACTTAAAAGTTGATGAGTCCCTTTCATGGACGACTTCACGGTCCGTGTGAAGCTTCACGGACCGTCTAAGTGCCCGTGATCCTTCATGGTCGTTGGGTGCAAGTTCACGGGTGGGGTGACGGGTCGTGGACCTCTTCACGGACGGGTGACGGGTCGTGGACCTCTTCACGGCCCGTGAACCCCTCTGTGGACTGCCCTTTTCTCTTTTCCATTCCAAGTTGAAATTTCCGAGGTGTTACACTAAGGCATTAAGAAATTACAGAATTATGACCTAAATCATCTTCCATAAGTTCTGTATTCTTCTCTGCTGTGACTATGCAAAGTGTTTCTTGAAAAATCATTTCTTATGCCTTCTTAACCGTGTTTAGTATGTTCTTTTTGAACAAGTTTAATATTCTAATTACAATCACTAAAAGTGTTTCACAAAAATTAATCAATTTAGAGAGATCTCTTCAAGACATTTAGTGAGAGGCAAACTGCATGAAATGGTAGTTCAGACATTTACATTCAGCAATATGTTAGATATTATATTTGTTTTACATCTAATGAAGGATAGTCGTTACTAAGAATGACGACATGATCTGCAAGTCAACTATAAAGGTCTTGCACTCTGTCATGAAACAATTAGTGATTGCTTTTGATGCTCGCTCAGTTAGCTTTATCCATTACACGTGGGTGAATTGTCATTTTAGATCTTTTGTACATATGTGGCATGGTTGTCGGGTTTAAAATCCTAAGTGCTCTGTAGGATAAGGTATATTGTGGGAACCTGTCTCTTCTAACTTCCTGCATGTTGACTATTTCAAGTGGTGATTTTGCCGGTACAATTGTTTGAGTAGATGAGCCAAGATGAGATTTGAACAAAATATGCTTAAAATTCCTCTGAAGTTTGATATTTTGTCCATCTTATCTTTAGTTTGTGTCTTCAATATATATCGTAGCTGAATTTACGCTGGGAACATTTGTAAGAGGAGTAGGGCTTCCTTCACATGCTATAAGGTGTCCTTAAATTGAGCTGCTTTTCTTTTCTAATAATGATCTAGCAAGTTTTATTTAGGGTGGAAAATCTATTTACTGAATACCTTTAAGATGCCATTTCAGTTAGCTTTAGTGCTGAACCTAAGTTGTGGATGTTGTCTTATGCTATATAGCTTGGCGTGTATTCCATGATGGAATTTCCATCTCAGAAGTGCTTGCTAATGTTGTGATGTTGCAAACATCTTGCAAAATCTTGATGTAGCTGGCTGTGATATGATCCTTTCTACTCCCATTGAAGCAAAAGGGATATAATTCATATCATCTCCTATTGCATTGTATTCAGGATCCTTTCTTCTGCGTCTGCACATGTTTTGAAACTCATAATCCTAGATATGAGTTCAACCTTTTTACGTCTTTCTCTTGCTTACTATTTTTGGCTCCCTCTACCTTATCAGTTAGAATAATAATGCAGAGATTTCTGATCTGCATAAATATGCACAGAGTAAGGCTAAAGGTATACAATTAGCATATTGTCTATTGAATTCATGGCTCAAGAACTTGTAGCATTTGACAGGAATCTGAATGGTTGCAAACTGCTCTTAACAAGTGGTTGGATGATGAATATTGTCCAGAGGAAACAAATATTGAGATTAGCAAAATTGCTGCAAGTTCATTCTACAGATCATTACTGGAAAATAAAAGTGACATAGGTGAGATACTGTTAACGATGGCTGGAGATTTGGAATCCATATCCTATCAAGAAAGCTTTCATGGAGCATTCTCATCAGCAAATGCAGCAGTGAATCTCATAATCCAACGGCTTGAACAGTACTAATCATGATTGGCCTCACTAAAAAGTTTGGAACTCTTAGACTTAAATTTTTCTTTGACTTGCATTTAGAATTATCCTTTTATAGTGTAGTAAGTACATTATGATTAAGAGAAACATGCTTACATCTATAAGGTTAGGACGGGCTTATATTGGGGGAAGAAGAAGGTTATAAAGGCCTATGGCTTAATAACTTGAGTTTTAGAATGTAAAGTATGAACCAATGGTGTATGTTAAGATGTGTGTTAGTCATCTCAAAACAAGTTATTATTTTTTACGAGTATCATCTTGAAAACAATTTTTTTCATTAGTGAACTGAGCTCGTACAAAAGGCTTTATATTATAGTACATAATAAAAAAGTTGTTTTCTCCTCTCTCTCATTTTTTTGGGGTAGGCATTATGGCAAGAAGGTTTGAAAATGATTGAAATAGTCTCTTGAAAACTTTATCAAGCAGTATTAAATATAAAAGGTTTTAAATAAGTAACTAACTTGAAAGCAGAATAATATTCAAAAACTTAAAAAGTATGAGAAATTCAAATTTAAACGAAGTATAGTGTATGTGCAGCTAAACAACTTAAGTAGTAATTGTTGTAGCAAATGAAGATCAATATTCAACAACTTTTCTATCAAATCTCGACCACTTGAGCATGTAGTTGCTATGGTTATTTTATAAAAGAGATACATTTTAATAAGTAGAGTCTGATGCATCTTTTATTTTTCATCTACTCCTCTTCTGTTAATAAGAAGAAGAAGAAGAATTAACAAACAGTAGTATCTACTTGGTGCTTTTCATTTGAAATGAGTAACACCTTGGACTGATCCATATCTTTTGAGGTAGCCATAAATATTTTGCCTTTTTTATGGCCATGGACAGCGGACAGGCCAATGAATTAATGATAGATAGATAAATAAATTGCAATACTCTCCGTTTCTAACCAATTTAGATTTCGCAACTCTATTAAGTTAAGTTTTCAATCAACAAACATGAATTAAAATCTTAATTAATTAATATGTTCAATGGACATGAGTTATTTAATTAGTTTTTCTATGTAGGTTAAATGTATATTTTAAAGGCAAATAACTCATAAAGGGTATAATAAGAAGAATAATATTATTTATACATTAATTTTGTAAAATAACAAATATTAAGAACATCTATTTTAATAAACACGAAATATAAATAAAAATGGAAGAAGTACTTGTCAAATTTTGACACTGCAGTCTGCATTGAAATTAAGATTCACTCACCTCGTTTTCCAAAACGTACGTGAGAGCAGAAACTAGTAATATCAAGATTATTTATTCATGTTTATTTATATGTCATTATTTTAAATTTCACATTTATTAAGTAAAATTATTATTATACTTTTATTTAGTAGTTAAATTTTCAATAAATAAACATAAATAATTTATTTTGATTAATGAACATGATTTAATCATTTAGTTTTTTTTTATGTTAGTTAAATTTATACTTCAAAGGTTAATAACTCTCAAAATTATAGTATTATTTATATATTAATTTTATAAAATATTTATTTTTTTAGTAAAGACGACGTCAATGTTTATGATTGAATGGCATATACAGTAGTGTTAGGTAGGATTTGAAGATTTGTGGCACGTGGAGGGAGGGGATGTCTGTCTACAGTCTTCATTTCAAGATTTAAAAGCAATAATTGATGGAAGGTCTTAGAAGGGTGTGCCTAAAATTAAATACAAATAATTAAACATATGTCCGTGACATTCCACTTGAATCATTAAACTCTAACATCATTATCATTATTATTATCATTAATCATTATAATAAAGGAGGAATACGGATTATTCTCCCCTTAGCTCTCAAACTATCCCTATAATTCTAAAAAAGTGAAATATAACAACTAAGTATTTTGGAACATAAAAATTATTATAGTATATGTAGCAATTATTGCTAAAATTACAAGGATAGAGAAAAAATTAGGCAGAAATTAAAGATGGATGGCATATGATCGATCAAATGAAATATAAAAATAATGTTGCATGTCAGGAGTTGTGGTCGTTTCGATAGAATTTGGGAAGTTCTTCACAACTTGTCTATTGAATCAGCTTTTTTCCACGAATATAATAGACACTTATATTAAGCATATCAGTTTTTAAAATGATTTCATCCATCGATATTTGAGAGAATGGTAGGTAGGACATTACATTAATTGTTGTTCTGATCATCAGAGCAATTTTTCAACTTGGGCATCATATCACGAAGCTGGAGGATTACCTAACTCTTACACTACACACTGGACTCCTTTTGAAAAGTAGGATTTGTAACAATAACCACAAAAATAAGTGGGCTCCAAAATCACATCATTCCTTCAATTATAAATTGTTGTCAAAGAATATTCAAAAAATTTCTAATTCAATTTTTTTCAATAATTGTGATATCATGACAATTAACTTTGGCCCCTTCGATTAAAATTCGTGTTTCAATCATACATACTATTTTCCCTCCCTCTATATGTCTTTGTTCTTTTTTTATTTTTCACATGCCATAAACTTGGGATCTCTTTTTCTAACAAAGACAACGGATGACAACTCACTTGCTCAATTACTATTATACTTTTATTTAAGAGTTGCCACATTTTTTGAAATATTACCATTTCCGTTTTTAATACTAGCATACCACTCATTCAAACACCAACTAATTAAAGCAAGAAAAAAGTGTGATATATTGATATGACTATCACAAAAATAACGAATCATCTCCATATATATATACAAATTAAAGTGAATAGCAAGTAACTTTTATTGCTTGATTTGGGTACAAGTAGGAAAAAAAAAAAGAATTGTTAGCCAACACCCATATAAGCAACTGGCCATATTGTAATTTTATACTGTGGAAAAGGTTTCAAGTGACAACTAAGACAAAAACAATGTCACTCTACTAACTAAGTAGTAATAAATTTTTTTGATCCTGTTATTTAGTTTAAAGTACTTATTTTAGTATAAAATATAATAATACCAAAAGTTTTTTTTTTTATATATATTTTCTACTGATTATTTAAATAAACAATTCTCATAAGACGGAATATAGCTCATTTTTTGGTAAGTGTGCAAGAACCCCAAGAAATGATATGCTAACTTCATTTCAAATGATTTTAATTTTAGGTCACCATTTCATTTTAACAATAAAAAAGTGTATAAGAATAGGGTGTATTAATTAGTAATACTTGAGCTCATGGTGGATGCTACGTATTAATTATACATATATGTTGAAAAAGTGTAGGAAACCGCAAGTAAATATAGGAAAGGTTTATTTTTTGTGGATTGGGGTGTGTGTATTTTTTATTTCATAATTTATATATATATATATATATATTATATTATATATATATGAATATGAGGGAGCTAGCGGTGTGGAACGAGTATTTGATAAGCGCACATGTACATGCATTGTCTTTCGTCCCCTATATATATGCGTAGAGTCTAATTTTATTTTTTATTTATTTTTTGATAAATTGGTACCTATTTTTTAACAGTAGACATGCATTAACTAAATAATTAAAAAAAATAATATTAGTTCCACATTAATCTCTTCATAACAACCCCATACCCATGCTTTTAAATTCTTAGCCTTTTGTTTCGTTCTTTTTTTTTTTCTTCATTTTTTGTAAAAAAATTCTGAATATGCTAATTTAATATGCGAGAAGAATTGATCGATATTCGTCCATCTCTATTTCGATCACTCCGATTGAACAAACATCACCACTCATTAAACTTATTAAAGATGATATTAAAAAATTCAACATACTTTCCATTTCTTTCCGTCGCGAATTTCAAAATAATTTATTGACGTCCATTTATTTTCACAAAAATCTCCAAATGAATAGCGAATAACGGATGAAAGGAGAATGATTTTGTTATGTTGGTTATCAATGGAGAAATTGATGGCGGCTGGTGGGGTTCACAGGGTAGAAGGAAGAAGAAAGGTGGAAAGATTTTCTTTTTGTGATTAATAAATAAAGGCTGGAAAGTATTTTTCATTTTTTAAAATTAAAAAATTATATTTTATTGCTAAACTGGGCCCCTGTGCTTGTAATTTTATTTGTCATTGTTTTAAGACAATGAACGTGAATTACAGGCAGAACATTTTTTAAAAAAGTTTTGGTGTTATTATGTTCAATAGATGCATATATACAGTATTAAGTGTGTGTAATAGTCTATATATAATAAGAATAAGAGAGTCCTAGCTCTCGGAACATTATTATGGGTTTGAAGCATGACTTGGTGGTGTACACAAGACTAGAGTGTGAAAGCTGTGAGGAAATGGCAGCTTCTATGCACAAAGCTAAAGAAGAAGGAGCAGATCTGGTGGAGCTTTGCATTGATGACTTCACTTTCTCTCACATTTCACAACTTGAACTACTACTCAAACAAAGAACTTTACCATCCATCGTTTCTTTCAGGTAATACAAACTTTTTGCATATGTACCTCAAGTACTCTTGTGTGTGTTCCAGAAATGGTGGGTGGGTTTGATTTTGATTAGCTAAGATAGATGTGAGGAGGAGAGTGAGTCCAGTACTTGCCTTTTTTGTTTGATTCTTAATTTCCTCTCTGCCACTCACAAGACACGTGAAAATTAAACGACTGAGGTGGGGTAGGTGAACCATGAGACTGCCCGTGGAGAGAGAGTATAATCTAGGGAACGCACTCATGATTCGATGATATTACTACCATAAGATACGACTTGTGTCATTAATTCAGACTAGAGTATTCATTTTAATTAATTAATTATATATCCATATCTGTCGACAAATATTAATTCAGACTAGTAAGTAAATATTTAAAACACCAGCTAACTTTGTCTAAAAAGCTTGAAACTGTTATATATATGTCAGGCCAAAATCTGCGATAAATTCTGACTGGACGAAAACATGTATCCAAGTTCTCAAATTAGCTGTTGAATTGGACGTTGAGTTCGTCGAAGTCGACACTGAGGTCATCATTTAACCTACTAAGCTAAGCTGCTAAAATAAAATACAATTAGTTATATCCATCCATCCGATCCGTTGTTGTTTGTTTCTTTCTTTCTTTAGGTTGTTTGCCATCAAGTGGTTGCTGAATTGATGAGCAGCCGATCAAATAGCAAGATAATTGCTTCTACTTATGTCATTAATGCTGGAAACCCTCCTACTAAAGACACACTTTGTAATTCCATCATAAACCTGCAGTCCACAGGAGCAGATATCATCAAACTTGTCATTGATGTAGCTTATATTACAGATGTTGCACCAGTTTTCCATATGCTAACACATTCTCAGGTCCCTCTAATTGCTAGGGCAGCAGGGGATAGAGGTCTTATAAGCCAACTATTGGGTCCAAAATACGGTGCTTTCTTTGTTTGTGGATCTTTGGCAGGCAAATCCACCCCTGGCTTGCCTCCTTTGACCAGCATTAAACAAGTTTATAAACTCGAATATGTCAACCCAGATACTAGAGTTTTTGGTGTAATCTCAAATCCTGTTGGCCATAGCAAGGGCCCCCTTCTGCACAACCCTGCCTTTAGGCATACAGGATACAATGGAATATATGTCCCACTACTAGTTGACAATGTCAAGGAATTTTTTCGGGTTTTCTCATGCAATGACTATGCTGGTTTCAGGTAAGCTACCTCCTTCTGCACCAAGCATGAAAGCCTTCTGCACTAAGTTTTGTTTTTTCTAAAATTAAATTTGCTTCATGTAGAAAACTATCTAACGCAGAATCTTCTTCCTTTTGATGGAACCTGTAGTGTTGGTATCCCACATAAGGAAGCAGCAGTACGGTGCTGTGATGAAGTTGATCCACTTGCTAAGGTTTGATTAGCTCCATAACATACCATGTTTGATGAGTGCATATGTTGTGTAACTTACCTTCGGGTTTTGGGAGTTGAAGCACCCGAAAAAGCACAAACTTTTTGGAATGTCTTTGCTGAAGCTAGTTCAGCATCAATAGTTCTTATATAATGACAACTTTGTTTATATATCTGTACAGAGGCCGCCTGCATATACACATAGGAAACGAAAGCTTACCTTCTTTATGTGCTTGAATCACCCTAGAATATTAGGCACAATATTATCAGTTTTATTTTCCATAAATCGACTAATGAATAACTAGCCTTAGTCCACCACGGTTCAATGTTGAAGGAAGCTTAAGTAGAGATATTACCCTGGTTGGGTAATAGGTCTAGCAGCATCAACTTATGAAAAGAAAAAAAAAAAGGAAAGAAGTTGTGTTTCTCATATATTCTCAACATGACTATTCTTTCTTATGTGATTGCAGTTCACATGGACTAGAATGCTGTTGTCCTTTCATGGAAGCAGAATTTGTTATATAGATTAGCTCTGTATCTTGAAAGTTCAGATGCCATTTCTGTACAGTAGTTCTTTTTGTTTAACCATTCCAGAACATTTTGTGGCTAAATTATATTACAGTGTTTGTTGTCTTGTTTTAAACTTTCTAACTGTATCATGCTTCGGAATCAGTCTATAGGAGCTGTAAACACAATTATAAGGAGGCCTTCTGACGGCAAGCTCATTGGTTATAATACAGATTGTGAGGCTTGTGTGACGGCAATTGAAGATGCACTTAGAGGTACTGATTATTCTTCGTTTGGAAGTTAAAACTTTTCTAATACTCTTACTAGAAAGGTACAAGTGAAAATCTTAATCAATGTAGTTTAGTGGTCTATTATGTTATTCTTTTCAAGGCCATTTTTTCCCAGAATTCTGATAATTACATATCTTTAACTTTTACTTGAGACAATGCTGATTGTTAAATGCGCCTGGTCTCTCCTCTCCATCCCCCCTACCCACCTGATAAAGCATAATTTAGTGTGTCTGCAGGAGAAGGTAGAGATAGTCTTGCTTAGTTACTGGCTTCAATTGGATTACATATTTGATAACAAGAATACTACCGTCACTGTTTTCAATATCTTAGTCCCCCCCCCCCCCCAAACCTCCTTAGTATGTACCCTCCCATAAGAAAAGGTCGAAACCTTCTTTGAAAAACATTTCAAGAACTTTTGAATCCAATTACATGAGGAGTTAAATTTTGTGTGTAAACAGAGAGACAAAAGACCAATGGCCATGCATCAAATGTTTCTCCAATTGCTGGAAAATTGTTCGTATTAGTTGGGGCAGGTGGTGCAGGGCGAGCTATTGCTTTTGGTGCCAAAAGCAGAGGGGCAAGGGTTGTAATATTCAACCGCAAATATGGTAATACCTCCTATCTCCCTAAGGATTATGGATATGTGATCTTTGCTCTTTATTCATTATATGTCTCCTTCCATTTATTGCAATTTTGTCTTTGAAAAGAGAGAGCAAAATCTCTGGCTGCAGCAGTATCCTGTGAAGCTTTGCCATATGAACATCTGAATGATTTCTGCCCTGAGAAGGGAATGATTCTTGCAAATGCTTCTGCTGTGGGCATGCAGCCAAAGTCTGATCAAACTCCTATCTCCAAGGTTGTCTTTCTTGCATAGTCTTTGACAAAAGTAACCTGTTCTCTGTTTGCATGAGAAAATGCAAACATTCTGAACTTTTCCGCAATTTTGCTACTGTTTCAGGAGGCCTTGAGATCATACGAACTAGTATTTGATGCAGTTTACACACCTAGAAATACACGGTTATTGCAGGAGGCTACAGAGGTTGGAGCTACAGTGGTGAGTGGGGTTGAGATGTTCGTCAGGCAGGCACTTGGGCAGTTTAAATTGTTCACCAATGGATTAGGTAGCTTTTCTCTCCTCCCTATAATTTTTTACATAAAAATTCTAAGAACCTTCTGTCCGTTATTTATTTTTTTGTACTGCTTTGGACTGTTAATTTTTCCCCTTGAGCTGAGTAAGGTCTGCGTACCCTCTACCCTCTACCCTCCCTAGACCCCACTTTATGCATGCACTGGGTATGTTGTTGTTGTCGTAGAACCTTTCGGTCTCCTTTGCCCCATTTATCCTGGGCTGGGGGCAGCAGTGAACATAACTAAAGTTCTATTATGCAGTAAGCAGCAGGGCTTATATGCAAAATTTAGCTATGCTTAACTTTGGTGATTCTTAATCTCTTCCATAAGGGCTTCTTACTCCCAATTAGTATGTTTTAATTCCCTGTGGAAGACTTTATGTAATCTGATAGCCTTTTATCACCAAAGAATAGGAGAACAGGACGGAAAAAAACATAACTCTTGGAAATGAGGAACTATAAAGCAGGAGCAAAACCTACTGTCTTAAAGTATTGTGCTCTTAGAAAGCAATGGTTTCATTCGTGTAACTCTTTCTACTTGTGTTTTTCTGCAGCACCAGTAGATTTTATGCGGAGGATTGTGTATGAGCAATTTTGATTCTTTTAGAAGAAAGATATAGTTTCCGAAATCAGGCAGTGCTAAAACCAGGATCATATTTGCCAACTCAATAGAAGAGGTTTCTGAAATTCTTCTTATTCATATTGATGCAATCCGTCAGCTTCCAAATGCCAAATTGATTTACATGGCGCGAAGGATATATCAAATACCGTAAAAGTAGTTTTCTTTTTCTTCCTGAAGATCAGCTAGTATGTTAGATTACACAATGTAAATAAATTCTGATTGTAATAATAGGAAGGTAATGTCAGGAAACTTGTCTTTATCCCAGAAAGGTGGTTTATGCTTGCAGTAGCAAAGTTTGCCTTGCCTGGAACAGCTGAGCATTCTTTCGAGATATATACTTGTTATCTGGCACCAGTGCTGTCCATTGTTAGATCATAAACATAAGATATACACATGCACCACAATTTGATTACAGCAAAATTGGACAATTAGCCTCTTATTGGAACATGATTCATACAGTTCCCTTTCCCCTTGATAGTTAATATCATGAATCAATTACGCTTCAATCCCTTTTTGTGCACTCTGATGTTATGCATTTGAAAAAACGATTTTAGAAAGAATGAAATTTCTGTGGAATGTTCTTGTACTTGATGGGAAAAGTTTAAACTTTTAAACGAGGTGAAACCACCAGAGTTTGGCCACTAATATATATACTATTGGCATCTTCAGTACGTACTAGGCAAGAAAAGAGCAGCATTGACTACATCAATGGGTTCACAATATGCTCCTTTGAGCTCACTCGCATTTTAGCAAGGTCCTGAGTGCCATTACGCCTCGGACATTGATGGTCAGTGTCCACTATACTCAGACATGCTACCCCTGCCGTTTCTTGGCCGAGCTGCCTTTGTATATCAGCGACTATCACCTTCCCTTGTAGTTTCCTGGATTATAAATTTTACACAAACATAATTTTACCTATAAAGAATGTTGGATTGGACGTAAATGAATAGAGAGTAAAACGTACTCACCTTTCTAAGTGGTTAGAAAGAAAACTTGTGTTACTGGAGGTTTGAAGAAGCAATGATGTGGAGCTGCAGAAGGAGTACTGATTAATGGGAAATGAAAACAAAAACTAGTATGGACTGGCCATAAAACTTGATCAAATAGAGTATACGTAGTAGAAGAAAATCATAAATACATAGAGCATGCATTGCAGCTAATCAAAATTATTTTATTTTCAGCAGTTGTTGATAAAAGAAAAAAAAGGTATATATGGAGACGACGCGAGGAGAGAAATGGTGAGGCTAACCTTGATCTTATCCTCAGCATCTTCTTTTTTGAGAGAGAACTGACAAGTATAATAGTATATAGTAAGACTGAATTAATTTAGTTCAACGCCCAAACAACGTAACAACATCGATCTACACTCAATAGAGACAATAGATGCATGCCTTTATTATTATAGTTACTTTCATGGGTCCGCTAGGGTGTTGTTGCAGTTAAAGGAATATAATGTCGAAATGTTCAACCTCCTGTATAAACGAACAACTACAACTGCAAGTTGTTTCTTCTGAAAGCCATGTGCCAACTCATGTTCTCACTATACACGTTTTTTCAGTGAAAACTATTTTTTCAACAATTGGTTGATGATTATAATTCCAATATATATATATATAACTGATAATGATCGAGTTCCACCACTCAATCAACTTCTTCATAATTATTTTATCTTCTCAGAATAACCAATCAAGCAAATTTAAGATTTTAACCTTAAAGGATTAAATTCAAATTCCGTCACTTCTTCCCATCTAGATGGAGTATAATTTAGTGGGAATTTTAAATTTATATTATTTTTACTAATTATTTAGTGGATTTGTTAACACGTACGCTAATTAAGTTCCCTAGCTACCCAATATATACCCGCCTTTCTCATGACAATAAAATTAGGGCACATTGTAATACACCCTCAAAACAAATTAGGTCAACAAAGACACAAGTGTAAATCCAAGCTTCAGCTGGACTGACATGTGGATACAACAATGGCATAGTTATTCGACTACTTTTATCTATTAATTCTTAAATCAAATTTAGAAAGAGTGAGAGCAATGAGGGCGTTTGGTCTAGTGGTATGATTCTCGCTTTGGGTGCGAGAGGTCCCGAGTTCGATTCTCGGAACGCCCCTCTTTTTTATTCTGATTTTTCGGTGGACATGAAATGGTAATTATGAAATTGATAAGGGTGAATGTTGTGGGAGAACGAAATGGTGTTGGAGTACAGAGAATACCATTTTCTCTTGAGACAACTTCATACAAAAATAATTGATAAAGCCAAACTTTAGGTATGTAAAAAATGAATAGATTTATTATAAACATGGTGTACGCTTTTTTAAGTTTGTAATAGAGACAAAAAATATATGTTACCCAATTATTATACAAATTTAGATAAAACTCTGGTGAGTAATTGAGAGTCAACGTAGGCACATCTACTTTTGTAGCGAGTATAACAAAGGATAATTAGGGAAGCAAGTTGTTTCAAGTCATCCACACGACGACTCCTCAACTGTCACAGAAGCCAACTTTCTTGCCAAACCAAGGTCATTTATGTAATCTCCAACTACGAATGAAATTCCTTTTTTGCCATCTAAAAACTTTCTAATTTCCTAAAAACAGGACTTGACGACATTGATTGAACAACACACAGTTCGGTTTCAGAGAGAGATTGGTGGCATTAATGGCGGAGGATGAGAGGACGCGTGAGTACAGCGAGCAGAGCGTGAAGCTGTTCGTAGGTCAAATGCCGAAATTAATGACGGAACAACAGCTTCTGGATATGTTCAAAGAGTTCGCAGTTATTGATCAAGTCAACATCATCAAAGACAAGACTACTCGAGCTTCTCGAGGTTCACTCTTCAGTTTTCGCCTTTGATTACATGTTTCTACATCACAATGTGCGATTCAAGGATTTCTAAACAAACCCTTTGCATGTTTCCAGGGTGCTCTTTTGTGATTTGCCCCTCCAGAGAAGAAGCGGACAAGGCTATAACTGCTTGTCACAATAAACAGACGCTTCCTGGGGTCAGTGTTTTTCTATATTGTTGTCAATCCAGGGACATGCATTATATATACTTTATTTATTTAACTAAACAAGATATGTGGAATCTGCCATTTGTTCAAGTTTCTGAATTTAGTTGCTGCTTTTAGTCTTTCTTGTTCAATAGAGTCATAGTAAAGTTCTATGTTGATTTCAGCTAGCTACTTAAGTTAGTTAATTAACTATCCTCAAGAGAAATGTTTTGGCATTGTCTCATGTTTCAACACCAGGAATATAGAATAGCACTATCTGTTTTCAGCATGACAGCATAGTAAGAAGCCAAAATAATGTACCGTGATTGGATGCTCTTTTAACCAACACTACTGTCTTGATGTAATAATGGAGAATGTCTATAACCTCCTGAACTAGGGAGATAAAGGCTGTTCCACCTGGTGAGTTCTCTTTACCAAGACTTGAATGCTGGATTCAAGCTGCACGTCCCGTCCTCTAATGTTTATGAATTGTAGTAAACAGAAAAGAACATCATTGTTCCCTTGAAGTCTTAACTGACTAGACAACTTAGTACGTGTTTCTATAGACTACTAGTGGAATGTGCATAATAAGAGTGTGCAATGAAGAGAAAGCTTAGCTAGGAGAGCCTAAGGGTGACTGGGAGAGAAGTAGCAGCAAAAGTAATAGTATCTAGTTCCCCTAGGCTGTTACAGGATATGTACATTAATAGCAGAGCCTTGTCCGGGGTACGCTGCACACTTACTGACAGTATATTGCAGCTACAAGACTGTTAGGGAAAATGAAGCAGCTGTTTAGGAGAAAATAGAAGCTTGTGAGAAAGTTGGAAAAGAAGGAAGGATGTACTATACTGTGGATAATAGCTTCCCATTCTTTTTGGTGTTGGTGGGAGGAGGAGAGAAGGGGCTGCTTGGGGAAAAAAAAATTAATCTGAGTCACGCAACATTGCGAACTAGGACTGATCAATATCAGGTTTCATGCTTTTCAGTTTTCAACACTCTGTGCTAGTTTCTTGTGTCATCAAGCAAAAAGATTATTTTTTAAACAACCTCTCTACCCAACAATTGGTTGGGGCAAGGTCTGTGTACATCTTACCCTCCCCAGACCCCATGTGTGGGATTACACTGGGTATGTTGTTGTTGAAGGTCCATTTCACTTACCTATTTTTCAAAAAAAGTATGATTAACATCTTCTCTAGAGTAATTTGGTTTCTTAAAAATCTCATGGTTGGCTGAGTCAATTGGCAGTTGATCTTTGTCAGAGCATCTAATGACCCTTAACACATACAAGTGGTGAAAGCAGCTAATCTAAAGGTGTTGCTATTATGGTTTGGCCCAAAATTTAATCATAGTTGATGAATTTATACAGATGGTTCCAGACTGGTCTAATGAGCTGGAAATTGCTTTAGTTTTGCACATTTATAGCCAGGTCGCATGTCCAGAGTTTCACATAGTGTATTGAAGTGATAGGGTATTTGATGTTGGGACATTGGTATATTAATGCATCTAAGTATCACTTTGCTCTCTAAGGACCTGTTTGGCCATAGATTTCCCAAGTAAAATTTGGGGGAAAAATTGGCAAATAGCGTTTGTCCATATAATTTGCTATTATTTGGCACATATTTTTGACAAATAACCCAAATTCCCAAATAATAGAAAAAACTAGTATTTGGGCCAAATCTCATTATTTGGGAGCTTTTAAAAGTTCAAATTCTACACCAAACTTTTATTTTTTTACAAACATAGTAGTTGTTTGGGCAGTATTACATAATTTTTTACGTGAACACCAGAGCAGTGATGAAATATTCAGTGAATATGAAAGTGATGATATGGTTGTTGATTATTATGACGAACAATCAGCTCAGAGTAACAAAGTCATGTGCTTCGTCTACTTCACGATGTATGGAGTGATGCTTGTTGCATTCACCCCGAACTACCACATTGCTCCAGTGTCATGGACACTAGTTATTTGCTACAACGAAGATTCAATTGACTTGTTGCGGAAGTCATGAATCTTGTTACATTGACGTTTCTATCTTGCTATGTAATACAAACTTATGGTTAGTTTTGATAATTTTTAAAACTTATGGGTATAAATAATACTTCTTAAAAAGTGAAATATGTTTCCCAAATATCAATGACCAAACACATGGTGAAAATTTTCACCCAAATAATATTTGCCAAAAAATATTTGGGAATCTATGGCAACTCTTATCACAAAAAAAAAAAAAAGAAAAAAAAAGGAGCAGAGGGTGGATGTAAGAGCATATCTATTCTGAATACGAAGCTTATTAAGTTTATTTGTTATTTGCTGCTCTTTTATATTGGCATGATATGCATGTCTTATGATAATAAAGGTGTCCTCTTCTCTGTGTCCAATTCAGGCTTCTAGTCCGTTGCAAGTGAAGTATGCTGATGGCGAGTTGGAAAGGCTAGGTGTACTATAATTTAAATTCTTGTCTTATGATACTACATTTGTCCACTTTTAATTGTCATAGTTTCCTTTTTTAGAGTCAAATTATAAAAACTTTGACTAATATTTTACTATGTATTTTTAATCATATTGATATGCAAAAAATTGCAATTTGTAGTACTTTTTGTATAGTTTTTGAATATCTGAATTTTTTGTTTAAAATATCGAATTAATGTAATCAAATTTAACTTTGAAAATTAGTCAAATTGACTTTCGAAAAGTGCAACATGACAAATAAAAGTGGACGGAGGGAGTATTTGTTTTTACATGGTTATTTGATTCATATGATTCTAGTTTCCCATTGTTTACTTCTCCTTACTTTACCCTCTTAGCTTTTTGACCTTGTAATCTGTTGTTACAATACTTACCCAAAAAGAAAAAGTTGTCCTTGCTGTATATAATAGTTTTGTTTATGTGATGCTGTGCATAGTTGGTAACTTTTTCTATCCTTCTCTTTCTTTTTGTCATTTCTGTTAATCTGAAATTCAGAGCACAAGCTTTTTGTGGGTATGTTGCCAAAGAATGTCTCTGACCCCGAAGTCTCCTCATTATTCTCTGAATATGGGACCATTACAGATTTGCAAATTCTCAGAGGTCCTCAGCAAACTAGTAGAGGTACAGCCAACATTGTCTAATAATCTTTCACTTAAACTTTTCGTGCGGACAAAATCAATTCATCACAAAAATTTGTCTTTCTTTCTGTTAGGATATGCTTTTCTGAAGTATGAGAAAAAAGAGCAAGCAGTTGCAGCAGTAGAGGCCCTTAATGGAAAGCATACCATGGAGGTTTGTTTCTATCTGCATGTTAGCCTGTTAGGTCACTCCTGTGAAACCTTTGAAATTTGTGGGTATTTGAGAGTTGCATTGTGTGTAACTTTCGTTAAGTGATTGATCTGGTTATTATCCATTCTCTTTAGCTGCAGTAATGGTCAAATATTCAGATTTTTTTTTGGTAAGTTCAAATATTTTAAATATTGAGTTACCTTCGGTCCGTTGCATTAGTTATGTAATCATTACTCCTTGTAGGAGTAACTATATTCTCCTCATTCCTGGAAGTGCCAGTTTTGGCTTTTAATTGGGGTCAATTAGTGGAGGTGGCTTCTTATAAGTTGCCTCTTTGTAGCAGGGCCAACAGAATAGCCTAAATGCTAAACACTTTGTGTTCATAGGATTCCAAAGACAATATCTGCTGATTTCTTTCTAGGATATTTCAACATGGCATTGCATTCAGGCATTTGAGACATTTTCATCATCTTCCTTAAAGACCAGACTAAATAGATGGATGTTAGTTTACTGGAAATTTTTATTCTTCAGGTTGAAATAGTAATTTCTAAGAAGCAAAATCAAACATTTGTGCTATGACATATGTATTTGATCCCTTCAGAGGTCATGTGTTCAAGAGGAACTTATTAATCCTAAGCTATTGATCAGAAGGTGGATGTTCACTTATACCTACCTAATCAGTTCAGAAATTAAAATTCAACATGGGGAAATTTAGTGAAAATTTTAAAACATAGAATTATTTTATTGTAGTGTCCAAGTCTAACCCTGTGTGAAGTTTTTATCGTTAGGATACCCAAGTAAGTGCTGGTTATTGCTTTCCTATTTTCTTTCTATGTACCAAGTCATTTTCCAGAAATTTGATTCTGGCTTTATTACTTTGCTTAAAACTTGTAAGAGTAGTGATGATCTGAATCACTAGGCATCTCATTTCCTAGTAATCCAAAATTTGAAATTTTAGTTTATATGGGAAAAGGGACCTACAACTGCACACGTTTATTTGCAAAAGAAAATTCACAATGAAGGTTTAAGCACATTGATTAAATCCTTTTATCAATTTTACATTCTCATGTCAAGTTTTACTCATCCAAGACTTACATTTGCTGGTTGTTTAGATAGAATTTTCTTATTATACTGTCCGTTCAGGGTGCAACTGTCCCTTTGGTAGTCAAGTGGGCTGATACGGAAAGGGAAAGGCAAGCTAGGAGGGCTCAGAAAGCTTTATCTCAGGCATCTAATGCTTCCAACTCTGGACAGCATCCATCTATATATGGATCTCTATCCATGGGTTATATGACGCCATATAATGGCTATGCTTATCAGGTGGGTTGAATTGTATTCAGCAGTAAACTTGGGTGTCAAGTCAAATTCTTGGTTTCCTTGCTCTGGCAGTGATATTAAGTTTGCATGTTCCTTTTGTGGTTCATTTCTTTTTCATTACATTTCTATCATTCTTGCTCCAGTGAACAATTTAAGGGGCAGGTCAAGTTAACATGCTATTTTGCAGACTCCTGGGACATATGGGCTGATGCAGTACCGTCAACAGTCAGTGCAGAATCAACCCTCATTTCAGAATATGGTTCCATCTATAAACCAAGGAGGTACTCCACGTGGAGTTGCACCTGGTCTAACACCTGGAACTACCCCAAGAAATTATGCCATGTCGCCTGGAAGCTATCTGGCATCTGCTAACAGGGCTGCCCAAGGGCTTCAATATCCCACACGCTATCCTGGAGGCATTACTGGCTATCTACCTCCTTATACCACAAACAGGCATTCTGCAGCATCTTCAAGTGCCGGTTCAAATACAGGGGGTCAAGTTGAAGGTTGTCAAAATTTTATTTTGAGACTTAGTAATACTTGTTAACTTGAAGTAGATCGGTGCATCTATCTGAATGAGGCTACTTTTTATTTCTTGGTTTATTGTTTTCCTGAGCTTGTGTTCCATATTGTTAATGATTACCAGATATCTGAGATGGTAATTTTACACCTATCCGTTTTTAAAAGGTAACAGCTAATAGAAGAAACAGAAGAAGAAATCAGATTTGCAATATAACTGAGTTCTTCTCAAGGCCTTTGTGAGAGATGTAGAAAGTACTTATTCAGACTCACTGGTGTCTGGTGATATATAGTTTGGCTTAGTTTTTGATGAACCCGCTGGAATTGCAAGTAAATTATTGTCAATTATGTCATTAGTTTCAGCAGTTATCAAAGAGTGTAGAGAGCTTCAGCTATTATTTTTGTCTTCGCATTATTTAATTAGCTATTTTCCCAGCATTGACAGTCTTCCAAGTTCTTGACATAGACAAGTTGTTTTGATAAGCATGTTAACTTGAATTGCTTGTACTTAACTTTTGCTTACTTATGAAAGAGAAATCATGTCGTTACAGGTCCAGGTGGTGCTAATTTATTTATTTACCACATTCCTCAAGAAGTTGGTGATCAGGAGCTTGCAAACACATTTCGAGAATTTGGGACGGTCTTGAGTGCCAAAGTTTTTGTGGACAAAGCTAGTGGTGTTAGTAAATGTTTTGGTATGAACCTTAGACTTTCTTTTGTATCAACCATAAAGAGTATTTCAGTCTTGATGTTATGATTGAACTTGTTTCTGCAGGATTTGTAAGTTACGACTCTCCAGACGCTGCACAATCTGCAATCAAAATGATGAATGGTTTCCAACTAGACGGGAAAAAGTTGAAGGTTCAGCTTAAAAGAGAAAATAAACAGAACAAACCTTATTGATATAAAAGGTGATGAGTGGAAGGAAACTGATTCTTTGCATCAGTGGGTCCCATTTTAAGCCACTATGGAGTTGCTACATTAACAGCCAGTGGGAGGTGATTGTAAACATTTAGCAGTGACATAGCAACTGAATGTTAATTGTAGTTCCCTTGTACCACTGTAATCTGTAACATTTGTAAATTCAGTGATTATTCTAATTGATATGATTGTCATTAAGTTTATAGTTTGTTTTCCCTTGTGCACCTCTATGCTCACCCACTTACTTTAGCTCAATTTTGAATAGCCTATAAATTGATGTAATGAAGTCGGACAAAGTTGGAGTGCATTTTCTGTTTGATGATTTAATTTTGAAACCCAGGTGATGTGAGATCAACTTTGATGTATTTCATTCTTCGGAGAATGTATATTTCATTTGATGTTGGCCTGACAATTGACATGGACTTGGTCACCTTTATGTGAAGCGCTAGGGGACTAATGGGGGCTAAATAGAGTAAATTTCCATGTTGGTATCATATTGTTATTACACCACCAAGTCTTGATGATGATGATGAAGCTTCTTCAACTTATAATAGTTGTTCAACTTTAACATTAATAATGAGGAAGACGAAGATAATGATGATGCGGATGTTAATGTAGTTGAAAAACGTTGGAATGGACAAGGTTGAAGAACCAAAAAGAGGGAGACATGCTGGCTTCATACTGTTTTTCTTATTACATGCAGCAAGAATGGGTAGACAGAATCAAACGTGTCCAATTACGTAAAGCAATACTTCAAACCACATCCAAATATCGTAGAGAGCATTTTCTATTTTTATAGCAACTTCAACAGTGAGTGAATGAAGAGAAGACAAAAATTACTAGTTACTATTTCCATTTTCTTGGTTTCCCTATCATTAATATAGGCACCGCACTATTACTTGATTAGAATAAAATACATCTTTGTCACATCAACAAAGTCCAAAGAAAGATTTTAGTACGCTAAGAATGTTCACTACTATTCTCTGTCAAATCATTAATTAAGGATAACGGTCCATTTTCACTACAATTCTCTGTTAACTAAATCATTAGTCAAGGATTAATAGTCCAATTAGTATCTGAAATCAAGGACTATGCTTTTCTGATAAAGCAAATCCGCCTTTCTTTTTCAATCTTCATAAACAAACCTTTTTCGTACACCATTGATGTTGGTCAATGTTAGAGATCCTTATAGCTACTAGCAAAATAAATAAATCAATCAAGCACGAGTTCAGCCAATGCTGAACACAGTGATTCACAAAGCAAACCATTTTCTGTCCTACAAAAACTTTTTACATAAACAACCGTCAGACCATTAACAACAGAGAAATCCAAGACTCCAAAAAATGCAAGATTCAATAGCAGTCATTGCTATAACCTACTGCACAGGAACAGCAGATTCTACCATGTTTACCTCTACCATATCGACATCCTCCATGCTTCCACTTGATCTCTTCGACTCCACTTTATCTTCCAGAGTAACACAAGTGTATCTTGAGTCTTCACCATCGCTAGTGCTCAAGCCAGAAGTCTCGATTTTACTGTCAGAAAATGAAACAGAAGAATCTCCATTTTCGGTAGATGCAGTTGTGGAAATAACATCTTCTCTGCACAAAATTCCTTCCAACTGTTTCCTGAAGTCATTTTTTGCATGCTCATTCTCATCCAACTGTCGCAAGAAGCTTTCTTCTATCTCACTCAATGACTCGACTTCATCTCTCTCTTCACTGCTGTAGCTGTAGCGATGTTGCTCATCAGCATCGTCATCATCTGATGCTGGTCCTGCTGATTCACAGCTAGTGTCCATCTCTTGTTGGGAGTCGAATTCCTCATCAGTTTGTCTACCAGAAGAACGAGATGACATGGGTGAATAATCTCCATCTTCTGCTTCTCCACGCTCTCGTAATGTTTTCATGATCAGGGTCTTCAGCAAGTTCATCACTTGAACAGCGTGCATGAGAGCTGTTAATGGATCAGACATCTGATTCCAGAAAAAAAAAATGAAATGCTTCAACTCCTTACCAATATAAGAAATGTTAATACTTTATACAACCAACTGCTATAGTATATATTCATTTACCTGGGTCATGTTTGGAGCAAAAACCATTGCAATATTTCTGGCATTCATTTTGTTGGATTCCTCTTGTTCAACAACATCAGCCATAAGATCAATTGCCCAGTTAAGCAATGCAGTCTCGGTTGGTTTAAGCTGTTTCACAAGCTCAACGAATTCTTCCTCGGTGTTGCATTGCAAAACCTGTTCTGGTGAAAGCCCATCAAGCACACCTGATGGCAGTTCTCGGAACCAGGCCTTGATGAGTCCTGCCAAACAATGAACATCGATGTCTTCAGGCACGATGCCTCTATTTAGCTGGTCCCTTACATGCTCCTCCTGGCTATTCTCTGGGTTAATTCGGAAGATTCCTTCAGCCTAAAAGGTTCATCCAGATATAATTAGTCAGAAAATTGTTGGCAATAACATAGCATGGTGGACAAAAATTCCATCCACCAGAAATGAGATAAAATTTGTTTTACCTTAAGACCATTTTGTGAGTATAGATGTTCTTGCATTAACAAGAGAATAGTTGGGACACTGTTGCCCCTTGTATCATAAGAACACTGCATTGACTCTGCAGATACGCCAAACACGCTGACGCTGCAAAATAAATGGTTACATATTGAATAGATTGGTTTGGAGCTTTAAAAGCAAATTACTGCAGCTATTGTTTGCTGAAGAATGACCTCTGCGGAAGATAGACACAGAAATCAACTTATGCTTTGAATTTGTAATTGACAACTATTGGTTTCTGAAAAATAACTTCAATAGAACACAAAATGCTACAGAAAGATGATTTGGGAGTGAACTGGGACTGCCTAATACTGTATAATCACCACCATGAGAAAACCCGTAAACAAACAGGAACCAGGACTGCTCTTCATTCTTGCTTTGTGTTTACCATGCATACCACTTGAATATCTTAATTCAATTCACTAGATTCCTCAAATTTGAATTTGTTGCCATTCTGGTTCGTGAACGGGGCCATTTCTTAAATTATCGAGCTGGTGAGCTTAGCAACTTGACCATTTCTTTATTCAGTATGATAATAAAAAATTTAAAGTAATCAAGTCATCATCGGATTCGTGTATTTCCATTGTAATGCCAGAGACCAAATACCTAAACATAAGTGCAGGTATTGAGTTACAAAAATACCACTATTTATCCAAAGGTACTACTTGAGTTGTAAAATTGTGCATGAAAATTTTCCCTGTTGACATCCTAAACTAAACAGTTTCTCTTAAAAAAACACTTGTAATTCACAGCAATAAAGAATTAGCTGTTCAAATGCAAACAAATCATTTATTAGTCCCTCAAGGTGCCAACCAACTCACTTTAATGCAGTGTAATTAAGGATCATTAACTAGAAAATCACGAATTAGTAGACCTTCATTTTTTATTGGTAAAAAATGATAAGTATAACTCACTCCTCAATAGGAAGGGGACCTCAAAAAGGATCATTATAGAAGAAAATGACCTAGTTCAAGTCCACCTGGAAATGGAAAAGATTTTGAAAGTAGATACTACATGCATTTATGGAAGTATTGACTTCCAGTTGTTCCTCAATTAGCTTTAATATCTACGTAATTCATTCACAGTAAAATTAAAGACCTAATTATTTCTCAGCATTTACTTGCAGGAACCGCCTAAAAAGCTATTGAGTGTATATATGCTGATTTGTGAAGAAGAGTGTACATTGCAGTTGGATAACTCCTTGAAGGAGCACATACTATAGGGAGAGAGCGAAAAAAAAAAGGCACTTTTTAAACATGAAAAAGTTGACAAATCAATTTTTAGTCATAAAAGTCTGAGCTTTATCTCAGTCATAATCAGAATGAAATAAGACAAGAAAAGAAACAATTTAATTTTTGAGATTTAGAAGAAACCTGGCACTTGGTACTCTACATGGGATTTCGACTTGAAACTCAAGAGGAAGACCCAGAAAGCCATGAAATCGATCGAAAGTGACATGGGTGAGATGCTGGACATTGGTGGGCCACCCTATTTCCACAGTAGAAACAACATCTTCTTGTCGATCTACACGACAAGACACCATTGATTTCCTTAGAGCTGCTAATATGAAATCCACCAAAGACAACTGCTGCTGATTTTGCATTTCAGCAGCTGCCGCCTTTGAACTGTTCTTCCCATTTCCACAGCCACCTCCCCTTGTCACCATTACCAACCCCGTCATTTCTCTCTCTATAAATATATGAACTGGGTTTGGAGTGAAACTGGAAGAGATAGAGTTGACAAGAGCATTCAAGAGACCAAGTTTTAATGGGGTTCAAACGGCCACTCGTTTCAAATTTCTTTTGTCCGATGACAAGAAACCCCTTTTCATTACTTAACAATTTCAATAGTGCCACTCCTTTTGTACACTTTCTGCTTTTCAGCAAGTTTGTTCACTAATCAATGCAACTCTATAATTAACTTAACTTATTTTTAACCTATGATATGATATTTAAATTTTGACGTAAATAATTCTCCTACACTCAATTCCTACTACTATTACGTACCCAATCATTTTCAACTAACTAAATTAATCAAGGTATATTTATTATTAATGACATCTACTTGTCCGTCAATAAATTTTTGTATGGTAAATGTGTGCTTATTACGCTTTAAAAGAAAAAATATTTATCAAGGAGATAAAAATAAAAGACCAATGAGATGAAACGTGTAAGTTAAAAGATAGATTGTGTGCATTTCACTTATATTATTAGTACAAATTAAATAATTTTGTCAACTAGATATATAGAATATAGGGTTTGATTCATAATTTCATGCAATTTTTACTTATTTAATATGACATCTAATTAATTTTTTTTCTTAACAAGTGTCATGTATCAAGCCTAAATCAATCACTTTGTTAAGGATATAGATAGTTAACAAGTAAATAATAGTGCACTAGCTTGGACATTATTTATGGGGGAGTAGAAATGTTATTTTTGCTAATATTTTGAGCTAGAATTGTAGAGTTTGATTTATAGAAAAAGAGAAAAAGAAAAAAAAAAAAAAAAAAAAGAAAAAAGAGAGAGAGATTCTAGTTGCAGACCGACCGTTGGTGGATTCCAAATGCACAATGTGCAGCTTTTCCCATAATGATTTGAGATCTTTGTCCCTTTATACATGTAATGCAGTTTAGTAAGCATAGTTATGAATTATTAAACCACACCAATATTATAATTTGCAAGACAAACATTTGCCAATTTACAATTTAATTGTTGTGTATTATATGTTTTTTGAGGTACAATAAATTAACAGAATAACAACTCTTTTGAATATTGATATGATTTACTACTTATTGCTCCACGTTATACTATTTAGATGGAAATTCAACCAAAGTTATATAATCATCAATCCCCTTTCTTTCTTTGCTAATCCTAATCCTAAGTATTTTAGTGTAAAAGTAGAATTAAAAAGGAGTAACAACGGCTACAAGTTTTATCTTGTATTACGGGCTGGGCTGGGCTGCGCAAATTAAGAGAGTAAAATCCAAAGTCTTTGGGAATGGGCCATTAAGTGGTCCCCACAGTTTTGGGCTCATTTTCAAATTCAAAATGTTATGCCAACTTTCGGTATGCTATTATAAAGTATTTGATCGTTTACTATTTTTGTCCTTTTATTTCTCTAAAAATGCAAATAAAAAGTACTAACAACAATGCTAAATGGAAGTGGGACCATCAGAAACTTGACTAGAATCGTCAATCATTGCATTAACAACATCTCAATAAGTTTTGGCTCCTATTTATTTGGGGCTACGTATATCACATGATATAGCTTTTAAACATATTTCAACTTCAAATTCACCTCAATTCTATAAAAATATGTCTCGGCATCTCCAACCCAAACACCAGCACTATTTTTTGTATAATCAACTTCAATTTACTGTATCAAATTTTACACAAAAAAAGAATATTTTTCTCTCTCTTCATTATCATATTATCATTTCTTATTTCATTTATATTTTCTTATTTCATAAAACAAATTATTTCTAAAACATTCACTATATATAATTCATATTATTTCCTTTTATAATCAATCGTTTAATATAAAATTATTTTGTACATAATAATGAATAATACAAATAAAAGTGAAATCATCAATGAAATACAATTAAATAAACATTACATAATTGAAAAAATTATTTAAAATTCTACATAAATATTCAACTTTTAAGATCACTACGGTGCTTCCATAAATGCTCTATTAATGCATTACGTAGTTCAAAATGGCTTCTTTGTCCTTTATTTTTTTATATTGAGCTGGAAATTGTTGAAAATGATAATTTTCATCTATTGTCATTTCTACGGTCAGAGTTGGACCTTCCGACGCATCTTGAATTGGTGCATTAAGATCACGTTCATCCTCAATTATCATGTTATGCATTATAATACATGAAGTCAATATATCATGTAGCACTTTTTTTCTCCAAAAACGTGACGGTCTTGCGATAATTGCAAAACTCCAAATGCACGTTCAACATCTTTTCGACATGATTCTTGTTTCATGGCAAAATATTTTTTTAAAAAAAGTCATATATAGAAAAATTAATTTATAAATAAGCTAAATTTTATATCTAAAATTAATATTATAAAAATATTACATAAAAAATAATTAAATATACAAGAGATTTAATTAAAACATACAATTTATATAATGTTTAATTAAAAGTTTATATAATGAAATAATATTATAATAATCAAAAAGTGAATTTGTGTGATGAATAGAGTTACACCAAATTTGGTGTAACACTATTCACAGACCAAATTTGGTGTAGGTTGGAGCTCAAAACACCAAATTTTACATCAAATATAAGATTTTGTGTAAAATTTGATGTTGGGTTAGGGATGGTCTAATTGGACATACAACCTCTAAATAGAAGTGTGTCCGTTCACATGAACTCATGCAATCATAGTACTATTAAGTGCCCTTGTGAACTTGAGAGTTCGAATTCTATATATGTCTTCTTATTTTTTTCTCTATTTTTTTCTGACAGTATAAGCTCGGATTTTAAATCGCACGCCTTTCTTTCTTTTTTTCATTAGAATTGGGTTCACCCATGAGGATAAGTAGGTCTGATGTCCCTTTATGCGTTTTAATAATTAAGTGTTTTTTTTATTTTTATCTTTATTTTGTAAACCTTTATTTAGTCAAATCAAATATTTGTATTAAAATTAGTAGTTGTAGATGTACTATATAGTCATCGGGGTTTAGTGATCCTCGTAATTACAACTTTTAGATCTACTTTTTTTATATTACATTTTAATTACAAGTATTAACAGATTAGTTTTAATTTATAAATTAATTAATTATATATTATTAACTAATATATATTATATAATGTTATATAATTAATAGGTGAGAGAAATAATATTAAGAAGAGAGAATCAATTTGTAATTATCTATTACACATTTAAAGGGATTTGTTAACTTATCACATGTCAACCCACACTCCACCCTCACGTTACTCTCAAAATATCTTTTCCATAAATATAGTAATTTATAATTGACAAGATAAATTTTTTTCTTGATATTCTCCTAATTAGTTTATTTTTATTTTGATTATTTTATTATTCTCAAGATAAATATTGATTACTATTCAAATACTTTTTATTTATTAATGACTATTGGCGCCTTTAATTTTTTAAAAAAAATTAAATTTATCACCGTATATTGCAACATGTAATTTTCTCTCTCTTTAATCTATCTTTTTTGCTTTTCTTCATGTTTTTTTTTTTTTATTTTAAATTTTTGATATTGTTTTTTATTTTTTTTAATCTGATTTTTTTTAGAATTAAGAATTCTATATTTTGAAAATTTGATTTCATTTTTTATTTTAATTAATCTGAAACTTGATTTTTTGAGGGAAAAAATCGTTTTATTGAAATTTTGAACTCATTTTTTTGTGTGTTTTTCTATATCTAAAATACTATTTTGTGGGTGAAATAAGTATATTCAGTGAATACACAAATGAATTTTTCTCAACATTACCTATTTTTTTAGTATACATTTGAAAAACACTGAATACACAAATGATTAACTTGCACACATAATAAATATTCTGAAATTATAATTTATTAACTTAAAAGACAAAATAAATAACATGAGTTTGCCATAATAAATCAACCAAATCAAAATAAAAATAAATTATGTCTTTTTTCAGAAGGGTAATTTGAGCATGTCTTCCTGTTGTGTTCCTCCCAACGACATGTACTGCACGTAATCTTTAGACCTCTTGAATTTCACATCAGCAAACCATTTACAGCGTTCAAGTTGTGGTCTCCCAACAGTTCTTTTTGAACCAGGCGACAATAATATATGCTACGACACTTTTTGAATTGCATATTTTCCTATTTCATAATAAATTATTGTGTCAATATTACATCATACAAAAGTACAAATAACTTTTATACATATGTTATATCAATATACAAATTTCATACCATTTTTATGCATACAAAATTCATACAAAAGTAAAAATACATATGTTATTTTTAAACAATTTCATATGTTATTATAGAATACAAAAGTAAAAACACATATGTTATATCAGTATACAAATTTCATACAATTTTTATTCACACATTTCTTACCTATTTCATGCCAAAAGTTATCAATTATTCATACCAGGATCATGCCACTAGAATACCAAAATAATTCCAACTTAGAAATATAAATTGTCATTTCTTTAATAAACAGTATACCAAATTCATTACATTATTATTCTCAAAATTCATTACAATATAATGCCAAAAAAAAAAAATTCAATCAAACCAGAAATCGTACCAAAAAACATTATCGATTGTCATACATGTCTGGTAGTATTAGTATACAAATTCCAAAGAAAAAATTATCTATTTTTTTAACCAAAAATATACCAAAAAATAAAAAATGGGTCAGACAAATAATGAACAAATTCAATGTTCATACCAAAATATAACATTATACATTTAAAAAAAGAATAAGCCATAATTCAAATTATTGTATACTACAAAAAATCTGAAATCAGTATACAAATTTCATACAATTATTATGCACACTTTTCATACCTATTTCATGCCAAAATTATACCTATTTCCTGTCATAAGTCGACACTTTTTCACAGCAGAATCATGCCACTATAATACCAAAATAATACCACTTCTAACTATTAATTGTCATTATAGACAAATAGTATACAAAATTCATTCAAATATAATTATAAAATCGTACCAACATGGTATAACCAATATACCAAATTCAAATAAATTTTATGTAATTTTTTAACCAGAAACATACAAAAAAAATGAATGTTCAAACCAAAATGTATACCAATTTCAAACAAATTTTATGTAATTTCAAAAGTGAATATTCATACCAAAAACGCCATAATTAAAACTATTATACAGAAACAAAATCTGATTTTTCTCAGTGATTCATAATTTCTTTTAACGTTTGGTTTGTATTACAATATAAATAAATAATCGCAAAGAACATTAACCTAAAGGATCTCATCTACCACCATGTTTTATTAATACTAATAAGATGCCGCCCATTACAAGAAAATAAAGATTATTGAATAAAAACTCGAATATGAATTAGATGAGAGTGACAGTTTACACATAAAATATTGAGAAGAGAGAGAAATCTTCAAAAAAAAAAATATGTTTGAACGAATTTTAACTGCTTTGAGCTAAACAAGGAAAACAAATATTCTTTTTTTTTTTAATTAATTTTAACTGATTGAGTAAAAAAAAAAGTCATAAAAAGAAAAAAGCGGTTATGTCATTAATTTGAATACATTAAGGATAATTAATAATACCATAAATTTAGGGGATTCAAAACAAAATAGGAATATTTGTTTTCCTTTTTACTCAACCAGTTAAAATTAATTAAAAAAAAAAAGAATATTTGTTTTTCTTGTTTAGCTCAAAGCAATTAAAATTCGTTCAAACATATTTCTAAAAAATGTATAAAGAGGCGATAATTAAAAAGACCTATAATTATTAGAATTCGTATAGATTTTACAAAAAGATATGACATAAAGAGATTTATAGGTTTAAAACAATTTGTTGGTGTTGGGTTTTTAAAAGGTGTGAATAGAATGAAGAGTTGTGACTTTTATGACTAGTTGTGATTTTTATAAAAAAAAAATACAAGTTTTATGACGAATTGTGACTTTTATGAAAAGTTGCAAGTTTTATGACGAGTTTTGGGCAAACTACATAAATCCCACTAGTTTAGGTCCTAATTACTAAGATTCCCAATAGTTTTAAATATTACTTTTTGTACCATATTTCGTGCTTAAGATACACGAGTCTGAATACGCGAGATACATGTATCTGTCGACTTTTAAAATCGTGATTTCATTAATTAGAAGAGCAATTGAGATACATGTATCATTACTCACGAGATATATGTATCCATCAATTTTAAAAGTCGAGATATATGATTTATAACTTTGAATTAAAAAGGTATAACTTATTTCCTTAATTAAAGGATTAATGAATGAATAATTAACAATCAAAACTGATTTACATGATCCTTGCTTATCAACTTTAACAAGCTTTCCTAAAATAATGAAATCATAAATCATAGTAATTATGCAATTGTAAACTTCATCTTCTTCATTATCTCCTTCTTTTGTATCTTAAATTTTCGAATATTTCGGCTTTGAGATACATGTATCATTTTTCGTGAGATACATGTATCCATCGGTTTTAAAAGTCGAGATACAAGATTTATTACTTTAAATTAAAGGGGTGTAACTTATTTCATTAATTGATGAATAATTAACAAACCAAACAAATTTACAAGATCCTTGCGTATCAACTCTGACAAGTGTTCCTAAAATAATGAAATCATAAATCAAAATAATTATGTAATTGTACACTTTATCTTCTTCATCAATTTCTTCCTTTGTATCTTAAAATTTTTGGCTTGGATGTTGACGGATGAAGACGCTGCAATGACAAAAATATAATTTGCAAAAGTTTATAAAATCAAATTTTACACCAATATAAACTATATCTCGTGTACATGAACGGAATGTAAATCAAGATACATGAAAATAATGAAAAATAATAATAATTTACCTCATTGATACAATAGTTGTGTAGAAGAAACCTTGAACTTCTTCCGGATAATATTGGTCATCTGAAAGAAGCTAGTTAATGACTAATTCATAGAAAAGATGTATGGACCATGACGATAATGAATATGAGTTTGTATGATGCTGATTATCAGGATTTAGTTAAGGAAGAGAGAGAGAGATAGGGTGGATGTGAAGTACGTGTGGTGGAGGTGAACATTAGGGTAATGAGAGAATAATTTGAATTGCTAATGTACCATTAATTAAGGAGTTTAAATTTTAAGATAATTATCCAATACCATATTTAAGAAATTTGTGTATCTAATTAAATCTTTTAAAATATATGGTATAAATATTAAAAATGGTATTATGTGTAATTTTTTTAAGAGAAAAGACATAAAGTGACACATGAACTTGTCCCGAATTTTTAAAAAGATATTTTAACTATGCAGGCGTCCTATTACCCTACTAAACAATCTTGAACTGATATTATTACATCATTTTTTGTCCACATGACATAGAGAATGTGTGCACTGTCTCAAAGAGAGTGAGCAACCTAAAATAACTAATATAATTTTATTTTTATAAGTATTTTTTTATAAAGTATATTTTCTTATTATTTTAACTTTTTTTCCTTTTTATTTTTTCTCTTTCTTTCTTCTTTTCTTCAAAAAGTCATTGTCATCTCCATTGAAGCTTCTCACTTTCAATGTCACCATTTTTACCACAACTTCACCTTCCTTTTTTACTACTATTAGTTTTACTCTCTTTAATTTTAAAACTTTATCTACATATTTTCTTACATTTTGAACAATTTGATAAATCCATTAGATTTCAAGATGATTAGGAAGTATCATATAGTTTTTTTTTATCCGATTTCAATTAACTTATTTCAATTTTTGGGGAATTTATTGATTCTTTTAAAATTATTATTTCTAATTTTGAAGTTATATGAAATGAGTAATTGATTATACCTTCAAACTTTTAAATTTTCTTCGAAAAATAATTAGTTTTGTTATCAATAAAGTTTAGAAAATAGTATGAATTCTTTTTTATAAAAAAATAAAATTAAAATAAGTCAAAAAGTAAGAGAGAGAGAAATAAAGAAAAAAAAAGATAAAGGAAAAACTTAAAATGAAAAAAATTACATTTTTAATTAAATTAACACGTGTCATGTAATGATTGGTGTGTGAACACACTTACTTTATAAAATCTAGGGCTGATCGAAAAATGATATAATAATATATGTTCAAAATTATTTAGTGGAGGTAATAAGACGAGTGCAAAGTTAAGATATTTTAAGTATATATGGTAGAAAGTATGTCTAGTAAGGTAGTTTTTCCTTGTATCTTTCCAACCAAATCAAATTGGGAGTAATCTACAAAGTCCAGCCCAAAACTTGTCCGAGCCCAAGTCTAATGAGGACGGGTCGAATACAAATAGAACTAGAAATAGAAATAGAAATATGATTCCGAAACAGAATAGGAGACGAATTTATGCTTTGTTTATGGAGTAGTATATATATTAATGGACGATTCTACAAGCCAAAGCTAAGTTCCTACTTCCTTTCTTCTTCGTCGGTCCAACTTCCATACAGATTCTCACTTCTAGCTGATGCACTACATATCAATTTTATTTATTAAAATCACCATAGTATAGTAATCTCTCTTGCTTGCTGTACAAAGATAAACAACAAGTTTTTTTCTTCTTCTTCTATCTAAATCAGTCGCCAGCCAAGATGATGATCAGAATCAGAAGCAGAGATGGGTTAGAGCGAGTCACAATTGACAACCCACATGCCACAATTTCCCAACTCAAGTCCCAAATCGAATCCCAACTTCGAGTTCCAGTTCAATCTCAAACCCTATCTGCAAATCAGAACCTTTTGCTCGCTAAAACCCCAGATGATTGGTCTCGCTTCACTGATATGGCCAACCCTCATACACCCATCTCTTCTTTGAACCTTACTCACGGTTCCATGCTCTATCTCGCTTACGAGGGTGAGCGCACCATTGCCGGACCGGCCGTCCAGCCTGCCGGTTCATTCGGTAGAAAGATGACCATGGACGACCTAATTGCCAAACAAATGCGAGTTACAAGACAAGAGAACCCTCACTGCGAGCTGGTTTCCTTCGATCGTGATGCCGCCAATGCCTTTCAACATTATGTCAATGAAACACTCGCCTTTGCTGTCAAAAGGGGTGGTTTTATGTATGGTACAGTATCGCCTGAGGGAAAAGTGGAAGTCGATTTTATTTATGAGCCGCCCCAGCAAGGGACCGAGGAAAATTTGTTGCTTTTACGCGATCCTGATGAGGAGAAATTGGTGGATGCTATAGCTATTGGATTAGGGATGAGGAAAGTAGGGT
This sequence comes from Solanum pinnatisectum, assembly GCA_035578085.1. Classification (NCBI taxonomy): domain Eukaryota; kingdom Viridiplantae; phylum Streptophyta; class Magnoliopsida; order Solanales; family Solanaceae; genus Solanum; species Solanum pinnatisectum. The sequence continues at coordinate 48,893,960 of CM069081.1, read as the reverse complement.
TTATATTTACTCAGACAATTAGTCAGGATAAGAAGGATTACACAATGTCAACTGCAGAAGTCTTACAGGCAGCTGAGTTACATTCGGAGGGTGATTTGAAGGAATGGGTGACCACTATAGTGAAGCTTGAGGTGAATGAGGATGGCGCTGCCGATGTACATTTTGAGGCTTTTCAGATGAGTGATATGTGTGTTAGATTGTTCAAGGAAGGGTGGTTTGAGACAGATGTTAAGGATGAGATTGATCCAAAGCTTTCTAAGATGAAGAAAGATGTGGTGGTAGGAGTCAAGGACACAAGAGAAGTTGATAACGACTTCTTCTTGGTTGTTGTCAAGATTGCTGATCACCAGGTGCGTTGGATTTATTGCATATCTTTTTCTTTGAATCTTTTTTGTGTGCTGCATATTGTGTCCATTTGTTGCTTGAATTTAATTATGAATTACATTTGTTTGCTTTCCTTAAATTGCATAAAGTGAGTAACTTTATAATCATACTATGAGGAGAAAAATGAAGGCAGTGACAAAAAGAACTGAACAGAAGAAATACTACACTATTGGTAAGAATTGGCGGTAGAACATCTAACTATTGATTAAATGATGCCTTTTTAATGGTCTCTGGTTGGAACTGCTGAGAATACAGAAACCTTACTACGGCATTAAAACACATGCTTAATTTCAGTAGCTGTATGTTTTAGGTAGTTTTAGCAAATAGGCTGTTGGTCAAAGCCCCCAATTAGACATTTGTTGCCATATGCTTCATCCTACAATTAGAACCTGTTAGGCGGTGATGATAGAACCTAATACTCTATGGTTTCTTGTGTAGTTTGAGAACATCATAAGAAGTAGGCAGATCAGAAGGATCCTGAAGCTCAATTGACCTAATCACTTTCCTCATCTTTTGGATCATCTAACTCATCCTTTTTGATTCGTAACCTTTTTGGTGGTTCACTTCCTAAAGTTGCAAACCTTTTGAAGATTTTTGGGTAATGTAGTTTGCCTTCCCCCCTCAGTAGGTGATTTAGCATGTTTCATCATATATTTTTCTCTTATTTGCTTTCAGCTTGTCATCATACTGTTAGCTGTTAGTTACCCCGGTGGGAGAACTCTGCTTTGTTTTCTTTTTTCCACTTTCTTTGCTTCACATGAAGCATGGTTCTTCAGACATGAACTCATTTATCTATGCTTATTTTTGTAATGTCAAAAGAATATTTCTAGGGATAGGTTCAAGTGTGAAATTAGGGAACTTACCCTAAGGTCATTGGACTGTTCAATGTTTAGGCTTGAGCATGATTGACCTGGAAAATTACCACGGAACAATAGCATCAAATATTTCCATTGAGGAGTTATTCTACATTCTTCTTCATTCAGTTTTCATTCACTAATAATATCCCCTCTCGCTTGATGTCAATCATGTGATAAATAAGTTGGTTGAGGTATTGATGTCACCCATAGCGTGGGTGATGGAGTACAGCAGTGTGCTAGCTGTTGTTGCTATTGACTGTGGTTCTAACCGGTTGGGATATATTTTCAAGTGAGAGGTTCTTCGTAAAATTACTTCAAGTGTCTTGCCATAAGACTTTGTACAGAGATTACAATATGCTTATACTCCCTGTCTCAATTTATGTTGCACCGTTCAACTTGACATGAATTTTAAGAAAAAAGGAAGACATTTGAAATTTGTAGTCCAATTAAAACTAGATATTTGTGTAGCTATTAATCAGTTCATTAAGGGCAAAGGGGGAATTTTAATAATTATCTCTATTATTATAGAAATATTACATTATTTTTGGGATGGACTAAAAAGGAAAGTGGTACCACATTAATTGGGACAGAGGGAGTAGTACACTTGCTTTGAGGTGTGGTAGTATGTGCTCAATATGAAACTTGCATATTTTGATGTATTCCAAACTGTAATTCAAAATATTCCAAATTTCTTCCTCTGTTTGTTCAGATTGCCTCTTGTTAATGTTGCATCAATCGTTGACTTCAGTGGAGTTCGAGTTTGTTAATGTTGCATCAATCGTTGACTTCAGTGGAGTTTGAGTGCCTGAGTGATCCTCAGTTTCTTTTAGGATATAGTGAGAAAAATAGTCACTTCGCTTTATTACCTGATATAATTGATGAACTATGATAAGATTTAGTTAGTGAGAGAAACAATATGCAACCTAATTTGAGTTAGGATGTAGCAGTAGTGCTGGGTGGTGTTCCTTTTGTTTCTAATTTTGAAAGAGAATTCTAGTATGTGACATCCAATGTCGACGAGATTTGGAATGGTGGAAGTTTTCAGTTTTGATATATATATATATATATATATATATATATGTTAATGTAAAACTGGAGCTGGAAGAGATGCAAAAAGGCTTAGGAATAGGTCCCTGCCTAGTGGTTTTGGAATAGATCAATCCTTGCTGAATGTCCTTGACAGTTTCATGAAGATACCTGTTATTTTTCATTTTTCTTTTCCTTTCCTTTTTGATATTTTTTTGGCACATATGTGCGTGCTATCATTACAAATTGTTGGATGGATGCTTAAGAGGTTCCTTCGACCCCTTTCTCCCTTTGTCTTGTGTCGTTTGCTTTCATACTGGTGATATTTATTTGGAGCCCTTGGTTCTTATTTGGTCTCATCTCATGTGCAGGGTCCACTTTCTTCATCATTTCCCATTGAAAACAGGATTATTCCAGTGAGCATGAATGCATTGAAGGATCATTTCAATCGAACAAAGAGTCTTTCTTTTGTGAAGCGAATCTCAGATTTCCATCTGCTACTGTTGCTGGCCAAGTTTCTGGACATTAATGCAGATGTTCCTGCATTGGCAGAATGCGTGCTTACAGAGTCAGCTGTCCCAGAAGGTTACAAGCTCCTTATAGAATCCATGGCTAGTGCCTCTTGAGCAGCATCGCTGTTTAATGAGACCAACAGTCATCAGGTACTGCATCAACAAAGGATCCAGTGATGACATTCTCTCAGTCCTTACATGTGTTGCAGTGCAGAAATCCTCCTAATGTTATATTTACCACCAATGTGTTGTTTGGATACTTTTGTTAAATTATACTTGCTTTAATATAATTGGTTGAAGTTAAATTCTTCATATGTTATGTTTGTTTACCCTTGTGAGGGTATGACTCTCATAAAAATGTTTTAGTTTTGATTTGCTGGACATTCTTTTATTCTATCGTCTTATCATAAATTTTCGGTTGAAGAAACCATTTATAATTCTAATTAAAAGTTGCAGTCTTTTGAAGCTCACAGTAGTATGATGTAATAAAATATTGAAACTAGAATTTGTTGTATGTAGAATCGGTTAAAAGACACATTTCTATTGTTGCTCTGTACATTGGGGAAAAATAATTAATTGACAAGTCGCGACTGGCATTATCATTGGAAACCCTTCCAAGAAACCATTTGAAAATTAGGCACAAGAATTATAACTGCACACATGACTGTTCTTCTTAAACGTCTATTTGTTTATTCTCTGAATCGTTTGTTTGTGCAAAAAAGCAAACTGGTGAATGGAAAAAACAGATGTAATTTGATCAGTTATCATTCAATAACAAGCTTTGCACTAGAATATGTAATCGTAAATTATTAAGTTTGAAAAAGAACTAAAAAGCCATGTCATCTCTGGGTTTGGTAACAAAGTCTGGTGAATGTAGGGCAAAACACGTCCATCTGCAATGCTTGCTCGACTCCTCATCCTCATTATTTCTCACCGCAAGTTGTATGTGTCTTGTTATTGTCTCTTGCTGCAACTTCCAAAACCTATAAAAACACTGTTACTCCTCCATTTGATTATACTAACAAACATGCCTTTTAAATTACTCCACTCTCCATGTAAGTGCAAGGATTAAAGTTCAAATCTATGGAGATGAATTACCTCGGCAGCTAAATATTCTACTACAGCAGCGAGATAAACCAGGGGAACGTTGGGCCCACTTAGACAAAACAGGGAATTGGTGGCACGCCTTGTGAGTTGTGGATGTCGATTTGGAAGACGTTGGTTTGCCCCTAGTCTTCCTCCCTTTGTTGAACTCATTGCGTCAGACAGATACATATGAAACGAGATTATGAATCACTTGCTTATACAAAATGTGGGGTTGTCGTCATTTGGATGGAGGATGACATGATTTACCTCAAATACTTAATTTATCTCTAATCTATGTTGCCTCCTGGCAACAAAAACACGACGGTCTAAAAGACAATCCTTTTCCTACTTTGCGGTTAACAATGTCCATTCACCTAAAATACACGATAAGAAGTATTTGTTGTTGTTCCAAATTCCAATGGACATAGATGAAAGAAAAATGGATACCAGGGCAAAATACACCACTACCAAATGTAAGGGGGATATGGTGGAAATGTATTCAATGGAATTACATTTTTTTCACATTTGGTAACAACTTAGATTTTAAATGTCAATTTTAGACTTGATGAATTTTATAAGTTAAAAATTATAATATTGAAAATGCTCAGCCGTGTCTTCAATAGTCTTTTAGATCAAGTCGTCATAATTCATTGTTGATGTAAGATCGAATAGCAAATCAATAAATGAAGGTGACAACACAAATAAAAGAAGCAAACATGTCATTCACATATATCAAAAAAACAACACCACATCCAACCAATTCCTCTTAATCCTGACTCTGCTAATTTAACATCGAATTTAGAACTCTTGAGATTGAGATGCAGATTCCACTTTCCCCTTGCCATTCTTCTTGGGCAACAAATTTGAGTGAATATTGGGCAGAACTCCACCATTAGCAATTGTCACCGACCCCAACAGCTTGCTAAGTTCCTCATCATTCCTGACAGCCAGTTGTATATGCCTCGGAATAATCCTGTTCTTCTTGTTATCTCTAGCTGCATTCCCAGCAAGCTCTAGAACCTGGAAATTTCCAAAAAAAAGTCTTAAGCACATCAGCCAAGCACGAGACGAGAAGGGTACTAATTAACAAAAACTAAATAAAACGGACCTCAGCAGCAAGATATTCAAGAACTGCAGAGAGATAGATAGGTGATCCAGAGCCAAGACGCTGAGCATAACGACCCTTCTTCAGATACCTAGCAATACGGCCAACAGGGAATTGTAGACCTGCCTTTTGAGATCTGGACACTGATTTTTTTGAACCTTTGGCCTTTCCTCGACCACCAGCGGACTTTGCTTCAACTGTAGAACTCATTTTTTTTTCTACAATTTGAATTCGAATTAATGTTGATATTGAAAAACAAAATTGGTTTATATAGAAATGGGTGAGTCCATTTCGGCTTCACGCGGATCGCCAACGTGTTGTTATTCTATTGGATATTCGGTTTCACTGGGATCGTTAAATTTGCTCTATTTTAGTTTTGCCGCTTCTCTTTTCATTTGATTGCCGCCAAATTATTACTACTTTAGAATTTGAATTTTGAGCTTACATTAAACGATGTAACAGTATTTTTTATGTATGGCAGTAGAAGTAGATTAATACGAACAAAAAAAAATACTACTCTACTAAGTAGCATATGTAAACTTTGTGTCAAAGGCAAATGATACGTCTAAAAATGCCATTAAAAGATCAATTATGCTGGTAAAAATTCATTATTAACATCAAAGAGTATACATAGTTATTAAGTGATATAAAAGGCACAATCTTTGTTTTTATTTGCTTGATGAAAAATAGTTGTGCGGGTAAGTATTTTTCCAAGTAGGACTGGACTATGTTTCTAAACACAGAAAAATAAGTCGGACATGCAGAGAAATTACAAATCTGTTACATTTAAATAGTCTAGTTTGGTTATAGTAGTACAGAACAAAGATATACTCTATTGTTATTTTCTTTAAAATATATGTGTTTATAGAAAATGAATTGTACCTAAAGGTTCTATGACCCATACGCCATAGCAACACATGCAATTGGGCCGCAAGTCTACTATTGACAAATTCCTTAAACACGAAAACCCAATGTGAAAATTAGGGAGAGAGGCGAACCAGATTCTTATGTATCTTAAATACATGTGAATCACACTAAATATATATTAGATACATGTATTTGTATATATCCGGAGTAGTTCGCATGTTTCTGGGATACTAGGCACATGGGAGAGTGGTGAACGAGGTGAGCGAGATTTTCTTTGTATCCAAATACATGTGAATCCACTTTGGTACAATATATCTTAAATAAGTTACATCTAATTTTGACCTCATGTATTTCATATACATAAAAAATTTACTACTTTATACTTCGAACCCCCTCTATGGAGATCCTCTCCGCCGCTGATCTCACATTAATACTCAATTTGTTTGTCTTATTTCGTCTTGATATCGAGTTTTAAAAAGTATAAAAAAACTTTTAAATCTTATGATTTTAAATTAAAGATGCGAAATAAATTATTATTATTTTTACTTATATGCATTTTGATTTTCGTTAGTAAAATTTTTGGAATCACTAATGCTCTATATCATTTTGTATGAAAAGAATATTTTGAAACCTAAGGATTGATCTAATAAAATATGTGTTGCGATTTAAAATTTATTAGTATCTAGTTTGAAAAAATGTTTAGAGCTAGCATAGAACGGAGTTTAAACATGGCATTGCCATGTAATAAGATATGTTGCTGAAATGAAAACAAAAAATGAAGGTAGAAAACAAGATAGCAGTATAAAATGGAAAATAATGAATAGATGAGCATGTTACAATTATTCTTGTTGGAAAAGGAAAATGTAGGGTGTGAGACATGGTTCAATATTGTTGTGACTTGTGAGTAAGGCGCAATTGGACAGGACCGGATCAACAGGATCGGTTTTATCGAAATTGGTATTGAAATCGGTTTTAACGGAATTTTTCCATAGTTCCGCCCGGTCCCGTAGTTACCGAATAGGAATCGATTGGACCGGACCGAACCGATTCTTACCGGATTTATTAACTTTAATTATTATATAATATATTATTAATTAATAATTATTAATATTTAATATTATATTATTAAATATTTATTAACTTATTCTTTAACTTTTTATAAAACTTCAATTTGAAACTTTAAACTTTAAACTTTAAAATAAACTTTAAAAGTTTCAACTTTCAATTCAATTTAAGTTTAAACTTTAAAGTTTAAAGTTTAAATTGAATTTAAAGTTTAAACCTTAAAATTCAATTTTATATTAGACTAATATTAAAATAGTTGAAAATTAAATTTGCAAAATGACTTGGATTAAATATAACATACGAGACTATTTTAAAAGAAAATCAAGGCGAATAGCCGTATATTTAGTCAAATAAATAAATTGTACAAAATACAAATACAAATACTGGAAAGAGTACATAATCTAGGTATTGAATATATATTAATTATTATACTAATAATTGAAACTTTTTTGAAAATCTCTTCGTAAATTTTGTATCATTTCAAAAGAAATATTTTTTGGAACTTGTATTTGTCGTTCTTCTTCCATTGCTTCCATCATCACTATTATCACCAAATATTTCATCTATTTCGTCTTCTATTTGGCTACTTAATTGTGGTAATCCGGTGTTTCTTCTTTTGGCATTGACCCAATCTCTAAACAACACTGATATTTTCAAACTATCCTTTGCTAATGAATATCAATGATCTCCAATCATAAATCTCGCTGCACTAAAGGCTTGCTCCAAAGCGACCGATGATGTGTGAATCACTAGCACATCTCGAACAACCTTACCAAGGGTCGAAAATTGATTTTCACGATTCTTCCACCATACTAATATTTGAGCTTGAAGTTGTCCTTCTTCATGCCTAATCTTTTCCCGTGCCTGATTGAAATATAAATCAAAATCATTATTGGTAGAGGATTCAAGCTCAAGATAATCATCCATAAAATCATCGGTATTATCACTTCTAGGCCTACAAGATGGAGGTTCAACTATTGGAATATTTTTTTCCATAGCTTTATATGTATTATATAAATCTCTAGCTTTTGTATATATGCTACTTTTACAATCTTCAACACTAGGAGTTTCATCATCTTTAATTTCTAAATTTGCATAATTAATCTTTTCAACCATTCTTTCAACACCTTTTAATTTGTAATTTGGGTTGAATGTAGTAGCAGTCAAATAGATTTGAGGAATAGGGAAAAAATATTTTTAAAATTTTTCAATCATAAAAGCAAGTGAATTTTTAAATCGATCTTTTCCTTTATATTTTGCAAATTCAGATGAAATAACACAAATATTTACTAAAACAGAAGAAATAGTTGGATAATATTGACCAGAAGCAGCATTTGTTGCTTTATAAAAAATGCTTAAAAATTCAATAAGTTCTTTTGAATTTTCCCAATCTTCATAGTCAATTCTTAATTTCGGGTCCGCATTATGAGCATTAAAAACTAATTGTATCGGCTCTTGATAAATATAAGCAACTTCAAGCATTTCAAATAAAGAATTCCATCTAGTGCATACTTCTTTTGGAACTTTTCTATATGCAAGTTCACATTCTTTACAACGATTTTTAAATTCTGTAATTCTAGCTTTTATTTTGGCTTTAAAAATTCAATTACAAGCAATTCTAATGTTTTCACAAGAAATTCCAAATTGAGAAATACCATCTTTTACTACCAAATTATAAACATGTGCGGCACACTTAATATGAAAAGAATCATTATCAATTGGACAAAGTCTACATTTTAAATAATCAATTGCTTTTAAATTATTAGAAGCATTATCTAAAGTGACACTCATTATTTTATCACATATTTCATAAAATTGTAAAATAGATCCTCTTTTTGTTGCTATATAAGAACATGTTTTAGTTTCTTCAACATATTTATATCCTAATATTTGTTTTTGCATGCTCCATTCATGGTCAATCCAATGGACAGTAATTGTAAAATAATCATTACCATTAGGACTACATATCTGAAGTAATAGATAATCTACCATCATAATAAACAAATAAACAATGAAGAAAATGACAATATTCTTTTTGATATTTAAAAAGTTCACTTTTAATTGTACCTCTTGGAATACCTTCATAATCTGGGTTATACAATTCCCGAATATAATGAATAAAACCAGGATGTGAAGAAAATGAAAAAGGCAAACCACAAACAACAACCATTTTAGCTAATTCTCTACGATTTTTTTTTTACTATATGTGCGGTGTGTGCTTCGGCCATCCGGGTTAGTCATATTTAATACACTTTGAACCATATTTGAACCTCCAACTCCCATAGAATTTTCAGGTATGGGTATTCCATTTCTATTAGCCCTTTCTATATCATCTATGCGAGCAAATTCTTTTTTACAGTTTCTCAAATGCGTTCTTAGTCGTCCCGTTCCCTTTTGTGTACCCGTAGTCATATGTTTCATGGTCAATCTACATTTCGTGCAAGTAACAATAGGTTTTTCCTCATTTTGTACCAAAAATTTCCATACTAAAGATCTTTTAACACGTACAACGACCTTTGAAAAAGTAGGTAAAGGGGGGACTTCATCTTATTCCGGTAATTTGGTAGCCGGACTAGTAGGGGTAGGGGTCTCATCATCTACGTCATTTATTTCTACTTCCTCATCTAATTCTTCCTCAAAATTAATAAAACATCTATTTGAAGTTTCATTATCTACTATATTTTCGGAATTAAATTCAATAGGTCGTGAGTCTCGTGTAAAAGAAGTTTCATCAACATGAGTATAATCATTAGTATTAATTCTAAATCTAGGTGGCAAATTTTTAGAACTAGAACTACTTCCTCCTCCTCCCCTATTATTTTTTCTTTCCGACATTGGTCTTTTACCACTATTTCTTTCCAAATTCATGTTCAAGTTTAAAATAATTAAATACTATGAAAAACAAGCAAGATAATATAACAAAAAAAATAAAATAACTTAATTAATAAACAAATAAAAAATTAAAGTTGGAACGAATGTACCGAACGTCTACGTAAAAGTAGACGTATAACCAAGCCGAAATTGAGAGATGCCAATTGAAGCTTCCGATTTACTTCAAATAAATCTCTGAAATCCGAACTCCAAATCAATATCACAAAATAATAATTATGAATTTATGAGAGACTGAAAATTGAGAGATTTTGTAAGATGTTAATGAAATAATTTGTGAATTTCTGATTTAAATGAAAGAATATGGGTATATTTATAGTGTTAAGGGGTTGCAGCAGGTGGGGGGCAAATTTGAGCCGTTTTGGGCCAGCCCAACGGCTAATTGTAATGTTCACAATTAAAAATAAAAATAAAGAATAAAAGTTGAAAAGTGACCGTTAAACCGGATCAACCGGATAAAAAACCGGGTTCCGTTTTGGTACCTATTCTGGTACCCTATAAGACCGATTCCTTACCGGTTCAACTGGTACCGGACCGGACAAAAATCCTGTCCCAATTGCCAGCCTTACTTGTGAGGGATATAATTAACAGCCGGATGTTTAAAGAAACGTGGGTTTACTGAGAAGGTGATGAAGTCATTGTCATGAAAAGGTGTTTTTGTTTAGTATTAATTTTGACAAAATGGGATGATTTTGCTTGTCCGAATATATCATTTCAGAAGTTTGGATTTTCTTATGTCTTTAACATGAAAATAATTCAACTGTATTTATTGTTCAAGTTAAAAAGATTGAAAGAATCTCTTGTATACATTTGTGATAAATATCTTTCTCTATATATCCACGATGATAGAATATTATTTTTGGAGAAACTGAAGTTGAGGTGTATATATATATATATTAACATTAAAGAGTAATTTTGGTGCACAAATATAACATTTGCGAGGATGGCATATATATATATATATTCATGTACGTAAAGCCCAATGGCATGGCAACCTGTGGAGGGATTTATTTGTATGCAAGTATTACTACTACCAAAGCCCACTCATAAAATCTGAATACACTCATGTCCCAAACTTGTTCTTTGAAGAAAAAAACAATCCACTTAGTTTTAATTTGGATATCGATAGAAGAAGAAAGCATCCAGCTAATAATCTTGTATCAGATAGAGTAATAATTAAGATCCAACCAACATTATTATTATTTTTCCAATTGAAATTGAGTGACATATATAATTGTTGAAAAGATAGATAGTTAATGGAATTTACAGCTCAAGTTGGTGCATTTATGGCTTTGCGTGACTCTGATTAATATATTAATGACGCCTTTTAAATGTAGTGTAACTTATGCTAATCCATCAAACTCTAACTTCACCCAAACGGGAAGAAGGGGAAATAAATAATGTTTTTAGTATGTAGACTTGTAACGTATACTTTACTTTGTCTGTGTCAGTTGAAAGAGCATCCCAAACAAACATAAGTCTAGAAAAAGCATCCTTGCTGCTCTAAACAGGAAAAAGGTGACATCTTCAACGTTAGATAACAGTACCTCAGGCACCAAGCTTCAAATTCATGCAAAAACCTACATATTTTTTGTTGTTTGTAACTTGAATCATATAAAAGACAATTCTTCAAAGCTCAGAAAACTAATACCTAATGAGTACACAAAAACAATCAGTATTGAAATACAAGGAACAGCGCTAGCAGCATTGTATGGGTCATGGGTGAATGTTTGATATTATTTCTTTCAACTTGAGATCCAAGTAATTAATTGAATATATTACCTAATTACAAAAGAAAAATTTAGGATGGCCCATGACTCGTACACCACACCCCTTCCCTTTTACTCTCCTTTATTATGCACATTTACTCTTTTTTATTACTTAGCCCATCATAATCAGGAAGGAAAATGAAATGGATTAATCAATGAAAAATTAAGCCATAGTAATATTATTGTTTGTTTTTTCACTCTTTTGCCCCTTCCACTCCACACACTGATTTGTAGGCCTACTCTTCTGCTTCCCGGATTTCAACGGACAAGCCGTCTCAACCGGCGGAATCATGCAATTATACTGCAAACATAATGAACTGCTCACCGGAATTTCCACCCTCGGATTTATCTCAATCCCCGTCAGAAAATTATGCTGTAAATATAAAACTTGTATTCCGGCCGATAATAACCGCTCCACCAACACCGCCGGCACCTGACCCGTGAACCGGTTATTGTTCAGATACAAATTCTCCACATTAGACAACAATGGAGATATCTCCCCGAAAAACCTGTTAAAGCTAATGTCCACCGTCGGAATTGTCACCTGTGAAATGGGTAAAACCGGACCCGAAAATAGATTCCTTTGTAGCTGAAGATTTGTGAGTGGGAAAGTAAATAAAATTCCCGGAATGCAGCCGGTGAACCGGTTCAAGCTAAGATCCAGGTAATTCAACTGGTTCAGCCGACTCAATTGATAATCCACTGGACCGGTTAACTGGTTCCATGACAATGACAAGTATTGAAGCGATGAAGGAAGTGAATTAGGCAAAAGGGTACCTGAAAGTGAGTTGTGTTTAAGGTCTAAACGGGTCAATCTTTGGGATACGAATGGTGGGATCGAACCGGACAAATGGTTGTGACAGAGTATAATGTTGGACAATGCCGGTAGAGCTCCAATAGCCCAAGGGATACTCCCGGTCAGCTGATTGAAACTAAGATCAAGAGTTTGTAGCTCCCGGAGCAGGCCTAATGAGGCCGGAATATCACCGGAGAGAAAGTTCCGGCTAACTCCTACAAATCTCAGGTTCTTCAACTGAGAAAAACTTTCCGGCAATGCACCGGTTATCCGACCCGGAACCACCGTGAACTCAGCAAGAGCAGAGAGTTTCCCAATAGAAGGATCCAAGTTTCCGGTCAAACCCGGTGATCCAGCTCTGGGATCACCGAGATTCAAGGCGATCACTTTATCTCCATCGCAGTAAACTCCGGCGAAGTTACACGGCTCAGAAGTGAAATCCCAGGAAGCAAAATAGTTGGAACCCGGCAAATCATCCAAGCCTTTTCGAATTGCTTGTAAAGCTAAGAAATCAATTGGGTCTAAAATGGCATGTACAAAGAAACTATTCTGCAGAAGAAGAAAAAATACAAAGAATGGTATCATAATTACCGTATAGCTGAAGAGAAGAATGATAGAAAAGGCAGGCTTATATAAGGTAAAAAAAATGGAACTTTTTTGGTTTTCTTTTCCGTGAGAAGCAACAGGTTGTCGTGGTCAAATGGGGTCTGCGAAAGCTTTAATGGAAACCAAAAGCAAAGGCAAAAAAAAAAAGTAGCTTCACAAGAAAGCAAAAGCTTTTTGGTTATGGCTGAAACAAATTTGGTATAAGAAATTAATGGTTTAGGAGAGAAGAAGAAGATGAATGAATTGAGTAGCAGATAGTTCTACGGTCACTTTCTTCTCTTTACAAGACAGGAGGTACAGAGTTATTGTTTTTTGGTCATACTTAATGTTGTGTTTTATTTGTTTATCGGGAACAGGTTCGTAAGGCCAAACGGTTGTACGAGCCTACCTGAGCCTCAACTTTGGAGTGCCAGATCATCAGGCTCGGGGTATTGAGCTGATTCAGACGAGCTCCACGTGACTTTTGAGCTTGCACAATCATCAATCTCTATTTTCTACTCTCTTTATTATGTTTTTAATTTCTTGTGTCTTTGTATTAACTATATATGGACTAATTAATAGTATAGTTTTCTCTAATACTCCTAATAATATAGGTTAAACATTTCTCAACTATGCCTTTGGACAATAATTGGATTAAAGTAAAAAATAATTTTTTTTGAAATTTCTATGGTGGAAAATGGGATCAAGCTAGTAAAAGGAACCGGTCGAATCATCAAAACTAACCAACACGTGGTGAAATCAAGATTGAAGATACTTGCTATGATCATGGGAAATTGGGAGAAATCGCCCTCGGTAGGTCATGAGGTGCCTCGACGCTTGTTTAAGACACAATCAGACATTTTGTAGGGGCTTCATCGGAGAGAATATTTTCTTACACCTAGAAACATCCATAATAATAATAATCCTTAGGAGTTCAACAATCAATCTCGAGTTGCACGTCCACGTACTTCAATCAGAGTATTAGAGCATATGCACATATTATATAATATAGTTTATATAATATAGTTTTTTCAGTTCCAAATATACCGTTATTTCAGATTGAGGAGACAATTTACCTTGTGGCCTATAAAAGAAGGCTCTTTGAAGATCCAACTTATCCTCTTGCCCTTCCCTTCTAGTAGATTATATTTCTATATTGATTCATCCCCCTAGTGTAAATAAAATTACTCAATTTTAACTCATTTATCTTTTAACCTCCTTGTACAAAGTTTACTTTTAACTAAATGTTTATTTGTTTTCAATAAACAAAACAAATTTGTGGACTAGCGAGATACTATTTATTTTAGTCAATTGAATATTTTGATGTCTTAAATTTCTGCGGAATGACTAGCTTTCCAGTAGTTTTCATATTAATTCTTTGTTTAGCAAAATGTTACATGTGTAGTCAGCTTTAATTTGGGAACTATTTGATTTTACGTATTTGTCCAACTTAAACTTACTTGATTTACATTAAATTAGTCATAATTCCATAACCTCCTTTCTCTGTTTCGTTATTTTCTTGCATGTAATATCCGATATTAGTGCATAGAGTACTAGAAGTAGAGTTCCAAACATAAAATTGGGATAATGAGATGGTCACTTCACATTTAATCAACAATATTTTTGTGGTAATATTATCACTATCCTCCAAATAAATGTTTAGTTGCACTCTTATCGTCATACTTAAAGCTGAAAAAGAGACATTTATTTTCCTAGTGATAGTGGCCATAAAAGTAAAGGATTTTTAGTTGGGATGTTTACCCAAATTAAGTAAAAATTAGATGAAACTAATATTCCATGTCTCCACCATAACTTAGAAGCCTAAATTTTCATCAAATCAATAGATATATAATACTGTGTTTGTTTTCTCATGATTAATATACAGATAAATTTGAGCATTGTGATTTATTGGCAGAAGTTAGAAGTAGAGTCAACAACACACGGAGGAACTGTGGGAGGAAAAAGCAAAATACAGTGCTGCCAATCATCTTCTTCCTATTTTCTTTGTTATGTATGGACTTTACTCTTTGGGCCCAATCCCAAATGGGCCCTACGGCCTTCCACGTCGGATCGTGCTCTTTGCCTATCATTTTATTTTCTATATTACCATCTAAAACGAAAATATTTAAAATTTTGTATGTAATAATCTAATGTTTTATCTACCTATCTCACACGCTATATTTATACAATTCAGGATAATAATTTGAAAAAAATTATTTACGTACATTATATTCGTTCAAACATAAAACTCAATATCACGGATATCATTTCACTCTTGATATAATCAATATTAATATTAATATTCACCGTGATTTCAATATTATTTTGTGCTGAATTAAGTTAGTTGTTAAAGAGAGTTTCAAAATCCATTTAGGTAATACAAACATGTAGATTGGTAGACTGGGAAGTCATAGTTCAATAGTTAACAAACATGGACGGTTAGTATTAAAATTGTAGATTTATCTGAACTCAATAATTTTTCAAAAACATTATGCATTAAATAATTTGTTAAATTAATATAAATAATAGATCTTAAATAAAATAAATTATGATAAAATTTAAATTCAGGATCTATCTTCTTTGACAAAGAGTGATGGTGATAGGGTAAGAGTGACAACAAAAAGATTATGAAGTGGCTAATAATGAGTTAACTATATATATATATATAGTCCAAGCACATATATTGTTATATATAGAGTAATCATATTTGCTTTTCACAAGACATGATACTTTCACTCTTCATAATACTCCAGTGAGTAGAAGTTGTTATGATATTATTGGTTCCCATTCCCCACCATTTCCTTTTAAGTAGTGTTTAAAGCCAAAGCAAAGTAGTAGTAGTAGTAGTAGTTACAAAATGATTCTTTTTTGTATCACAAAAAGAGCAAAAACGTCTTGTTCCAATATTCTTAAATCAAACAAAAGCAGAAGAAAGTATAAAGGTCGCTAACAAATGGTGGCTGGTACATATAATTACATGATGAATATGTCCCAATTTGGAACTATATATGTCATTGAATAATAATAATAATTGATGCCCAATTCTACAATTATTGAGATTATCAGACATTTGCTTTTAACAAAAGCCAAAAGATGCCCAAGATTTGCAGATAACTCACACTGAAATAAAGGAAGAGAAAAAAAATGGACACTACTCACGAATATTTCCATTCTCCTTCAATCTAAAACATCCATTACAATATACTATTTACGCTTTACAAGAAAAAAAGAAAAAGAAATACGTAACCCAATATTGCATTTCCTTTTGCTGATCCCAAAGAGATTATTACCTTTACCAAATTTATTTTCTTTGATGATCAACCCCCCTATTTTTATTTGTATAGTAAAGAGAGTGTATTTCACATAATATTAATGTCCTCGTCAAACAACATGAAAAAATTAGAATTTTCATTAAGAAGAATTAAAAACACATGCATGGAAAAGCTAAGAGGGTTTATATATAGTACATAAATGGAATATATGATTTTATAGTCCATTAATTACAAATTAATATCTTTGTCCTATAACCCTGAACCCTAAAATGAATACATGAATAAAACACATTCTAATATTTTGTATGATGATTTTAGGTATAGGAAATCATTTGGTCGATGGGCCAGAAATGTGAATGAGTATTTCTATCAGAATATGTTATGTTATCGATGGAGTAGTCATCTTTAAGTTTCAACAAATATAATGTAGTGGAGTATTATATACGAAGGCCACCCACTTAATTTCCCATCATTACATAATGGTGTTACCTAAATGAACAAGTGAACGTTGGGTACTTATACCCATGGTTAGTATATTCAGTGCTCCTAATTAACATAATTTTATACAGTCAAACTTTTCATTATTTGTCTAGATATTTTATGGTTACTATAGTGAATATTGTTATAGAGAACATATAATATAACATCACTTGAAAGTATATTTTAGAAAATAAAAAAAGCTTGGCCCTTTGTTGGAATACTGACCCCCAGATTTGCCTAAGGAACAAGTATATTCTGTCTGTTCCTTTGCAGATTACATCAGTTACGTTATGTAAAGCAAATAAAGTAATGACACAATATTTTATCGCGGAAAACCCTGACTCATAAAGGGTGAAAAACCATGACCTACACCTATGTAGGATTTAACTCAACTTCATTAAACTCTGAGCCTCAACAAAAGATTACAACTTATGTAACCTAAGGAATTATAAACTCTAATTCCTAGACGCCAACAACCAACTAGATCGTCGACCCCACTTCAAGTTATGAATTCGAATTACAACTCTTGCGATCCTAGGAACTAACTCTAATTCCTAAACTTCAACACAAACCCTTAAGGTTTATGTTCCCAAGTCTTTAAGTCGCCCCAACTTGAAGACTCTATTCCTATTCCAGTTTATACTTCACTGGATCTAGAAAAAACTAAAGATACAACTCGATAAAAACTCAATACAAGCAAACTTGACATAAGAACTATAAAACATAAGCCTATGAATCAGTTCTTCAATTCTTGTTTCTTGTTTCCTTGTGTTGGCTGTACATCATAATCGGAAATCACTCAAATATGAACTTCCTCTATTTGATTGTATTCTACTTGTAGCTCTCTGTTTAAGTGCGCAAATTTCGTTGGAAGATCCTTGCTTTATTTATAGATTTAATAGACCAAGAATCCTTTTCCTACTTCAACTCTGCTTCCTTATCCGTGTGGAATTTGAAAATTCTTGTAAACTAATTTTATGCACGCTTCCTTTTCCTTGAAGGAATTCTTTTATGAAAGGAAACCTTTTTGCATTGGTTTCTTGTCGAAAAAGCAACCCTTCCACCGGTTTATAACTTCTAATTCGCGTGATTGACATTCTCTTTATCCCAATCAGATTCGGTCTGAAAGGAACATCTCAACTCAACTCGTTCCTTTCATATGTTCCTTTATTTGTCAATTATCAAAATCTTTCTCGATCTAACAAATTCCCCCTTTTTGATGATGACAAACCATTGCTTTTTGTGTGAATAAATCAATGTGTTATGTCAGTTTCTTAAAGCACAACACACAAAGCAAACACATTAGAGAATCAATTTAGACCAATTGGGTTATAAATATTACACAAGCATGTACTTCCCCCTTTTGACATCATAAAACACTGTGAAGGCATACACCACAATAAGAGAAGCAAATTCGATACTCATGGCCACTGGGCTATCACCTACATAAACACTTAAAAAATCAAGAACTCAGTTAGCTATAGCAAAGCATTTACACAAACATAGGAGATAAAATGAACCTGAAACTCAAATCCAACATTAACATTAATCAAAAAACATATACACCACAAATGTAATCAAAATTAAAGATAGAATCAAGCACTTGTGATGAGAAAAAAAAATGGAAGGTCAAAGGCTAGAGTGACTAGGCAATAACAAAAGATCGGGCATGAGAGAGTAAATAAAAGTACTTTTTCAGCAGCATTAAAAACATATTTTGGATTAACAAAATTAGTAGTCTTCTCAATTTCAAAGGTAGCCTTGGTCTATGCAAGTTCAGCATTGAGCTTTGTGTTTTATTTTTCTGTAGTAGGCCTACATGTTCAAGATCATAGTTCATACGCAACTGGTTCATGACATTCTGGTGAGTGACACATATGACTTCAATTTCAGCTTATTTTTTTCGATTTGTATCACCTTTAAGGAACTTGTTCAATCAATCCCGTACCCTCCAGAGAAACAATAGTTCACTTATCTCTAACCCCCAAAATCAGTAATCACCTTGCCTAAGAGCATTGTCCGCTTCCCAAAGTTCACAACTCTAATTTCAATAGAGTCATCTTTAATTTTAATTGAGTCAGTAAGAGAAACAAATTTTGTCAGCATCATTTGTAGAGGAACATGTTCTCCCAATCTGTTCCCTAGAAGGGTACTATCAGGTGCAGCACCAACTATAATAATTTTTTACATCAATCTTAAATCCCAGTTTATATGGATCCCAATAGAAGAACTAGGTTCGACAGAGGGGTTCCCCATTGATTCCCCTTCACTAGATGCATTCGAGTTGAGCCAAACAACTAAACTTCGTTCAACTATAGGGTCCCCAAAATATTCCCCCTCATATGGTACATCCTCCAAAACTGCCTCAGTAATTTTAGATACACCCAATAAAGATTCCCCCTAAGAACCAACACTACCTACTTTCTACACTACAACCTCTATTTTATAAGGTACCAAAGTAGAGGTGTCATCCACCGTAGTCATCTTAACCATAAAATTAGATAGACCATCACACTTAGAATCTCCAAGAATGTCATTAAGAACCATAAATTGTAATTAATCAAGCATGAATATGTTTCTTGAAGAACACTTTATTCCACAAAATTTTAGAAAAAGATGATTTTTTGGTTAAGAAGTTTATGAAAGAGAAGGGTGTGAGTTGTAGAGACACACTAGGATAAGGCTTTTAATAAGATATTTGTTTAGTGGTATTAAGAGTCCTTTGAGATGAAGAGTTTTATCTTGGGTAGAGATCTGGTTATATTTTATCACAAGAAAGTGTGATTAGATTCCTTTTAGAGAACACCAAAAATAGAGCATAGGACATGTATATATCTTTTGGGACAAGTGGAAGGAACAAGTTCAAGTGTATTGATTCTATATTTAGTCATGAACAATTGTAGTATACATACCTTAGATCGCTGGATAATAATGAGTTTTGCTCCAATTTTACTAAGTCTCTCTCCTGTGATATATGCAAATACAATGTTATAGTGCATGAGTGACTTGACTTTAAAAGTGGTATAGAGACATTCAACTTAATGTATGAGCATAAAATTCAAGATTAGAGGGCAGTATCCGTAATGTTCATTAGCCATTGAGGGATACTCATGTGATCTTAATCATCCCAAGTTTCAAATTGTTCCTTTTGAAAGTGTTTTCCTAGGTTGATCATCCTTCCTTCAATTTATGTTCTTTAGTCTTGCCCATTTTTAAAATTTTTTTTTCCTCACACAAAGCTATTATTCCATCATTTTCTTTTGCAAGTGAGAGGAATTTCTTCTGGTTTCAATCATGCGTCTAAAGCAACATGTGTTCATTGGTGAATGTTGCCTGCTTCCTTTAACTTTTCCTGTAAATTCAAATGTTAGATTTAGGAACCCAGACTAGCTTTGGTCCTTTGTATTGATAAAAAGGACGAATGAGATCTCTATTAATCCATATTGGTAAAACACTTTTAGATTTTTTCTTTTGCCCCTACATGTTCCTTTGACGCGATTCCTTTATTTTAATAGGGTTGATTTTTCTATTTGAGGCAGCTTTGAAGTTTTTATTCATGTGAGTTATAACTATTGGGTAGGTACCCCTTGAGTGACCAATACTACCACAATGTGTGCACAAATAAGAGGTTTTCTTAGGGACTTCTTTAACAAAACTTATTCTAGCTTTAGTGTTATGTGTTCTATTACTGAGCTGAGTTACAATAATTGAGGACTAAGTCCATTTGTTTGCCCTCTCAAGCTCATACTTAGTTCTAGCCAGGTAAAGATTTATTCTTATAGATTTTTCCCTTTCAGAAGATAGTTCATTTTTTAACCTCATTAGATCTTGGTCACATTTGATTTGGTCACCAATAATTTTATCTTTCCCATTCCCAGTAACACTTTGTTTCAAAATTTCAGATTTGAGAGCTAAAGTGCAGGAATCGAGTTGTTGTACCTGTTCCTTTAGGAATTTATTTTCTTTCTTGAGATCAGAATTAATTTTTTCAAGATCAATATATTCAAATTTTAAACTGGTCAAGGAAGTCAATAACCGATCTCTATTTTCATTCAACTCTTGAAAATTGTCTATGAGAGTTAGAATAAGGGAAAATAATTTTTTCTTTGAAAAACATTTTAGTTTATTTTTAAGGTCAAGAAGATTTACCTCCCTTTTCTCAATGTCTTTATTCAGAGTCCTCCATGACCATCAAAGCAACATCTTCTGTATAATCTTCAATTGAGTTGTCTAAATGTGTTCCCCAAGCAGCGTACATAGCAATGTCAGATTCTTTTTCATTGCTTGGGGGCAATTTTTTCTCATAGTTTCCACCTTTCTTGAGAAGCTTTATGAGGCTTTTGTTGATCACGACTATGTCTCATCATCCAGATCAGATTCATCACTCTCAGTTGCCTTGAAAGAAAAAATCATATCTTTGCTTCTTTTACTCATTTTTGTGTTATCAACATTCATCTCGTAAGTGTTTAGATTTCCTACAAGTTCATCCAAGCTCATGGTTGTCAAATCATGAGCTTGTCCAATTGCAGTGACCTTGATATCCCATGACCTAGGTAGAGTCCTCAACAATTTATTCACCTGTTCCTCAGTAGTATATATTTTTCCCAAAGACACTAGTTCATTCACAATAGTAGTGAATATAGTAATCATATCTTGAAGTGATTCACCACTCTCCATCTTAAATGATTCATATTCAGTGGATAGTTTAGCAATTCTAAATTTTCGTACTTGGGGAGTTCTTTCATGTGCATTGACTAGTGTGTCCCAAATTTATTTCGCTATAGTACAACTAGAGATGCGATTGAACTCATCAGGTCCAAGTCCACATACAAGGATGCACTTAGCTTTAGCATTCTTTGCGAGCATTCTATAATCAGCTTCTCCATATTGAGTCTTGGGCTTTAGAATGACTTTCCTTTCATCATCCTTCATTATAGGAATACGAGGACCATCAGTAACTCTCATCGATAATTCATAGTCTTGGGCTTGTAGAAAATCCTCTATTCTCGCCTTCCACCATGTATAGTAATGTCCATTAAATAGTGGTGGTATGTTGATGTGTTGACTTTACTGTGTCCAAGAGAAAGTGCAAAATTCATTGTGATCTTATCTTGAGTTATTAGACTCTACAAAGATAACCCGCTCTGATACTAATTGTTGGAATACTAACCCCCAGATTTGCCTAAGGAACAGGTATATTTTGTCTGTTCCTTTGCAGATTACAGCAATTACGTTATGCAAAGCAAATAAAGTAATGACACAATATTTTATCGCGGAAAACCCCGACTCATAAAGGGTAAAAAACCACGACCTACACCTCTATAGGATTTAACTGCACTTCATTAATCTCTGAGCCTCAACAAAAGATTACAAACCTATGTAACCTAAGGAATTATAAACTCTAATTCCTAGACGCCAACAACCAACTAGATCGTCCACCCCACTTCAAGTTATGAATTCGAATTACAACTCTTGCAATCCTAGGAACTAACTCTAATTGCTAAGCTTCAACACAAACCCCCCAAGGTTTATGTTCGCAAGTCTCTAAGTCGCCCCAACTTGAAGACTCTATTCCTACTCCAGTTTATACTTCACTGGATCTAGAAAGAACTAAAGATACAACTCAATAAAAACTCAATACAAGAAACTTGACTTAAGAACTATAAAACATAAGCAATATGAATTAGTTCTTCAATTCTTGTTTCTTGTTTCCTTGTGTTGGCTGCACTTTGTAATCGGAAATCACTCAAATATGAACTCCCTCTATTTGATTGTATTCTGCTTGTAGCTCTTTGTTTAAGTGCGCAAATTTCGTTGGAACATCCTTGCTCTATTTATAGACTAAGTAGACCAAGAATCCTTTTCCTACTTCAACTCTGCTTCCTTATCCGTGTGGAATTTGGAAATTCTTGTAAACTGATTTTATGTACGCTTCCTCTTCCTTGAAGGAATTCTTTTATGAAAGGAAACCTTTTTGCATTGGTTTCTTGTCGAAAAAGCAACCCTTCCATCGGTTTATAACTTTTAATGTGCGTGGTTGACGTTCTCCTTATCCCAGTCGGATTCGATCTGAAAGGAACATCTCAGCGCAATCCGTTCCTTTCATATGTTCCTCTATTTGTCAATTATCAAAATTTTTCTCGATCTAACACCCTTTATTGAAATGTTATTATAGATATATAGAGGATGATTGTTAAAAGAGATGTTTGACTCATATATATATATACACACGAAGAGTTGCATATTACCTAGTCTTTATACGATGATTCATGTTACCATACCCTTCATTCATTTTCAAAATATATATCGGAAACAAATATGTGTTAAGAATTAAGATTGCACCAACCCCAACAACCGTGGGCGTTTTTGCAGTAAATTAAATTTAAGATGACCAATTCTGCCTACTACTACTATGTACAGACAACAAACAGAGTGTAAAGCAAGACAAAACAGAATGTGCGCATTTATGGAACTTACATGTCACGTCTCTTTCATCCAACTATACGGCACAGGATCACCGCGAGCTCAACTGAATTCATTACTCAACACATCTTAACTCAATCTCAAAAATCAGTCAACATTATTCAAAACCAAATTGAGAATAGATGTTGGAAGCTCTGATTAACATCTCTTGCACACTCGTACTAACATAACATAACATGGAGGTCCAAAACCAAGAACTAAAATGAGTATGACATGATAAGATAATGGACCTTGAGCTTAACTCAATTTCAAAAGATGGATGGCTCACCAAGATGAGAACCAATGAGGGGAATTCTGATGTTTTCCCACTCAAACCACATATATGTATACGAAAAGATTTTAAATTTTATACATCTAATAAAATATCATTCATTCTGAATCTGCTAGTTCTAGATTCTGGTTCCGCCTTTGGACACTCCAGTTGGCTACCTATTTTCTGACAACTTGTTTATGAATGCTGATTTATTGAAACTACGTACACATCAGTCAACCAAACTTCCATGTGTCATTTACAATATAATACTACTTAACAAGGTGAAAAGTTCTACTACTTAATAATGGCTAAAGCAGTGCATCCCAAGTGAATTGAGATAAACCATTGAAGGGTAAAAAAGTTCAACAACTAGAATAGTATAAATAGTTCAACACCTAAAAGGTGAAAGGAATTTTGAAGTTGGAGATCTGTTATTCACATGGAAATTCTTTGCATCTACAACTATTAGAATCCAGCAATCAAAGTAGCTCACGAAATCTTGAAACTCATCTGTACTGCCAACTTTTCTCTCTACTCTCTTTGTCTCAGAATGTGTAGTTCAAATCATTAGCACCTATGACAGGTCAGGAATCCTACCACCAGCCGCCAAGATTTGCTTCTCCAGCTGCAATTTTATAAACAAGCTGCAATTTAGCTGATTTTACAGACTTCGGAAGAAAAAAGAAAAATCTTTTCATTAAATAACTATTGATGTATTGGACATAGTCGTGACATCTTTGGTAATGTGGAGAAAATCAAAGACAAGGAGCCAAAACCTTTAACTTATTGGGAAAAATGTAAGACTTCAGGGAATAAAAAGTTTTTAATGGAAGAGAATTCAATGTCAGAAACTTGGCTTTAAACAGGTAAAAGGAAGTGACAAGAAAACTTATTTTTTAAAGTAGTTATGTGCAGAAAACATAAAAGATGCCTTGCTAGGAAATTAAGGACTCCAACATTACTTGAGTGGAAAAGGTTAAATCAAATGAGGAGATGCTGAGAGGGCTGTTTCATTATCAAACACCAGCCTCTAGGTATTGCTTGTCAAATACTATGACTATGACCTATAACACGTATCCTGTCAAACTTTATCGCGAAATAATTTGTGAAAGATCTAAATTGGTTGAGCATCAGAATCCCCATACTTGACTCATTGAAATTTAAGCATCATGTACCAAGTAGCATTTTCTTCAACAGTATGGTACTTAGACCTGGAAATGCCAAGCATTTGTAGAAGAGTACTCACCCTCATCAAGGTTTCAAGTTTGTTCTTCACAAGAAAATATTCATGTTTCACATGCTGCAGACATTGCACACACCTGCACAAGGAAATAAAATAGTGTACAAAGATAAATAAGAGTAGAGTCTCATGGGTACAACTCAAAAATCAAACTTAGATGCACCACACAATAACAAGAGAGTATGAAGACTTGAATCCCAAATTAACCAAGGTTACAATATGGGGTCGTTGTTTCTTACTACCATTTTCCGATTATATATTCCATGTTTGAAAGCAATTAATAAATTAAAGGCTTTAGCTTTTATGTTATCTCATAGAGTTTGAAAGTTCCTATGAGGAAAGTTAATCAAAAAGTGATACCTATTACTATTCTAGATACCCACGCCACAGCTATATGGTCTTACTAGCTGACTTATGTTACTTCCGTATGTATTTACACAACAGTTGATACATGTACTTTCAATAGTTTCTCCAATATACTTTTTCTTTGGCTGAGAATGGCAAGTATAAAAGAACAATAGTTCGTCCAATATAATACTATAACACAACTGGAAATGCTAGATTTTTTTAATTTTTTTTTTTGGAGAAATACAACAACATACCAGTGTAATCCCACAAGTGGGGTATGGGAAGGATATGATGTATGCAGACCTTACTCCTACCTTTACAGGGTAGGGAGGTTGTTTCCGATAAAGACTAGGCTCAAAAAAAAAGTGCAGCAGAGTGTAAGTATATAAGATTGCAAAATAACAGGATACAAAACAAACGAAGCAACAAATAGTAATAAACACTGAGAAATGTTAAAGTATAACTGATATCAAAACTAGCACTAAGGAAGTGCTGTGGTTACATCCATAAAAGAGCAAAAGAAAGGTTACCCCTGGCTGCCATCTACACAAAAGTATATATGAACTGTAACAGCCAACAGGGTTTCATCATCCTCAATTTTACACTAGGAAGAAACTGTAAAAATACAATCAGATTTGACTTTCAAGATTGAGATCTTGTGTCCATCAACGCATCTTCTATTCATATCCTTCCAAATACTCCACCATATGCCAGCAGGTATGGTAATCCACTAAGTGTTAGGGCAGACCTTTTCTAGCTAATTAAATGAGGTCTTTACAAAAATGAACCCAGATTTTACTAAGAGATGCTTCAATTAAATTGGCCTTTCATGTTCAAACTGTGAAGAAAGAGAAGTCAAAATACTTAGGAAAACAACCCAGACTTAAGCAGATTTGAGGCAGAAAAAAGGGTAAATGCTACTTGAAAAGATCTCTGCACAGAGGCAGTTCATACTGGTGTCCTCCTAAGGGGCAACAATAATTTTGTGAAGATTTAGAGACTCACTAGTGAAGCTGGTCTATTATTGTGATCTGATAACTTCAAGCATAAGAGTTGAACAGGAATGGAGTGGCATGTTAGACTCCAATTTATCTTTTTTACCAACCAGAAACATCTCTGCTCAAATCCCTCTGTTCTTTATGCTGCAGTGACTGTATACATAGAACTCCAAGAAGGCGTGATTCGTTTTGTTTAGTTACTGGAACTAGGTAAATGGTGTCCCAAAAGAGAGCCAGAAACACAAAGAGATCAGGATGCTTGAGGTGGGGCCACCAAGACACGACAACATTGGTATTGCAATTATAACGTAGTAGAAATGTGTGAAAAAGATAAATTGGAAGGTCCTAGACATGTAACTTTGAAAATGAAGAGCCATATTAGCATCAAATAATGTCAGACTTAGAAAATGCCCTATAGATGTATTTTGCGTGCGACCAAGAATATACCACATGATCATAGGTAAATCTTTTTTTTTTTTTTTTATAATCGTGTGTTCAGACCAACTTGCGTTCTCCTCGACTAATTCCACGGGATGCCTGCCACCCGAGACCTTATGGTTCTCAAGTCTAGGGTGGGAAGAAAAGACCTCGTGTTTTTGTCCCTACTGGGATTTTAACCCAGACCTCATGGTTCTTAGCCTACTTCATTGACCAGAAGGACACACCCTTGGATGTTGGCTGTATGTAAATCTAATATCATGTTTCTACGCATTGATACCTATTAACCACTTTATCACTATGTGCAATATACCAATGAATTAACAAAAACACAATTACATATGATTTACACGGTAGAAAACAAAATTTCCAACAACATTTTTCCTAAATGTCTACAAAGTCAAATCTTTTTATGTAAATCTTCTGAAAACCCCAAAACCTTATACAGATAGATAGAGTAAGGCAAAAATTGTAAAAGCATCAAGCTATACCGACCCTTCAATGTTCTTCTCTTCGCAGAAGGTTTTGAAAGCCATACAAGCATTCTTTACTCTTTGTGCACCTATGCTGCAAAATATAACAGAGATTCTGATCAACCAATTAATCGGGATACTACTAACTCCTAAAAGACTTCCATTCAATTACTTAAATTCGAATAGCATAAAAGATAAGTAGGTTAAATCTTTGATCACAATAAATTCACTCAAGATGTATCACTTGTATCCAAAAAGAAAAAAAAAAGTCCAAAAAAGATACAACTTCAAGCATCAATTAAAGTAGTTTAGTCAATGACAAAAACCTAAAAATGTATGGCACAAAAGGAAAATTGGATACCTGGAACTGCTACCCTTGAACTGATGGACATGGGAATCAACTTGCTTAAAATCTACAACCTGTTGTTGACTACAATTGACCAAAAAAAAAAAAAAACCTAATGATCCAATATTTCAATTTCAGGTAAACAACAAAATAAAGTAGAAAAAGACATTTATTTCTCACAGAGCTGCTGCCAGATTGTTGATAAGTTTTTCTGAATCTTCAAAGAAAAGTGAAACTACTTCAAAAACAAAGTCTGGGTTGCTCTCATCTTGCAATTTCTGAAGCTGAAGAAACTGATCATCCAAGAATCTCTTTTCAAAAGAAAAAAGAAAAAAAGAGTTTTACGAGCAAGCAAAACCAAACTCACATCAGAAAATCCCCTAATCAGTAAAAAAAAGAAAGAAAACCACCTCACGGTACAAAGCTGAAATGAAGTCCATAAACTGTTTCTGCAACTTGGCTACTATTTCCATGATGTGGGGTTGTCTTCTCCCTACACAAAAACTCAAACTTTATTGCAGATCTACAGATTTCATATACTAATTTAAAATTGCAATAAGCAAGCAACTTTAATATGTACCAAATCAATGCTCATCGAATTGACTTTTTCTCAAAACAAGGCACAAAAATTATTGTTAATATATTACGAAAATACAAATTAATGAAATTCCATTTTTGTCCTAATAATAACTATTGAGTTACTTTAATTCCTTTTTCGCTAGAATCAATCAAATTGAAACTAAAATTGGATAATTAACTTTATTTTATTAGAATAAATATATGGAGTTAAAGACAATAACCTATATACAAGTGATTGTTAGTTATTGACAAAAAAAAAAAAGTGATTTTTAATTGGGGATATTGTAGCTAATGATATAGAAATAATATATTTCGTTTGCTTGTGAATACAATGTATCCCACTTGTATTTTTGAACTAATCATTATTACATTTAGTAAATACATAAATTATCATTATATATGGAAATTTCTCTATAACTTTTGATCAAATATTAGTGTTGGAAGTAAGTGGCAGATTTTGTAAACTCATGATTCACTGGAAAAATCATAGTCCATTCAAACAATTTTGGAAATTAGTTAGGAATAATATCCTAGCAAATAATACATAGACTATGAATTCAAACTCGTTAATGTAGACGTTCAATTTTATTTGATATAGTTTCAATGTTAGCCCAATTTTAATATCATATTGTCATGCTATATGTTTCTCTTCACCGTAATATATCGTATTGTTACATACTTGTGTTTTTGTACAAGTAGTTGTAAGATTTGCTATGACTTTTTACTAGCATCTAACTATTAATGATGTTTTTGCTTTTGTTCTATTTAATCTAAATTAAGTTTTTATCTTAGTGCATAATTTGCATTAGACTCATTATATCTTTGTAAACTAAAAGGATACAATTGTTTTTCAATTTGTATTGTAGATGAAGAAGTATTTTAAATTAAAATAAAATAACAAAAGTTACAATTAGGTGGAACTTTTTTTGTGTACGTGGTTGATAATTTATGATTTTTTGTTTATGTTTAAATGATGTATATCTGTTCTATTAAAAATGGGTCATCTCCGTCTTGATCAAACAAGATTAATAGTATGAATCAGTCAAAAACTTTGAAGGGGAAAAACAATTGCGAACCTGGATACAAATATGCTCTGCATTTGCTGCCTGTCATTGGGTAATCACGATGGACAGCAACAGATACCGATTTACAGGAAAGCTTAATACCATTTATTGTCTAATGATAAGGTAGCCAGAATCCAAAAGTCACGGGCATTATCAAATTAATGATGAGCCATGAATATCTAAAAAGACGATTGACTGTTTTGTGGAAATCATACTAATACTACATGTTAAATACGCCTATAATTAAAAAAAATGATAGCCAAGCTTTGTAGCTAATGAAAACATACTCACCTATCTAGATTAGATTACCCAACTACCAACAGAATACGTACTACCGACTCTACAATTCTGGCAAAAATTGGGTCAAAATTCATGTATGCACATATCTGCATCTATAAATAACTTATACAAGAGATAATTTATGAAGGGGCAGACATACTCTACCTTGCCTGTGGTAGAATTGGACATACTCAGCATAACTGCACATATAGAGAAAATATAGAGACCAAAAAGCCAGAGCAAATAACCTCAAGTCGATGGACCAACAAGAAAAAATGCAGAATCTGAAGAAGGACTGGCAGACAGTCGCCTTTAACTAACAAGAAGAACACAACAACGTGACATACCACCAAAAGGAGATACCATAAATCAGAAACAAATATCAACTCTCAGAAAATTGGAGATATAAACGTCAAACTTTTTCATGCTACCATATGTAAGTTATTAGAAACTAAAATCTTAACATATGTAGGCAAACAAACACATATCAAACCCCAGATTGACGAAACTACTACTACTGATTCTCCAAAACCTCAGAACAAGACCTTGCACAGTGATGATAACACCAGAATGACATCATTATTTTATCTGTTATCTCTAATGGCGGTGGGCCAAAAGCCTACCCAGACCCTACTAAACCTATCTTGGCCCTTACTGGAACCTCAGAGACCCCTACTCTACATACGATAGAACAAAAAACTGCCTGATTTATTATAGTATGTAATTCATATATGAACCCTACTGACCCTACAATTTTATCTACTAGCATAGGGGCTATGTTGCTCAACTCTTCAAAAATGTCCACAAGTGCGTGTCGGATTCTCCAAAAGTAGTGTATTTTTGGAGAATCCAACACGGGTGCAGCATCAAAAGTAAAGAGTCTACGCAACATAGCAAAGGGGCCATTCCACGATCAAATCATAAGATAATTGACCCTTCTAATTATAAAACGATTAATAATAATAATTTAAATTCTAAAAATGCCAACGTGGAAGAGAAAATAACCTCATCCTCTTCTTACCCAGGTAACCTCATTCACCCCAGCCACAAACAAATAAATATAAGCCCTATATTGGTAGGTTAACAATGAATCATAACTAACACAACCTCATATTCCGACACATTCCTTTATTCCATGTGAATGGATTGACCCCCGAAGCAATACCCATTTATGCAACTCAAAACCAACTCCCCAACCTAAATCCATCCTCTTTAGGCTTTACATCGGTATGAACAGCTAAACAGGCACGCATAGTTTCTATTTTACAACAACATGAGGCAATTCATATTATGAGGCGCTACTTCACTGGTACTTTGGCATATAGACCGGTCACGCACGTCCTGTCTAGTCTGCCATTTGATCCACAAGGATCAGGATCAAATGAATGTGCATTCTCTTGCTATCAACCGAAGATATACTTTATATACGGGGCAAGCATATGTAGAAAGGAAAGAAGCAAAACTTCAAAGCTGCTATCCTATGTTAGAATCGAATGGGAAGAAAAGGGAAGTCAAGTTAGCAGCTAAATCAAAGTAAAGAAGCCTAACAAATTTTCCTTTCTTCACAGTTTTAAGGTCAAATCAAATCCATCGCCACAAAAAGTGAATTGAGCAGTTGAGGTGTATTTTGCATAAAAAAGAGATGGCAAAAAACAATACATGGCGAATAAGTTGAACCTTTAAGATTACCAAGACTCTAAACACTGCATCTACTAAGCATATGAACAACTCCAGCTCCATCCATGGACGCACTCATTTAGTGCTACTAGCAGCACCCTTCTTGTGAGAGTTGGCAAGAAGAGCGGTAGAGGGTATGGTATCATCCATAACTTTGGGGCTGGTAAAGCTGAAATCCGAGGGTTTAACGTCACTGAACTCAGGATTTTGTTGAAGAAAAGTAGTTACTTCAGTAAAGGATCTGAGTTTCTTCCCTGAAGGAGTGAAATAATAAGCATCCATCTTGGAGTAATCTCTCCTCAGGTACAATTCTCTCTTAAACCCAGATGGGGTTTTAGGCAGATTGGGCTTGTCCATAGCCCAAGTTCGAGAAGAATCGTACTCAATATCTGCAGGGTCATCACAAGAAGCATTGGGTTGGTTGTGGCAGTTAAAGGGTTCTTCAGTAAACCTACTTCTGATTTCCTCAAACTCTTCCTGTGTCGCAATCCTCCTCCATTTCAAGCATTTTTCACATTGTGCTGCCCACACGCTCACTGATGGATTTGTTGCCGCCCTCGACGACGACGTCTGACAAAATAAAGTACCTCTCTTATACTCTAATCAAAACCTAGAATAGCCATCGGAATCATTCTACAAAGCAGAATTTTAACACTATTTCTACCAAAAAAATCAGGCGACATGACATTCCAGATCTCTATTTTTTCTAATTAAATTTTTTTATTGCAAAAACTACAAGTAGCCGTATCTTTTTCTGTTAGTAATTTCAAAACAGCAAATCAACTGACAAGTAAAAAGATTAATTGTTCATTCGAAAATTTACCTTGGGAGTTTTTGGAGAATCTTTCGCCATTTCTGAGAGCAATCAATGGACGAGCAACTGTGTAATGGACACCTGCTTTGATTTTACATAGCATCCGTCGCCCAAAAGGACACACGTATGAAATTTACAGAGTAGGGTCCTTACTAATTTAGGATTCTCTAATTTAATCCCTTTTTTCGAATCCTAGTTTAATGCTTCATACAAAGCTTTTGCAAATGACTATTATGTGCAGTAAATATAGTTGTTGTTGGTCCTTACTAATTTAGGATTGTGTAATTTAATCCCTTTTTTGAATCCTAGTTTAAATCTTCATACATAGCTTTGCAAATGATTATTATTGAGCTTACTAAAAGTGTCTCGAAATTATTTAATCTCTATTAGGAGGGTGTGATTGTTTTGTCAACGAATGATTTCGCACTATTTCTAAAATTTTCGCTGTAGTAACTATAGTATTGATTTTGCACCTATTTTATATTTAAAGTTTTAAAATTTTCTCACATTTTTTTCTCTCAAATATTTGCCTCGTCAATTATCTATAAAAATTCCATCATTGCGGTTAGTTTTGGAATGTTGAGTTTATTATGGTTAAATCTTGGAAAGTGGGGACCACTTTTTATCGAAATGACTCCTGATGGAAATTTTGACTGTGCCCATGAGTCCGAATATCGAATTTGATATGGTTGCATATCAATCTTTTAAAGGGCATAACTCTCTCATTTCTAGTCCAAATTCAGTGATCCAAAGGTCCATCTCGTGGGGTTTTTCACAAGGAACGCGTTGGTGAGCTCGGAAACTGATTTGGGGTCCCCATTTGAGGTAAATCTTGTAAAATACCTGCTGCCGCAACCTTTATTTTTGTGAGCTTGGTTTGGAATTTTTGAGACTTGTTTTCTCAGTCATTTTAGGTCCGATTTAAGTGATTCTTGAGGCTATCTTGAGTGACTTTGTTATATTTCGTATTTAAAGCTTTGTTGGAGGTAAAAAGTTGTGTTTTAGTTGCTGTCATAGCTCATTTCGAGCTCAGATTTTTGGGAAATTTTAGAAGCTAATTTCTTGGTCGTTTTAAGTCCAAATTTGGTGATTCAAGAGCCTAGATTGTGGGATTTTTCGTGAGGATCATCGTGGAATGATTGGTTTTAGCATCTGGATCCTCGTTTCTGATATTTTCTTGTAAATAGCTGCTGCCATTGTTGTTCCATTTTAGTGTGATTTGGAATTGTGTTCCAATTTGGAACACAAGTTTGGAGGTGGTTTAGGACTATTTTTGGGGTTAATTTCGAATTTTCTAAATAAAATATTAATGTGACTTTTTTTTTTTTTTTTGTGGTGTTTTCAAATTTCAAGGGGAGGAAAGGAAAAAGAAGTGATTTTTTTTTTGCGCGCGCGATCCTATTAAAGTAAGAGATTTCTTTTCTTCTAGTAGATTGAGCTTGTGTGTAAAAATATCGATCGGAGGAATTGAGGGTGGTTGTACGTCGTTACTTAGTTATTATATGTGCATGTTAGACTTATGTTCCGTGCTTATTGGATGATAGCCTCTTGACTAGCAATTAGTTAGGATGACTTAGCTAGCTGTAGGATAGATTGGATTTAGTAATGGGCGCATAGACTAGCTCTCTTAGGATTAGACTTGCATTTTAATCTTGATCTTCTTAGCTCGAATTACTGCGGTCTCCGGCTCGTTCTTCACGTTGATTGTATATTTGATCTTGATTGATGATACATATGCTAGTGAGATCGACGAGCGCGCTTGATGTTGAGGCGTGATATGGCGGTTTGAGTTCTTTTCTTGGATCATTGTTGTTCCGGCCGGATGGGACTGGTTGATCCATATCCCTGTTGGAGATCATCAATTGCCGGATCGCTTTCTCGGTGATTGATCGGGCGGCGTTTCCGGGCATTTTGATTGAGTCTTTAGCCTTTGGTTTTCTATTGGCGATCTGACATCACCTTCCACGGACCTCGGGCCTATACTCCTCTTGGAGAGTCCTCTTTTTGTGGGTGCCCGGTGGATCACAGGGTCAGCCGAGGGAGTGGAGTTCACTCTTGGGTGAGTGCATGACCGTGGGGGGTTTTCTTGGTTACTTGATTGTCTTTGGTTTTTTTCTTTTTCTTTCTCTTTTCTTAGCTTTTTGTGCACAGCTTGGGGGGGTGGGTCCGTTTAGTTTTATTTAAAACTTGGAGTGTAGTCATTCCGGGGCTTGGGGGGTCATTTAGGTTTAGTTTAGTAGTACTTAGTTATCAGAGCTAACTTAACTAAAATTGAAACCCCTCAACCGCTGAGCTACTCCTTTGATATATATTTTTGTGTTCAATTTTAAATATATTGGCTTAGTAGGGTATAGTAGGTGCCATCATGACTCGATAAATCGGGTCGTGACAATTATTTTTAATATTCATGCATCCATTGTATAGGACTATAAGCTATATTATCAGTGGTGCACTGAACATCAACTTGATCGTGAGAAATTTTTTTACATACATAAAAATTACAACAACTTTCAATGATTGAGAATTCATGTAACCATAAAAATAAAAATAAAAGTAAAAAATTGAAATTGATGGTTTTGACAGCGTCCATTATCAAATTTTGTTATCACTGGACGGATGCATTTTTGTGAATCTTGAAAATGACACAGTACTAGCTCTCTCTATCGTGTATCAATGTTTCTTCTTCTTTAAAGTGACGATGAAAAATAATATTAGGAGTTGAATTTAATGAGTTAGATTGGTAAGATATAATATTAGATGGATAGAAGAATTATATTAAGAGCAATTTTTTATAGATTAAATTAAGTTAAGAATTCAGTGCGTGGCTTCAATTCACTGAACACACTCCACTTACAAACCCTATTAGAGCTGAACTCCAAGCCATGCGAAAGGGCCTGGTACTAGTAGTAGAGCACAACCTTAGTCTTATAGAAATAAATTCTGGCTCATCTGAAGCTATTAAAATGCTAACCAATAATAACCTCCTCTATGATGATCTGATTGTTGAATGCAGGTTCTTGATGGCAAAGCTGTCTTTTCAGGCTTTTTTTGCGTGGTATTCCTTACGCCCTGAGAAAGAACCTCTACTTGGATTAATTTCAAGTCTCGAGTTCTTGTTTAGAATTCTCATATATGAAGTTCGAACGAGAGCTTTGATGCAATTCAAATTGACAAGCAATAGTAACAACATAATAAATGTCCAGAGGACAGAACAAAATCTTTAATTTCCGGGTTTCCTTTGCCAATAGATGAATCAATGGTGCTTTATCGGAAATAAGATTCGACCGCTACAAGCCTACGGGCGAAGCACTCCTAAAACTTGGTGAGCTAGGTTTAGTGACTGGAGCGGACTTCTATTCTATAAATCACAGAGATGGAGAATGTGTTTCGTGAATAAAATGGAGTGACAGATAAGCCAAACGAAGGAGTGAAGAATGAAGTTTTTGACCAACCCACCATTTTGACTATAAGACAAAAGTGAAGTATATGCGGACGTACTAGGAACTAACTTTACTAGGGTTAGAAATGAACGTTTTTTTGTATTATTCAAGATCGAAATGTGACCCAAACTAGTAACAATGACCCATCATTGTCAGCAGGCGGGGACCATTAATCTTTAATATTATAATATAAGTAACCCTTTGATAAAAAAATAAATGGAGACTTAAAAAAACACTCCAACTAAAACCTAAATGGGGCCTAGTAAGGGACATTTCAGTAAAATCAGTCTCGAATCTTTTATAAACTAAAATGTAAAAAGCTCCGGTTCACCGTTCATCACTAGTGGATCTTTCTGGACGTTTTCTGGAAACGACGGTACGGTGATGAAAAGTGGAGTTTCCGGTTTTCAGACTGATGGTGCGATAATGATCCACCATGGCGTCGTCATACTAGTTGCTCTTTTGTGGTTTGCCACAGCCGAAGCTTCTCAGTGCTCAATTAATGGCAAGTCTTCTCACCATTTCCTCTGTATGTGTCTGAGAAAATTTGATATGTATTGTTATAAATTTTCACTAACTAGTAGTGTAGTGGATGCAATGCACTGATATTCTGTTCTCACTAATTGAAAATCATGCTTCTGCCTTCAAGTTAGGGAAGATTTCCTATTGGAGGAAATTCTGGGGAGCTTAGAAGCTGATTTGATTTAGTTGTGGCCCTTTTAATTCTAGAAGAAACAAGTTATTGGTTCCTTTGACTAAAATTCCAATGATTGATTGATAATATGCTGAATTATTTTGAACAGCAAAGAAATTAATTAACGTTTTCATTTGGTTGTTATTATGAGCAAAAATTTTTATCCTGGTTAGAGTATAGAAGCTTTGATTTTCCTCATTTTGCAGGACTACCACTCGTGAAGAATATTAGCGAGCTTCCACAACACAACTACGGGAGCTCAGGTTTATCTCACACTACAATTGCAGGTTCAGTCTTGCACGGCATGAAAGAGGTGCTATTCTGCTTGCAGTTTCTTAATTTTGACTATATTCGCTGACCTGAGTAGAATGTAGATAGAAAGGATTTATATAGCCAGTTCTATCTAATTTGAGATGGAAATGAAGTTGATTGATAGTGAATATTGACTATTTGGTTTTGACTGTTGCAATTTACTTTGGTTTCATCACTATTGTTTCATGAATAGATAGAGGTGTGGCTTCAAACATTCACCCCTGGATCTCGCACACCAATCCACAGGCACTCATGTGAAGAAGTTTTTGTCGTCTTGAAGGGTCAAGGCACTCTCTATCTTGCTCCTAGTTCACATTCAAAGTACCCAGGAAACCCACAGGAGTTTCATATATTCCCTAATAGCACTTTTCATATCCCTGTTAATGATGTTCACCAGGTATACATTCTGCCTTGAACTCTTTTTTCTCTATCATACTTGTGCTTAAAATTATTCCTGCAAGACGTAAATAGAGTACAATAACTTGATAAAGAAAACTTTGAGCTGATACATTCTTAATGTTGCATCTAGTTTTGTAGATAAAAACACTTACAAGGGTTTCTAATTTTTACTTCTTGAATCA
This sequence comes from Solanum pinnatisectum, assembly GCA_035578085.1. Taxonomy (NCBI): domain Eukaryota; kingdom Viridiplantae; phylum Streptophyta; class Magnoliopsida; order Solanales; family Solanaceae; genus Solanum; species Solanum pinnatisectum. The sequence goes on along the minus strand of CM069081.1, from coordinate 48,857,248 downwards.
TACTCAATCAGTTGACAGATTAATTGTTGAAATGATTTAAGAATTAAGTCGGTCAATATTTTACCAGGTTTCTAGGATAATCTTTGTCTCCACTTCATAATTTCTTTATGTGTGAGATATGCTCTATCCCCTTCAGGGCTAATGTACTTGCTTTTCTTCATCTTTCCATGCTCTTTCTGTTTGTGGTGGATAAATCTGATGATTGGTCTACTTCTCCCAGCCATCTATCATTGGTAAAAGCCCAAGTAGTTTGCATTAGTCATCCTACATGCATGCCTTCAATTAAGACAAAATTGTTAATATAGCGTGTTTAAAGACCTATACCCAGTGCAGCTTTTGCAGTCACAAAACCTCTACAGAGCTCATAGGTCAATTGAATTACAACTTTTTAAATTAGGCTTCTTCTCTATGCACGTGTGACCGGAAGTATGCTTTTATTTTTGTAATTACAGGTATGGAACACGGCTGAACATGAAGATCTACAAGTTTTAGTTGTTATATCTCGTCCTCCAGTGAAAGTGTAAGTAAAATGTGTTGAACAATAAACTTCCAGTCCACCATTGCACAGATTATCATATACCATCAGTTTGTCTATGCTTAATATTTTTTGTTAACCTTCTTACTATCATATTTTGTTTCTATACTTTCCCCATGATGAAAGATTCAATATCAGTTTCATCTCCTGATAATAAGGATCAGTACTTGGACAGTTGGACTTCATAAGAGTTGAATCGGGAGTTGTTCTGATGTAGTTACACTCTGTGTTTCCTATGATTTACCATAAGTTTTTAAACTTTGATGTTTGTTCTTGTCAACATGTATCCCATTGTGTAACCCCTCTTCCAAGAAAACAATAAAAAAGAGGGGGGGGAGGTCAAAATATTTAAGAATAGTTCACCATGGACCAAAACAACTAATATCTAATTTGGCCATTTGAAAGACTTGAGATCAGCCTGCCGTGTGCATTTGGAAGCAGCTTGTGTTTCTAAGTTTATGATGGTACTAGCTGCGTAAAGGCTCGCAAGAAATTTCTGAAAATACAAACATGGCTAGGAATGTTGTTGTTCATCTTTCCTTGTGTGGTTGTCCTGTCATTTGGAAGCATGCACGCTCTAGTTGTTACTTAACTGAGCTTTGCTTTCTCACACTTGTTTTCAGGTTTATGTACGATGACTGGTCGATGCCACACACAGCTTCCAAATTAAAGTTCCCGTTTTACTGGGATGAGAAATGTTATCAGACAACGAGGAAAGACGAGCTTTAGCGAGAAAAGTAGGCTATGCAGTTACCTACATTTAGCTAGTGTTTGATATGTTTCCGTAGTATACTGGGGTCTAGCTTATTTGGCGAACGAGTCAATGATTGACTAATACAAGAGCAATGTAACCAGTTTCGGGTGGAACTTATGAGATGCTTTTACAGGTCTTACAGTCATACATAGTACAAATGTGTTATCCAGTCACTACATTAGGAGAACTTTAGTTGTACTCCCTAGCTACTAATACATGATTTCTTTAATTGAGAAACATTAGTACGTGTGGTTTCTGTGTTGCTCTGTTATTGCATTTCGACTCTGACGGGAGCTTATTCTTGTTGCGAGTGTAATGAAAGATTAGTGCTACGTACTCCATCATCCTCTGTATATCACTTCTGAATAAAAATATAAATAGGTCATCAATAATGTTTTCTTTTGGTCTTTCAATTTGATTATCGCATTTCTGTAAATACAGACGTACTAATTTAACATTTTCTTCCATTATCAGTGCTCTCCTTGATTTTAAAGTAGCCATCGACAGAGTTAGTTCAGTTTACAATTTTTTCTCAGATTAATAAACAGATAGCTCCAAAGTATGATACGGAGCTTGAAAGAACTGAAACCGAATATTCACTAAAAATATCCTTTTTGTATCCAGAAAAACATTAGAGGAATTTCAAGGTATGCAGGCCTGCAATTTCACTGTAGATGGAAAAGTGAATGAAAAAAAAATTTGGTACTTGAGAAGAGAAAGAGCATATAATTACATTAAAATCAACCTCTACTGTCCTTGAAGAGATTGATAGAAAAAGGAAAAACTCAATGGAAAATTCAGCAGATAATACACTCAACTGACTAAGCTCAAAATATCTAAAGCCTCTCATGGTTAGCATAAGTAAAAGGTATATCAACCAACACCTAACTAAAGACGGAAAATCTTTGAAGGGAATCAAAAAACGTAGAAGATATATCCATACTCAAAAACTGAGCTCATCGTGGAGAGAAGAAGCAACGCACAAGGGATGTTGGATGCAGCACTAATGGTGTTTTACGGAGTGTCTCTGATCATACTCGGTCTAAACTGCCGTACTTGCTTCTGAACTGCTCACTGATTTAGGCGACCCACTAGGGGAAGGTAGCTCAAGAAACTGCCTTTTCTGGGCACGTGGTGGAATATGTTTTGCAGGTTTTCTTGATAATGGAAGAAAGACACCAGTACCACCAGTTGGAATCCTTCGAGGGTTTAGAACCATCGGACGGACAGGAGCTAGCATAACTTCTGGAGCTCGAAGGAAACCCCATTTAGGCATCACATCCATTATCTTATAACCATTAGCTGCTCCATTTGCCGTTGAATAGTGTGTTGGGACACCAGGTTGCCATAAGGTCATTGCTTTAGTCAGAGGAAGGATTTGTTGATCTGAGACGAAGTTATTCATCTCTGTTCTTACTTTGAAGAATGTAATAGCAACTCTTTTGCTAGCTGATGAGCACAGTGCATGTCTAGCCATATCGGTGCTGTTTCCTCTCATGACTAAAAGAGACCTGCCAAATATAGGACGAAATGAAGAATGTCACCATAAGAAGCATCGCCGTTTGATAAAGAGATTTTTAACAGACTGAAATAACACTAGCATGGCCTTTCTTTCATCAGGGAATGGAGGAATTGTAATCTCCCATGTTAATGAGAAAGACATACTACAGGAGGAAAATCGGAATTTGTGAATACACATTACCCTTGTTTAAGAGAAAGCATGAATGATCCTTTGTAGTTCCCATCACTGTCACTCACAAGAGCTCTACCAAATGCCATCATTGATTCAGAGAGGAGAAGGGTAGACACCGGCTGGTCCAAATGTGGTGGTTTCATGAAAGGCTGTGAATACTCCCCCTACATAAACCAGCAAAAAAAAACCATATAGGCTCCACTTTTTACCAATCAAAATGTACAGAGGCCAATATGAATCTGGCATAAATAAATATGAACCTCATCAAAGTAGTTGATGACACAGCTGTTAGGTCTTCTACTTTCTGATATTAGATTCCACTGAATCAGGTGGTCTATGACACCTTGTAGAAGAGCTGGAATGGGTTCAATGTTACCTGAAGGTTGATTTCTCCCTATTAAGCTTTACAGAATGTGTTATAGGTAATAATAATATAGAAGTATTCAGAAGTTTTTATGAATCCAATTGTTGCAACAAACACAGATATGCATTAAGGCACAGCTTTCCCTTACTCTTTTGACACATGGCCTCCTCTTTTATATGTCCGAAAATTGGGGTCCCAAGCTGAATCATCTCTCTTTTGTTGCCCTTCACTTGCTGGTTGAATAAAATAAAAGTTTCACCTAAAAAGGAAGTCACAAGCAATTCAGGGTGGAAATCAAAGATAAAGAGGTGATTTTGAAGAACACTGATAAAGAATTAATGTGGTAAAGAGCTTCTTTCACTTCCACTTAAGAAGTATAGTTTCTTAAATGAGAGCAGTGCACAACTTGTCTAAAAAAGCTACATAATAGAACATTGAGTCGAGCTTTTGGTGATTGTATAGTTCACAATATAAGGAGAAGAGAGGTAATCAGCGTAAACCTCAAGCACCAAGAGTAAAACAACAGTTTCCTGATTACATGTGTACAAAATTTTCACTCAGAAGAGAGAATTCATGGAAAAGCCTATATAGTAAAGCTAAGGCTGCTATAATGAGTCACAAAGCAAATCAATTCCCAAACCTGCTCGAGCAAAACTTCGCCTCAAAAAGGAAACAACACTAACTATAAAAGTGCCACGAATCACAGGATCCACCTGAGAGATCACCATTCTGGCCAGCAACACGAAGTTCGTTCACTAAATCATTTAGTTTAGAGATTTCATTTGGAGTAAATATGTCTTCGAATAACTTCAGACCTCGCACTACGTTCACCTGACAAGTCACAGATTATGGAAGCTTAAGACCTTCACAACATGGATCAACATTGGATTTAAAATTGAATGTCATCCTTCACAGAAAACATGCAAATTGCAATTGAGGACTAACCATATGCCCTTTGACTGGCTCTTTCGACACAAACCCCTTTGTCATCTTGATGTGGGCATGCCTTGCCTCACAGTTCTCATGGTTTGAGCAGAATTCAACACTTTCTTCAAACGGTTGTATTAAGGGTCCTGTTAATTAGCCATCATTCCAAGAGGACAAAAGAGTTCAACAAAAATGAGAATTTTAATCAATCAGTCAACTTTGTTTAGGTGACAATCAACTAATAGTAACCTTTTTCTTTAACCAATATTTATAATCAATCGTATTTTATTTCGTGAAGCACAGATTACAACGGAGTAAGACGTGACTCTAATACTAGTATAAGTAAGTTTCTCATAACTCATAGGTAACTGGGAAATTGTTGATTTTCTTAAACTGGACTGGTGTAAAAACAGAATTAAAAAATTCAACACCCGAGCAATTAAATATCACCCTCGGGAATTTTAGTAGCTTAGGTGATTGCCTGAAATTTCACTTTGTTGGCTAGGGTTTGATTCTACACATTGTAATCCCCTTTCCCATTTTGGAAAACATCACCATCGGATGTAAAACAAAAAAATTCGTTTCTGCAATTTCCATATTTTGAGGCGCAGAATTTTGTTCGAAACTGTAAACTTGTAATGATGAATTAAATATTAATTAAGCCAAAACTCTTTCATTGAAACATGAGATTCTGTACGGAATTTAAGCTCTTTTTTGGTGAATTTTAACTAGTCCTAGTATATAATTTAATGTTACTTACCTGCACTTTCAGGAGAATCATCTCCATCCACTATTTCGTTTCCTCCATTTTCGGAGCTCGTGATTGCCTGTGTATCGCACTGTTTGGAGATTGCAAACTCCTCTCTCTCCTTGATCTTTCTCTCAGCGACTTTCCGTAGATCGAGTGTAACCTCGGCAATGGAACAGTACTTTTGCATCTGTAGAATTGGGATCCAATTCAGCCTCCGGCGGTGGATGGCTGCAAACACCGATTCATGCTCCGCTCTTCCGCCTTCAAGCTGAGTTATATGGTTGCAAAGCGCATCTATAATCGCATTTGCAGCAGCAAACTCTCCCCTGAACCACGCTAATATTGCGTCCTTAGCAAATGTCTCCGATACCATGGTCGGAGTGGAGGCCGCCGGCGTAACCTTAGAATCTAACGGTACTACACGGTGGTGTCCAACAACGGCGGCAGCTGGCGGCATCTCGAAACAATGAATGAATGAATGAATGAACTTAGTCAAAATCCCAAACTAATTAAAGTCTCAGTAATAATCTCTTCTCTCTCAAAATATACTTTGCAAAAGCTTTTAGCTAGTCGTTGGATTATTTAGTTTGAATGTTTCGAATTGGTGCGGTGGAATCGGAGAAATTGTTACGTGTCCGCCGATATTCCCGACGAGTATTTTCCGGTTTATCAAAAGAAGAAAATGTACCAAAAAAACAGAATGATGATGAATATAAAGAGAGTGGGCTTTGTTGGGGGGAGGTTTTTGTGTATTTAAAGCACGTTAATGGTGACTTTTACACTCCGTACAGCATAGCATGCGCCGTGTCACTATATGTCAAAAACCAATTTTTTTGTTTATTCATTATAAAATAAAATTGCAAACCTATATTATTTAACATAGACCTATTTATTGATTAAAATAGCATGTTTTTAATTTCGAAATAAGAACAAAAAAGGAGATGAACGGAAAGAAAATAATTCAGATGAAATTCTAATTTCAAAAAACAAGCATAAGGTAAAACAAAAAAACACTACATTTACAAGCAATAAATCAAAATAATCCGAAGAAGAAGATGTCAAATATAATTTAATGGACCAACAAAATAGAGGAGATTGAGGTAAATTGTACAAATTGATTTGTATATTATGTTGAAGTTGTTCTTCTTATTTCTATATAACATTACAGATTTTGAGATTTATAGCCAATATTTTTTAGAGATATACAATAGATTCATGTGTCAATTAATTTTTTTTTGTTTATACAATTTGTTGAGATATTTGGTTTGTTTAAGTTATGGAAAAAATTATATTTGTACAAGTTTCGAATTGTATATGGTTATCATGTTTGTATATTTGATAAATATCGGCAAAGTATACGTTCAAGCTATTATTTTGTATAATTTTAGGATCATTGAGGTATTTGTATATTTTGTGATTTTTGTTTCTATCAATACATTTCACATTATGTTGTATACGATTTTATGGATTTAGCATAGCAATGTTTATTGCAGTACCTTACTTTTTTAGACCTTATTTGTATATTTTCAGCAATATTAATTAATTATATACAATTATTTTTTTGTGTTGGTATAGTATCAAAAAGTATAGTTCTGACTATTTATTTGTATATTTCCAGCATTTGTATACATTTACTTATTTATATATTTCAATCAATTGTGTTTATATACATAGTCATTTTTTGACATGTTTATTTAGGAAGTTAAATTTATCTTTCTTTGTTTGGTAGAAGTCATATTTGGTAAGAAATTCTAATCAGCTACAATAACTATGATTTGTGAGGTTATTTTCCTTTTTAATAACCTAAATTACTATCTCATTAATTAAATTAAGAGTCTAATTTGTATAAGATTCACTAAGATATACAATAGCTACGAAAATTATAACTAAGCTACGTAATTAGACAAACTATAGCTAAGAAGACTAATTATGTTTCAACTCTCAACTATTTATGAAATCTCTCCGCAATATCTTCATTTTCTTTCACTAACATTTTCCATTTTTACTATTCGGTAGCCCTTTTTTTTTAAAAAAAAAAAATAATGATGGGAAAAGACAAAAGGCAAGGCTGGCTGGCTGGCCGCATCGTTTTACGACGGAAAAAGGTGATTATTTTACATTTAAAAAACAAAAGAAATGTCATTATGAAGAAATTAAAAAGTTAAAATTATATATGTATATTGCACATGAAACATCTGGTTAATTGAAAAGCTAATGCCAGCCCCAGCGTGGGCCAAAAATAATTAACAAAATCTTGTTCATATTCTAAACAAAATTAGTGTAAATTTGGAACGATCTAATTCGTCTGCTTAATTTTTTTTTTCATATTAATTAAAGCAAATAATAATACTATACTTGGCTCATGATGATCACTAGAATTCTAAATAATTTACTATATAGATATCTTCCTCATGTAACTTGTAAGTAAAATTTACATTAAAATAACGAACATGTTTAAAATCAAGGAACAATCCTTCAATTTTCCTGTTTAATTTTAAAAATAAAAGATTTTTCATGTATATATTTCAATATCCACTTTTATAGTCATGTCATTTCCACTGTTGGAATAAAATAGATGGTAGAAAAAGGTTGTTATAAAAGTAGGAGATTTTCGTTTTAGTTCATTAAAGGAAATAATAAATTTTGATAGAGGAAATGCAAGTCGTAAGATGAATCAAGCGAATGGCATTTAATAAAAAGAGAGGTGCTTGAGTCAACTTGTGCATACCTTGATTAATAATTTATGTGTTATGTGCTGATTTTTAAATTGTGAACTTGAATGATATCGTGTAATAATACTACATCATATCAAGGGTGTTATTCAGGAGTTAAGCTAAGATGCAACAATTTGAATGATAATGGCTTAAGTTCAAGTACAATATTCTCTCGACTTTCAACATTTTCTTTTTAAGTGTTAAAAATGAAAAAAAGATACCTATTGATGTAGTGAATAGTATACGATTGTGAGTATAAACATTTTTAAAAAGTAGAATTTTCACTTTGAATGATTGGATTCTTTATTCTTCAAAGCATAAATCGAAGTATGTGAATGGTAAAGGTTAATGAAGACAACTAACGTCACGTATTTAATTAAATGAGTAGCTAATTGGGCGTATCTTTTATGATATCCATTTGTATGATTAAATAATTCTACCATGTCTTTTAGAGGATCTTGGTGTCCCCTTAATTACAGATGTGAATTATGTTTATACATGTTGTTATGTTGAACACTGCCAACTAGTTTTAGCTGTATCTATTTCTACTTCTATTATATATAATAATCTGGGTGCACACTATGTTTTGATAAATAAAGACAAAAGTATATATATCTTCCATTTTTAGTTAGGAGTAATTAAGGAGTGACAACTAGGAGAAAAATTAAAAATTAAGAATCAGAAGCAGAATAATAGATGAAAGAGGAAAATGACAAGAGCATAAATAATTAGTGACCAAATAATCGTATCAATTCCCACCTTTAGTCCCTTCAAAGGACACTATTCAAATAAAATAAAATAAAGGAACATGCACTGTGGCTATGTGTAATCAGAAGGTAATTAAGTGATAGAATAATTTGTAAACTCTTACAATTAAATGTGTACATTTCAATTAATTAAAACTTAAATATATTTACTAAGATATTACAAAGATTAAAATTTAAATTTATCAACAATGAAAAGAGTATTATTAATCCAATTCAATTAAATGTTTTTGTCGCTAACGTCGTGATGGAAAGGAATCATAAGCATACTTGGCTTTTGGAAATCAATAAATGATTAAAATCGAAAATGCCTAACTTTTCCATCAAACATTAATAAAATAAAAAAGGACATAGACCCCTAATATCGACGAAGGATGATTAATTGGATATGGCTCTTATATAAACCAAAATACTCATATTAAAGCGTTAATGACCGATGTTTCCCTAGTTATGTTTATTTTTAATGTGATGGACAATTTTAATTTTATTATACTAGTAATTTGTATGGTCTTCAATTAATGTAACGACAAAGGTGTTGACATTTTTGAGAAAGTAAAAATAAATGTGAGTCCTAATTGGCTCCTTGCATGACTCTATAGTTGCCTCATATACTTCAACGCATACGAGAAGCCACATGACTAGTTGACTTGGGATTCTTTTTCTTTCAAAATTTTCCTTTTTAATGTTAATAAGAAATTTTCATAAGAAATAACAAAAATAATGAGCTATTTGAACTTTTCTTCATTGAAAAAATGCTTTATGGAGTTACAGATTCAGATGGAGAATAGATTGTTCCCTGTGCTAGTTAATGCTAGAACAATGTTTAATTAATATATTTTTTCCAAGTTTCTACCAAATAATAACGATAGAGATCTCTTAATTAATTGTGTGAACAAAACTTGTTTTTTATGGTAGAACAATGTTTAATTAATTTGTGCTATTTCTTCAAGTAAAGTTCAGTGGGAATATTATAAAATGAATGAAGATTGTGTGATTTCTTAGGCACTTCTCTATGATTTGATCTAAAATAGAATTTAAATAGTACTATATAATAAAGTTGGGAACTTCCCAAAACTCAAAATGTCAAACATAGTCGTCTTCATGAAAGCAAAGGGGCATAGCCCATAGGGCCCGGGGGATTCTTTACCTTCTTGCTTGCTACATTCTTTCATTGTGGTCGTGGTTTAGTTTGAGCTCTAAAAATGAAACATTTTCAATAGGTTGTATATTTGACACAAATTTTGATTCATTCAATTTCAAAGCACCAAATAGGTAAATAAATAAATAAAAAATTCATTCATCAAGTTATTGTGTGTGTATATATATACGCCAGTTCTATTACAATTTATACCCCTCATTTCATTCTTTATCTTCTACCTAAGTATTATCACGATAAGACATCTTTTAGACAAGTTGATCTATATAAATTCTTTTTTTAAGTTGTCATTTAGATTTTATTTCTATTTTTATAAATTGTGCAAATATAGATCTTGGAAACTTACTGTCATGGACAAAGTTAGACTTTTTGTTCATATATCGCTCAACCTTATGTATAAAGAATTAGATTGTGATTTACCATTTGCAATAAGTTGTCAAATTTTGATTGAGGTCTAATATTTTCTCATAAGAATTGGCAAAAAAAGTCACCATAACAATGGGTTCTTATTTTTAAGAATCAACTTAAATGAGGCCTGTGTGTCTGAAAGTGAAAAAAAAGAAGAAGTTGTTGGACCCAAAAACAATGGGCTTCTCCAGAATTCCATAAATTTGGACCCATAAAACAAAGAGAGAAACAAATTTGGACTCATTAATTTGTTTAACTTGGTCACACAAAATAACGTTGAAAAGAAGACCTAGTTTTTACATAACTGCTAAACCAAATAAATATCATGCTTTAAATGGTAATGGAAATGAAGTTCATATTGAGTCCATATCTTTATGTTTCTACCTAATCAGCTCCAGCTGATCAAATTCTACAACTGGGCCAAAAAAAATCAGAATACATAAAACCTTCTTAGGAAAATCTCTATCTGAGTGTGATACGGTGAAAACTTCTTATCTTTTTATTACTCCAATTGATCTATAAATTATACTTATTTCTTTTCACCGTGATTGAGAAATGGGAAGTAACGATTGACTCTATTTATTTATATAAGTAGGATGAATAAAGCTGGAAAATTTATTCATATTTAAAAATTGAATTTTCAACTATACTTGACTGAAAAAATCAACAATCCACTTTCAGTTTACTTTACCTTGGATTTGACCTGTGGCTTGAATAATGTTATATCTTATTGTAAATTTTAGTTTCAGTTCACTAACAATTAACATTATGAATATAAAAATTATACTTTCATGAAATTATTATAAAATTTTCCTCTCTATTTTATGATTCTTATTATATGTAATAAATATGTATGTATGCATATACATTATTATAAGTTCCATTTCTCTCTCTTATTTAATGTCGTGTGTGTATATATATATATATATATTGAAACTTGATATATGCTGGAAAAAGGGGCTTAAAGACCAAATTTTTAATGGGTTTAAGTTACGTACAATACAAAGATTGTTTATACAAATTTACTTTATCATCTTTCCCTGATAAACGATTCATGTTTCTTACAATAATACTGAAACAATATGTGAGCAATTACAATGATGGAATTCATTGATATTCACTTTCACATAAATCAAAACCACAATTTGCACGCAGTGGTAACCAGCACAAAAAAGTTCATTTTTTTTGGCATTATCCATTAACTTGAAGAATATCTACTGTCAATGTCAACACAAGCATAACTTTTAGCACATTAAAATATTTATGCAGAATAAAATAAAGCATACAACTCATATATATAAAATCAAATAAAATTTAATACACGCAACCGTAAAAGTTCATCTCAAATCTCCTCCACTCGTATCTTAATTCTTATCCAACCAATATTTAATTAGTAGTGTAATTTAGAGCACTCTCACCGATTAAAATATTTCACATTATTAATATAAATAATTTTTTTAACGGGTTCCATCAGCATGATCAACAATGGTAGTAGTTCGTATTTTGAGTTTGGCCCGATTGATAAAGTGAGAAACTCTATCATTGAAACTGTCCCTTCTTGTGGTGGCCCGTTTAGGAGGCCCATTTTCATCAGCAACAAAACTCGAATTTGCCTTTATCTTCTTCTTCGTCTCATCTATAAAATTAGTAAACTTTTCATCGTCTGGCTTATTTTGTTGATGAATGTTTGTCGGGCCGGGCTTCATGGGCTGGGGCCGCTGAACATTGTTGCTGTGATTATAATATATAGGTAGCTTGTTTGAAGGCACTGCGGCAGATACATCGGCCCGATTAGCCGAAATCGGGCTCTGTGTCGTCAGTGGGCGGGCTGGAGAAACTCGGCGTTTAAAGGCCCTGAAAAACTGTCGAAATGTTCCTTGGGACTGGGTTTCTGATTTGGTGTTCTTTGCCATTTCACAACTAGCTAGCTAGTTTGTTTGTTTTTTCTGTGAGAAAAAGAGCAAGGATGTTTGTTTTAAACAAGAGGCAGGGATTAAGGATATTTATATATTAGTGGTAGTACTAATTAAATAAGACAGGTCATTAATCCCTAATCATTAGGAGTCTATGATGTGAAAAGGATAAGCATGGTGAAGGCGAAATTTCCACAATATATTCCTCATGGGCCATGCTTATATAACAACTATGATTCTCGCCATGCCAATGGGGATCATATTCCTCACGACTTTCCCATACTTACCTTTTTTGCAAAAATATATATGAATGCACTCATTATTAGCTAAAAAAACATATTTTGACAGTTTGATGTTTATGCAATCTCAAGTTAATACATAATAATAACGAACTATGCAATAAAATATTTTGTATATATACATGGTTAGGGTAAAAATGATTTGAATTCTCATAAACCTATATACAAGCTTCTACATCGATAGGGGCCAAACTCACTAAATCGTGGCCTACCGAATTTTTTGTACAAATGGTGTCAATTTACTATCACAATTTTATATTTGTTAGTTACTTTATATTTTATTTTTAAGCGGTGTCAATATATACATATTTATCCAGAAATATTATTATGCATATAAAATGAATTTTTCTGCAATATTGACACAGCTATACGTGTAATAGTGCGCAAGTAACTAAAAACATGATGAGCATAAAGGTAATGGCATCAGATTCGAAAGGGGAGGGTGTTTCTATACGTTTCAAAGTCTCAAAAGTATAGCAAGACTTGGACATACAATTAGTAGAAAGAAAAAAAAACAGGAGATTGTTGGTTGTAAGAATCACATTTTGCGTGTTGAAAGTAGGAGAGACAATATTATTTTCTGAGATTTTCAATCTAAGCTTTGAGAATTGAGAAATTTCATAGAAAAAATACCTTCTTTAAACAAATCGTAAATTTAAAATAATTGAAGTTAAATAGACGAGAGACATCATTATCATATATCTTAGTTAGAGATTTGTGTTCAAGCTCTAAGGAGAATAGAATTTTTTTTTTTTTTGATAGAAAACTTTATTTTAAATAGATCAACGAATCTAAATTAAATGAACTCAATAAATACTTAATAATTTAGAAAATAGAAAAAGAGGATATCATTAATTTCCAGCTACATATATAGGTCCATTATTTGTATTCAAAATCAACGGCTAAGTAGAAGGCGAACAAGGTATATATTGCGTTGGGCAAGAAGAAGAAAAATGGAAGACATCAAATGTCGAATCATAGGGTTAAAGAATACTAGGAGTAATTAAGTAGTACTCCTACTATAATAAAGTGCGGCCGTCATTCCAGAATTTGTTTGGCTGGATTAATTGGTTAACTAGTTTAAAGCAATACTATTTAAGCATAAATCTCTATCATTATCGTTTTTCTTTTTCTTTTCTATCTAATAATAATAATAAAAAAAAAAAGATAGTATCATTACTGCATTGTTTTGTTGGATTGTTACCTACTAACGAATACAAATATGCGGTCTTCATATTAGAAAAAGTATAATGAATACAAACATTGCGGTCTTAAAATTAGAAAAAGTATTAGCAGTAGTGTGTATATATATATATATATGTGTGTGTGGGGTTTTCAATGAATATCCGGCCCGGGCCCGCAATATTGATATAGAATGAGAATAATTTAAACAGTTGATTATAGACATTAGTCTAAGGCGTCGAAAAAGAAAAAGACATTTTCATGAGAACGCTTCGAACTAATGGTGTTAGACAGATTGAATTAAGCTCACTCTTCATTTGCTCAACATAATATCAACTTAGAGTCTACCATTATATTTGTTTAATCCAGTAATAGACCTGTGTCCATGCTCCATATATACAACCTTAAGCCATTAGAAATATATTTGCTTGTCCCATGCATATTAATTGAAGGAATGAGTTATAATTTCTTTACACAGCCTTTTAATAATTCATCACCTCATGAGTTGGTTCAAAAGTTGTGTGTTTGATCTAAAATCCGCTTTCTTTTCTGTTGTAACAGAATTAACTATGATAACATTACGTCAAAATGACTGAGTTCTTTCGATTAAAATTTAAGAATTTTTTATTCTTTCCAATAACTTCCTCCAGCTTTCTTAGAAAACGTAGTTTTCTAGACGTTATGGGTCTAAGCTAGCATTTGATCAGATTTTGAAAATTTTATCTCCATATAATAAAATGATAGTACTAGTTGAAGTGCTAGCCCGAGTATGTGAAACAAAAAGAGCACAAGTTTAACCGTTGAGATGGAGGCTATACATCATAATGTCTTCAAGTTATGACAAAATCCAGCTCTCAATACTATCTACAAGTTAATATCCGAGTTCCTAAGAAGGACAACACTTGTATAAACCTTTCAATGAGCTTTATTAGAACCAGCAATTTGATTTTATGAGTGAGAAAATGACATTTTAGCAGACGATTTCAACAAGGCAGTGAGAGAATCAGCTTTCTGCTCGTCCATCTGTGCTGTTACCTAATGGCGAAAAGTTTTCACAACCTGCTCGATCCGTCTCCTACAAAGTGGGCAGTTTGTCAAGTGTGAAGAGCACGTCATGCAACAGCACATATGACCACACCTGCGAAACAAACAGGTAAGTGCACCAAATGTATCAAAATTTTAAGCACAATACGTATACTTTCTACACAAAAACCAAACATGAAGTGCTCAAGTTTGGAATTAGCGCTGGGCTGTCAAATTAACATCCAACAACAGAGTGTTGCCAGCCCACTCTTATGGGCAATACTAATACAATGTTAAACAGTATACCCGGTGTAATCCCACAAGTCGAGTCTGGGAGGGTGTTATGTACAGACCTTACCCCTACCTTGTGAAGGTAGAGAGGCTGTTTAAGGAAAGACCCTTGGATCAACCCAACAGAAAAACACTTGAACAGGATTAAAAAATAGGAAAATCAGACGACAAGTCTGGGAGATGCTTATTTTTTCAGAATCTCATTCAGCAGCCTAAACATGGACAAAAAGGAAGCTGATCCATCATTAATCAAATCAAATGAACTCAAATATCCCTCAATCCAAAATATGTTGAGAAGCTGCATGAGTTCTCCATATCCACTTCACTCTATTTAGACATTCCGTTCCTATACTACACAATTTGCCATTTAAGATCTTTGTTGTAAATTAGTTATATCTGAATTAGTTAATTTTAAAACAGTAGTTTTATCTTGAATTAGTTGGTATTGCTTATATGAACTCTACTTCTATTGTGCTTGGTTAGTCATACAACACCAAACAAGTTGGGATTGGCTTACAGTTCCTAAAATTTTCGCAATTTGCAGCATAGCAATGTCCCAAAAATCTGAACATTCGAACATGAAGTGAACTAAAAGCTTTCACTAAAGGGTCTTACGGGACAAAAACTGAGTTGTATTCCTGCTCCAGACATATAACGCATAGATTTGGCATTAAGAGGTCCTTTTTATTATCCACTCCATTCTCAGATGTAGCATTAGAACCTAAAAATAGAAAAGGAAGCAAAATAAAATAATTTGTTAGAACCTAAAAATAGAAAAGAAAGCAAAACAAAACAATTTGACTGCAAAGCAGCCAAAAGGTTAAGACAATAAGGTGGAAGTATGTAAACCAGGCAAGCTTACCTTCATCCTCATGTCCTGCTCTTTTAGCAGCAGCAGCAAGAACTCTGCACATGCAATTGTTTCTCAAAGGTAGGATTATCACTCAAAAAAGGTAAAATAAAGGAAAAGCCAAAACTGTCACTTGAAATGTACGGTGTTGTAACAACATCAATGGAAGAAATCCAGTAACATACATACACAAGAATGAAAAGGAACACAATCTATCCCACTCCAAAAGAAATTGCTGTACAAATATATTTCAAGAAGTTTAAAGCCATAAGAGTTGAGAAATCTAGACCACCAGAAAAGATAACACCAGAACTTTTGGCAAGCTCACTTCCTAAACCAGATGAGCCAACCTTGCAGGATTGGAAATTTTAAGGGGAAAAACAGAGGAGCAAAGTTACGCTACTCAGGAGTGTTTTAAGTTGATGTTAATTGGATTGACCAACCTAATCAATCTCAACCTCATAAAAACAAGCATCATACTAGCCAAAATGAAGTTCACACTAATAGAATCGAGAATTTTTCCAAAACTAGAGAGAAAGCCCATGAAAGGACATACATATGCAAGTCATATATCTTTATCCTATACTAGCCTGGATAAACTAAGGAATAACATTCCCTAAAAGGACCTTATACAAAAGTGCTAGATTTGTAATAAATCTACTAACATGAAAAAAATGTACAAAGTATGCCATACTGCTTTATCTTTCCTAATTATGTGGCGGCACGGAAATTCGGTGGGAATTTAATTATATTTGTAGGTAAAATTGAGATGAAGTCCAATTATTTTGAGAATGGAAGTGAATGCAACACTCGTCATTTTTGTAAGTTTGCTCTTGCACCTTCTTGGTGTTGCTCATCATTATCAGTACCATTATCATATATGTATCAAAAAGAATCACCGACATTTTTTGTTTGGTTTACCAAGCTCCATAACTGAAGAACCTCCACACAAAGCTTTCTAAAATAAAAAATTTTAAAAAAATAAAGTAACAGCTTACTGATGTTATGAGAAGAAAACATGTACACAATAAGTGTACCAAAAAGTAGACAACTCCCATAAAATAACACTTCTCTATGATAAGATAATAATTCATCTATACTAACAGGGACCTCGTGGGTGCACCAAAAGTTAATCAATAATAAAAGGCAAGCCTAAGCGATGCAAAGTCATATTCCACCCCTTCAAAATCTCTCCTATTCTGTTCCACCATAATACTCACATAAGTGCCATGGAGGCTAAATATCAAGCTCTTCGCAAAGTTGGTAGGAGGTAAATACCAAGAGAGTTACCTTAAGCTGAAAAATACTAGGTCACAAATATTTTAAGGGGCTAACGTTCACCTTAGCCTGCTACTACTTTGCTTATCTAAGAATTGGGTCCTGCAGTTTGGTGTTTGTGGCATTCATCAAATAGTAATTTACTCCATTCATTCTCAGGAAGGGTGAGTACATCAATGGACTGACAACATCCAAACAAGATACACATGTATAGACTATTCTTGGGCACAAACCTCATCATTGTTGCTGCCCTCAGAAAAATAGTCCATCTCTCCCATGAGGAAAAGAGCATGCATATAAAGATCTTCCTCATTTTCTATTACAATTCAGTATAACATGTCTTCCTCAACATTTTAGTAGAATCCAAAATATAGGGTTCTTTCTTTTTTGAGAAGGGTGCATTCATGTGTAAGAACCTGATAATAGGTAAAGTCTAAAGGTTTTTCATGTCCCTACCGGTGGTATCTTCAAATTATGCCTCCTTTCTAAACACGCAAAGTACATTTTGTGCATGAAAATGGAATATGCACACCCTTTGTTTATATGCATTGAAAGCTCCTAGTATTTTGTCAGTATAGGTATTTTCTCATTTCTTGTCACTAAACTCTAATGCAGTTTATGCACAAACACTTCGTGAATAACTCCATGTCATAGATTCTGTCCTTTCTCTTGCTCTCTTGTTAACTTTCCCTCTTTCTCCCCTTGCTAATTTATATCCTCTACCTCGTCCCTCTGTCCTCTTTTTAGTACTGCATCAAACCCTCATCTCTAAGTTACTATAAATCTGGCTTTACCGTCTCTAAAAGAATATTTTTTTAACAATTGTGGTGCTTGGACCAGCTTGTGGGCACCTCGACATCTCCCAAAGCATCTTTCCCAGTAACCCATGTTATGCCCCAATTGAGCAAGGGACGCAGGCAAAGAAGAAAGAGACATCTTAAACTGTTTCATCTTAGCTTATCCTTGAAATCAATCATGAACAGAAAGCATAGTGAGGTACAAGTTACAGCTCCTACTCTATAGTAATTTGTACAAGCATCTCTAATGTACCCAAACATTTATGAAGCGCTTTAATAGATATAAAACTCAGAAGGAAGGATTAGTAAGGGGGAAAAGGAAAAAAGAGATAAAAGACTGCAGTTTAAAAGTCTTGGTTTAAACATACCTCCTGCGCAATTCCCAGTGGCGCTTTCTTTCCATCATATAATGAAAAGTATGCTTCACAAGTAGATATACACCGACGGCAGTAAAACCCATTGAAGCATACTTGTACCACCTGAAAGTAAAAGAACTTATCAATACCATGTACGAGGCTAAAACCAACAAATCCTGGGCACGCCTTGACATACTCATGGGGGAATTGATATGTATGCAAGTTATTTCATGAACTTCTATTTTTCTAGACATATCTTCGATGAACAGATATGATAGTGGTAAGGGTACTTGATACAGATCCTACAAAATATACTACCAACCTAATTGAAGTAGAACATACTCATGTCTATGAGTTTGAACATAAGATTGGATATAGGCATGGGAAGAAGTATGTAAAATTACTAGGGGAATATAGGGTTGATTATAGTTGGAAAGTAAAGCATATCAACCTTGCCCATCTCCCAAGATTTGCAATGAGCTGGTCAATAGTTTTATGAGAGATATAAAACGGGCCTTTGTGTGGTCGCTGGATTCGAACTGTCCCAATGTCATCTTTGACAGCCTGATACAATCACAAAGGAAAATGAAATTGATACACTATATATAGACAGCTCTTATATGCATTTAGCCCCCTTGGCACACAGAGAAGGGTCGACTAGTGTTCAAGCAGAGTAATGTAGTAGAAGTGAACAATGAATGCTCAAGTATAACTAGAGTATACTTGTAATATTGGATGCATTTTGATCCTCTTATTTCCTTGATAGCTATTTCTATTTGCTATTTTTATTATTTCCCTTTAAAACTATTCCCTACCAATCAGGTCATGATGACCATGAAAAACACAAGGAATGACAAATTAAAAGCAAGTCTAAACTCTGGATGCTTGCTTCCACTCAACTGTGACAAAACAACTGAGCCATTTTATATATATTGAGGATGTCCATAGGTCTTGATATGTATTTTATGTAATTCAAGGATGTGCACCATTTAACCAGTTAGTTGAATTTCTGTAACTCTTGGGTCATTTTGAGTTTGTTCTATAGTTGAATCCTCTCTGGAAGTCACCTCTTGTTCTTGTTCTTGTTCTTCTTTCCTTCCAAGATCCACAATACGTGATGCAACAAAGATCTCTGGAAACTAGTACTAAGAGTTACCTTACAGAAAATAAAGAACTATATAGAAGGTGTTGAGAATTAATTAAGTATATAGACGGTGTTTTGTTTCACTATCATTCTTCTTAGCTGTCATCAATTCTATTTACAGTTAGTGTTAGGAATACATTTTTTTTATGACATCAGTGTTGAGGATTCATAGTGAGCGACCAAACAATAAGCTGACAGAGAGTTGCTATTAGTATCATCTGAATTCTGTTAATTTGTGTTACTTCTATGAAGATGTTGCAACTTTTTCTGCTCAAAAGGCATATCATACCTCGCCAACAACAGTCAAAGGAGTACCAACTGGCAGCACACGTTCAATCCTCTTCACTCCAAGCATCTTCAAAAGTAATCATCAGTTAATTAACTTCACCAAAATACATAAAAGCATGGTCATACATGAACAGATATGCACGTGACTGGTGAGAGAGGGTTCCTGCAATGCACTATGTTCTACACTTACGATGCTAGTTAAAAATGGCGTTGGCCTCCTACTTATGAAAATAATAGGTCAGAGTCAAAGTTACCGTCAAAATTTTTTTAGACACAGAGTTATGAAAATACAATTACAACCTGCAACAACAGCAGTTATATGACAAAACAGACCTTAAGACCTTGAAGATAATCCAATGTCCCTCGCACAAATGATCGCCCTGCTTCCTCAAAGACTTCACTTCCAACTGTCAGTACCAAACCCGTGGCACCACGGCCACCAACTACAAAAGTGCGACCTGTGCCATCATCCTGGTATTCAAGTCAAAAACTACTAAAAATTCATACATCAAAGTAACACAAAATTCCTAAGAAGTCATTTAAACAGCCTACAGGATTATTAAGATAAAAAGACAAAAGGAAGTCATTCCAACCAGGTACCACGGAACTTCTTTACACATTGAGAGCATCAAAGCAGAATCCTGTATCCAAGAGCCTGCATCATTGTGTTTCAAAAAATGTTGTTCGGCCTGTAATAATATCAAGAACATTTAACAAAACATCATTGAAAAGTAAACAAACATTCTATGCTATTATTTAAAGAACGAGCTAGCATACAGTTTCTTCCACAATCACGCCTCGTAGACCACTGTACTCACAGTTAATTGGTGTATCTGATCCAACCCTTCCAGATATAGTAACCACCAGAGGCAACACCTTGGATGCAGTATCTAGTAGTTGTGCTAAAATAAAAGGAGTACAAAGATCATTCAAGGTTGAGAGAATTCGCTAACAAAAGGCACAATAAGATATATATAACTATCCAATATTGAGTTCTAAATTATAGAATTCGTAATGCCGCGGAGCAAACAGATATTCCTCTTTCAAATATCATGAACACCCTCATGTTCTCAGCTACTCCAATAATTTGCTGAGTACCTTCATAACTAAAAGGAACACACGGAGATGAGGATATCCTTGTCTAATGCCTCTACTACTTGTAAAGAAACCAAAAGGAGATCCATCAATGTTAAAAGAGGAAACTCAATTTGCATGGTCACACACCTTTCCTCCATCCTCTTTGTATAGTATCCCCAATTTACTCAAACTTACCATGGGACTGACCAGTGGCGGAACCAGAAATTTCACGAAGGGTGTCCAAAAGTGAACCTGCTCTTCTTAAAAAGTGGAAGAAAAATTACTATTATTGAGATTCGAACACACGAACACATTAATTTTGTGTCTTTACTCTTTCAAGGTGCCTGAAACCACTAGGCTATATCATATTGTTGTGTCAAGGGTGTCCAAAATATGTTATTTAGCCACTTTGTTTATCATTTTACTTGTATATATGGTATAATTTTCCGATGAAGTGTCCAATGGGTGGGACTGACGCGCCTAAGTATATTATCTAACACTGCCTGACTCTCATTTGGTGCTCACTCAACATGCATATTGAGATCCACATAAATTTGAACCTCTATTTTTCCAGTTTAAATTAGTAAGCTAAGCTGCATCAAAAACAATTTTGGTACAAAAAGCTAAATTCTCCGAACCTTACCCTGGTCATTTAATGGCAGATGTAGTGGGAGCCCCCAAATATAAATTTTCCCTATGGTTGAACATACTACCTCAAATGAGTTACAAGTGTAGCATGGTACCACACACTTAAACTAAAAATCTATCTGCCCCTCTTCTGGTTTCCCAATGAATACAAAGTTAGTTCTTTAAATAAAGTGGCTGAGTTTTCCTATGAATGAGGGATGCAGTAAAGGCCTGCTAATATCCTTCTACTGGTAATTAAGACTTCTACTGAAAGTAATTACTGAAGAGACTAAGCCATCCATATGAAAAAAACAAATTTACTTACCAAGATCCTTCAATTGATTAACCCTTGTAACGGATTTAAGCACTTCAGCATCTCTGCATTAGAAAACAAACCCATCTAAATTCATGGACATAAATATACCTAGTAGAGTAATGAAATTCAAGAACCAGAAAAGAAAAAGAAAACAATTGGAAGAAGAGAAGTTCAAACCTTCCACTGCTCCTGCCGAGAAGGTAAAGAGCAGCTGCACTCAAACAGCAAGAGAGTCCGCCCCACGGAACCATTTCCGGGATAATAAAACCTAGACCTAACGAATGAAATTATCACTAGCAACACAAGTTTCAGGCGACAAGCAATACAATAATAGAGCAATTACAAAAGGGCACAGCAATATGTGGACTTATGACAGTAAAACTGAAGAGACAAAATTTATATGAAAAAAAGGTACTGCTAGTTTAAATTGGGATTAAAAAACAAAAGGAATTTGAAGAAGACGACACTCCATAAGATGCTAAGAGTGGTTGAAAGGAAACTTGAGAGTGCAGTTATGTTGATCCATTCATGCTCTTTATCTACCTCTCCTACAACACTATAATCCATCCACTTCTTCTTCTTCTTCGTGTTTTTTCTCTTCTTTTTTTATTGGGTTTTGGTGTAAGGCCTTGTCTGTTTGCAACTTCATTCCGATTGAGTCCATTAAGTGTATTTGTTTTTTTGGATAAATTTTAGGAATCACATAATTTTAATATAAAATTACAATATATCCCTCTTTAGTTTGTAATTACATTAATTTCTTAAAAAGTAACACAAATCAAATACATAATATGTAGTTCGGATACATAATATGTAGCTCGATACATTAAAAATTAGCTCGGATACATTATAAAATAAATCGGATACATAATATGTAGCTCAGATACATTAAAGAAATAAGGGATTTTAGAGGTTTTTAGAAATAGAAGGGGACGTTGAAAATAAGGGAAACATAAGACGTGTATTTCAGTAATTTTTCCTTTTTTTTTAGGTCTGAATGATTCAGATCCAGCCTATTAAGTCCATTTGTTTCGTTTTTCAATAATTCTTTTAATGGACCTGAAAAGGTCTGAACGGATCATATCTGTAGGAGAGTCTTAACATCATTCAGACTTATTTAATAAGTTATAAAATAATATTGTATCGCCTCTCTCAGTCTTTGCGTGACTTTTGCACTCACAACTACAAACTTTCTTCCTTTCTTTTCTCAATCAAACACCAATTTTTTTCTCTTGAACCGGTAAGTTTTCATAATCTTTACAAGCATTTTTTTTATATCAATAATTTTCTTATGGTGTATTGATATTTGTCAAGAACACTTGTTGCAATAATATTTTTAGTGTATTGATGTTCATCAAGGGTTTTGAGTGAAAGAAATATTATTCATAGTTAAAATTAAAAATAATAACTCTGTATACATATTTGAAGTCTCTTATTAGAATTTTGTCTTAGGCCAATAATTTTATTGAGACTCTTTGATCATCAAATCCGTTTGTGAGGTAACACTAATATATTATTGTTGTTGAACTAGTTGGTGACAAAAATAATGGAGTTGTTAATAATTCTCCCTTCCAATCTTCAGTTTCAGTTGGAAAAAAAGTTTTGGGGAAGAAAAAAAACTTATACGTCTAAATTGAAAACTGATGAGAAGATGATTACTACTCTGGAGTTATTGATTTTAAAAAAATAGTGCACCTACATTTGAAGAATATATGAAAAAATTAGATGAACTTGGATAGGAAGAGTCATTATACAGTACATGTGAAGTATATTTTGTGAAAGTGTCCACTACAAAAAAGCATGAATGACGTTAGAGGTTCAAAAGTTAGATAATTTGATTAAGGTTATCGGAAAAAGATTCTAATTAGCCAAAATTTATGTTAGGCATTGATAATGTGATACCTTATTTATTATTTTTCAACTAGTATTTATCATACTCATTGAACTTTTTGATATTATATTGTGCCTATAAAATACTTTTTATTCGTGATTTTTTTAATCAAAAAGTAATATTTTTTGTTGAAATAATTTTTTTTATAACATTTTATCAAATATAATGTTTGATTTCATATGCACATTCAGATATTGAAAACAAACAATAATCATTCAGTGTTCAGATTTAGAGACAACATCTTAATATTCAGATGTGTATTCAAATATAGACATCTAGCTCTTAATGCAAATCTTAATGTTCAGACGTGTATTCAGATTCAGAGGTCTTAATATTAATGAAAACAGAAGTCATAAAACAATTTGGGTCAATTTGGTCATGCTTATAAAATCATAATTTGAAATTATATGAAATTAGAAGTTTTGTTTGGATATGTGATTTGGACTTTTTTATTGTATGTTTTTTTTTTATAAACATAAAAATTGTATAAGTTGTAAAATTATCCCGATTCTTTATACAATCTTATCAAATAAGCAAAATTTTGTAAAATCCCGTAATACACTATCACAGACATATTCTTAAAAAATATATTTTTTATTGATCAAACTTTAATTCAATAAAACAAATATTAAACATATATAAGTTGTGATGTAATAGCCTTTAATATAGTCCGTCCACATAGTACAAACAATCATCTCACGTTAAACTTGTGTTTGTCTTTCTTTGTCATTCATATAACTGAAAAGACAAACCAACATTGTTACTTTGAGTCATTTGTTGGCCAATTATTTGGTAAATAATGAATTTGATGAATATAAATGGTAGAGTAGAAAATCATTTGAAGTAATAATAAATTTTATGTTAGTGAAAATAATCATTATATGAGATGTAAATGGTTTAAAAAGTAATAATATTATATGAAATAAATGGTTAGTAGATATAAATGTAGGGTTGCTTTTACAAAACACAAAAAATGAGATATAAATTAATGGATCAATTTTGTATTTGAAAAATCTCAAATCATGATTTTTGAAGAATATGAATCTCATTGATATAAACTCATGAGATGAAATCAACATGAAATCATTTGTCCAAACACTTATTTCATCTTATAATTTTATATCGCGATATGAAATTGCATGTACAAACGCCTACAAAGAATCTTTTTATATATGTATACTGATAAATAAAAATAATAGGGAAAACTTAACACAAAGCTCAATTTTAAACTTCTTTCAAAAAACTGAGTTGACATGTGAATCTTATCAATTCACACTTAGATTTTATTTTTATTATAATACTAGTTAAATAAGTGATAATTTATTAATAATCAAATTTTTATTCAAAAATCTCAATAAAAATAAAATAAAATTATTTAATTTAATACAGTAAAACCTCTATAAATTAATATAGGTGGGACCATGAAATTTTATTATTTTATAGAGATATTATTTAATCGATAAATTAATATTTATTAATTTAAAGAATGGTTTGAGATTTAATGAAGGTTAATTTGATTATATTAAAATCATTGTATCTTTCTAATTTATGTATCATATTTATTGATTTCACATATAAAAAAATATTATACATAAAGTACAACGAATACATCAAAATTATTATATCTTACTAATTTCAACCTTGTGATGCTGGGATAATAAAAACTTTCAAGATATATTATCGTAGCAGATTTTATCGTAGGATATTAGAAGGCTATGAAGTGGGACAAACTGATCCAACAAAGATTAATGTTTTGGATGCTATCAATTTTGCAATCCCTGCTTGAACAACAAATGTTCAGCAAGAGACAATAGCAAATTGTTTTCGACACTGTAAAATTTGTTCGGGGGATGCAATCTTAGAGAATTTGAATGAACCCACTTGTGAAAACGTCGTTCATGATTAATGAACTCGATTACCATAATAAAATAGATGTCAATAGTCTGTTGGATTATTCGGGTGAAAGTGATATATGTTAAGAGGTCCAGAGCTTAGAAGAAATTGTGAATACCACAAAAAAAAAGCAATGTTGATGATTTATGAAGATGATACTATATCTTTTGAACCAGTTACGCATAAAGAAACACTTATCGCATCTAGAACTCTTCACAATTTTATGGTGCAGTTCGAAAAGATAACACCAGAGCTCTTGGATGCAATAATAAAAGTTAGAGATGAGCTTCAACTAGATTTATTTTTTTTTTAAAAAAAATAGAATACAATAGAATCATATTTCACTAAATTTTCTTAGATATATTTGTACTTTTAAAGAATTATTAATTTATGATATTAATGGGACCATATATTTATATAGGGGTCTTCTAAAAATATATTATCATATTATATTATCGAAATTGGTGATTTTTTTCACTGATCCAAGTCGGGACCGGAGGAAAATATTATTTTAGAGAGGTTATTAATTTATCGTTTATTAATTTATTGAGGTTTTACGGTAATGAATGAATAGATGCTAAGATTCAAAAATTAATTTCTTACCTAGTTACTCAATTAAGTAGTAATTATTATATTGATTTTTTTTTTAATAAACAAATAAAATTGAAATTAAGAAATTTGTCTATTTTTTTTATTTGAAATAATAACTAGTTGAGTTGAGAATTGATGGCATATTATTTTTGGCCTTCAATTTGAAACTAAAGGCAGTAGGCACCATTCTCGTTCGGCGGATATCTGTTTTCTCCGGTGAATTGGAGTTGTAAGTTGCCCTTTTCCTTTCTCGCACTCTCCTTTCTCCTGTGGCCGACGCTTGTTTCACCTGCATCTCTGTTCACACCAAAACCCTAGTCTTTCTTTTCAAAGAGCTTTATGTCAAGAGTACGATTTTTACTATTATTTGTTGTTGTTGTTGTTGTAATGCTTTGTGTTTGCTCCAAATGTATGTATAAATATAGCCTTAACTTCAATTTATCATCGTTTTATGTGATTCTAGTTTGCTTTCCATTTGAGGTGTTCCTTTGTGGTTATTTCTATTATGAAAACAAAGTTGGATTAATAAAGCTTGAAAGATGATTTGTTTTAATCAGCTATTGCCAGAATTTGGGATGAGAGCATTTGACTTTCAAGTCATTTACCAATTCCGTTTCTCAATTGATTCAAATTGCTCCTTCAATTCAAATAAAGATATTTAAACATGCTGCTCTCGAGTTTTAATATTAATATGTTAGAAAATAAGTGATGCTGCTCTCGAGTTTTAATATTAATATGTTAGAGAATAAGTGATGCTGCTCTCGAGTTTTAATATTCAAATAAAGGTACTCCCTCCATTGCATTTTAAAATGTGACCGTGTTTGATAAGTATGGAGTTTAAGAAGTTTATTTGACTCATATATTATGTGTGTTATTAAGGAAGAAAACATTAAAGTGAAAAAGTGATGGTTGAAAAGTTAAGTTTGAACTTTGAATGTATTAATGAATTTGAATTATTGAAACTTGTTAGATTTTGTGTAGAAATGGAATATTATGACATAAATTGGAATGATGAAAGTAACATTTTTGTTACTTAACATATACTGTATGAAATGCCAGATTTCTGGCAGCTGAAGCCCCGAAAGACGTGCGAACTAACGAGATTTTCCCATAGAAATAGAAAATGGTAATGTTACTCTATCCTTTTCCTCTTGATGTTCATTCCTCACTGTTCAGTCTAATCCCTTTAGTATCTATCTCCATTAAAGTTTTCTATGAAAAAAAGAAATCTGCTGATTGTTGTAGATTGGAAATTCCGATTAGCTTTATATTTTTAACTTGTATCTAACTGAGTTTTCTCCCGTCCCACTCTTTCCAGTTGTTTTTCTCATACTTCAAGGACATGGTGGGCAGAGAAGTGACAGTGGAACTGAAGAATGATTTGGCTATCCGAGGCACACTCCATTCAGTCGATCAGTATCTCAACATTAAGCTCGAAAACACAAGGGTCGTTGATGAAGACAAGTACCCTCACATGGTAATTGCATTCCCTTTTCTCCTTCATACTGTTTTTGGTGGGTGGATAAAATAATGCTTCTTGATTAGGAATGCTTACTTCTGTACTTTTATATACAATGGTTGGATTGTTAAGCATGATAGAGTTTTCTTAGGCCTCTGACAATTTTGGTGAGTAAGTTAATCACTAGGGAATTCAGTAGGGTTAACTGCTCTTTCTTCCATATCTTTACTATACTTGTTTCTTATTTCTGCTGTTGATTTCTTTTAGGAAGTGATATTCAGTTATTCACTGCTCTCTCTCTCTCTACACACACACATATTCAAGAATTGATATCCAACTCGGCTCTAATTATACCGTTGAGGTTCATTCTATTTTCTATGTGTATGCAATATGCACTAGGTGGAAGGATGGTATTTGTTCCATAATATTGTGATTGTAGTTCCAACGAACCAATAGTTTTCTTAAAAGCTATTAACTGTTGGTTGGATATGTGCACTGGGAAAGGTTAATAATGGATTTGTGAATATTATTTTGTAAGATTTTGATGATATCAAACCTTTTATAAAGCACCTGCTGCTTCAATCCTTGAGGTTGGAGGTCCTAGTCAGCAAGGCAGTAAAGTGGAAAGGGCCACTATGACATGGGGAGGGAGGATTAGGTGGGAAGGTAGATGTAGCCATGTAGATTACCATATATAAAAGCAAGCAAAGAATCCTTGAAAATTTGCATACTAAGGACTGCGTTATTGCAAGGCTAAGATATGGTAAGCAATAGGGTCTAAAACAGTTATTCCTAAGCAATTTGTCAAGAATTTCTCTGAATCAACTATTGCCACATACGACAACTATTAGTTATCAAAAATGATAAACTATTAATGTTATATAGGTTTTTCTTTAAGTTATGTGATCTTTGCAGATCTAATGCCTGAAATGTGAAATGAGTACATTACACTATCTCTAGTCACAAGTTTCTGGGTGGATTGTATTAGCTTGAGTGGAGTTATGTTATTTCTCGCAATTTTCCTATGTATCGATTATCTAGTATTCACGGTTAAATATGTTAGCTATTATTCCAAGGTTCTATATAAGTTATTTCCAGCCTGGAATTGCCTGTTATGCATACATGAATCTAATGCCAATTCCAATCAGTGGATCATTTTAGTAGGTGCTTCATCAAATGGGCTTAAATTATTAAATTAACTTGTTAAAAAGGGTACCGAGCATGCAAATGTGGTGTTATACCCCAAAAATATTAGATTGAACGGTCAAGATAATATGTGTTAGCATATGCTTTCTGTATAATTACAAGGACTGGGTACCTGCTATGAGCCTGTGGATATAGTAAGAGGTAATGATTTACCAGTTTAAACAAAAATAAAAAATGATCCCCATTCCAAATAGATCACTTTATTTTCTGTTTCTTTTGATTCTCTCTTAAGAAAACTTAGTATCTTAACATATTGGTTTTCTGTAGTTAGTGGTCGTGCAAATTCAGAACTAAAATTATGTGGCAAGGTTGGTCTCCAGTATGTTGCTCTTTCCATATCAACTCTTTTTTCAGTAAGTAGTTTAATTAAAAAACAGTACCAATGGAATCAATCAATGGAAAAACTGGTTAAGATGGCATTTTATCATCGATTATTAGAGATTAGATTAAAAGAAAAAAAAAACAAAAAAAAAAAAAAAGTTGGAAAAAAAAAAATGATGAAAAAAAAAAAAAAAAAAAAAAAAACAAATTCAAAAAGAAAAAAAAAATTAATTTAAAATTAACAAAAAAAAAAAAAATTGGAATTCAAAAATCAATAAAAAAAAAAAATTAAAAAAAAAAAAAAGAAAGAAAAAAGAAATTGAAATTTATTCTAACAACAATTCACACAATCTCCATATTTTTTTGAATTTTCTTGATGCTTTTGTGCTGTTACCTAAGTCTACACCAAACCAACCGACTAAATCATGATTTTAATGTAAATAGCAAATCGAAATAAATTTTTACCCTATAAAACACAACTTTAATTTTCAAAGCAGGGGCGGATCTATGGTATCGGAAGGGGATTCGGATGAATCCACTGACTTTTCCGTAGATCCTATATTCATATTAAAATATCAAATATAAAGTACATATAAATTTACTACGAACCCACAAGCATAGTGAGACGAGTAGCCCAGTGGTCTTAGTGCACCTGTGAAGTCTATCGGCTAGCACTTCGTGGGTTCGAAACCCATTGAGCACCATATTTTTGGAATTAATTTCTAACATACGTAGGTTTATATAATAAATTTTTTAAAAAACAGAAAATTGGTAAATTAAAAAAGTGTTTTTGGAATTAATTTCTAACCTAAAGATAATAACATAGGTTTACATATTTATTTATTTTTTTAAAGAAAAAAATAGAAAATTGGTAAATGAAAACAAACAGAAAAATAGTGTTTGTGTCCTACTCTAAAACTAGCTAGCC
The DNA here is from genome assembly GCA_035578085.1 of Solanum pinnatisectum. NCBI lineage: Eukaryota > Viridiplantae > Streptophyta > Magnoliopsida > Solanales > Solanaceae > Solanum > Solanum pinnatisectum. Next base: position 48,827,452 of record CM069081.1, on the reverse strand, counting down.
ATTGATTTCTACTCAGACACTCAAAAAACTTTGACCCAAATTTATTTTCAAAAGTTAGGGTTCTAACTTTTATTGTTAATCTGATTGCTACCATCCGACCTCTGCCCTCCGGTATGTACTATGTACTCTCGCCTCTTCTTTTTCAATTTTTTTTCTTATTTGTTTTTTTTACACTGTTTGATTATCTATTCAAAAATTAATTTTTAATATTTGATTCTAGGGTTATCCCACATATTGATAATTGATTATGTTAAATAGTTGTTGTTTGCTTTTTGAAATTTTAACTTTTGAAGGCAATAATGGTTCAAGGTCGTAGTGAAACTAGTAAAATATATGTTTTAGGTGCCAAAATATTAATAGTGAATCTAATAATTTTAATCTCACTTAGAACAATATTGAAGATTATAGTAATAATGTTCAAAATTTATATTTAAAAAATTATTCATTTTTTAAAATAATATTTTAGAACTTTAAAATAAATTACTCAAATCTTTATATTATTAAATCAAGTTTTTACAATAACAATATCTAAGGTAATATTTTCAAACACGATTAACATCTCATTAACAAAATTTGCGTTTTGTAATTTTTAATATCGTTGTCCTTTATAAAATTTAGAACCCATAGGTCTGAAATCCTGGCTCCGCCTCTGGTACCAAGACATAGGAGTGGGGGTTTTACCTTGTAGCGGCTGCGGGTTTCCCTTTGTCATAAAAAAAAAAAAAAGAACTGCAGCTCTCTCTGGATCACACTATATCATTGACGTAGACCATCTTTATTTTTGTGACAACACAAAATATCGGCTGCCTTTCGGAAACAACTTCTTTACCTCACACAAGGTAGGGGTAAGGTCTACATCACACAACCTCTCTATCTCTGACTCACACTAGGTTTGTTGTTTTTGTTGTGCAACTGGAACTGGAGAAACAATTGTCAGAAGATTCTTATATAAGATCAATCTCCAAAGTATGCAAGGGTATGTTGTTGTTGCACAGAGAGTAGATAGCTTACAGTTTCTGCCTTACAGAATCCGGAAAAACAATGTAAAAGTAGCCTTTAAGCAACTACTCACATGCCTTTTGCTGGTGCACAAGACATGCAAAGTTCCAGAAAATTACTAGTACTAAAAAAAATATGCAAATATAGTATGTTTACTGGTCGACACTGGTGTATTTAGCAGTTTCACCCTCTCTTTTTTTTACTTGATTCACTTTGCTTCCGCCTTTCCTGCCTTTTCCTGATATTGTTTATATTTTTTCATGTGATATGTTTTTCGTTGGTATTACCATTAACATTTTTCATGTTACTTTGATGTAATAGCGTTCGGTGAGGAACTGCTTCATCAGAGGATCAGTGGTGAGATACGTCCAGTTACCTCCAGATGGAGTCGACATAGAGCTGCTTCATGATGCTACGAGGAGAGAAGCTCGTGGTGGCTAAAAGCTTAAAATCTGAGACCTTCAAAAGTGGATGTACTTTTAAACTTTTGAGTGGGTAAATCGGCATGTACTGATTTTCTTTGTTAAATGTATTTTTAGATGCTATTGCATGCAGTGCTTTGTATTCTGCTGTTCCTCCTCTCCATTTTTACCTGACTGTGTGGTGAAAGCCTTGGATGGGATTTAAAAAAAAAGTTCTACAATTTATGAATGGGATTAAAAAAAAAGTTCTACACTTGTTCTTTGTCGACTCCCTCGTGTGGGACTCGTATTCCCTGTCTTCCCTTGCCTACTGCTCGTATTAGAGCCAGAAATTTATGAATGGGATTTTAAAAAAAGTTGTACAATGGGACACTTGGATTTTTTAGTTTTTAAAAGTTTGTTAGATGAAATGGTCACACACTCCAACATACAAGGCGGAAAACCATTATTGAACCCCTTCGCCAATACACTATAATATGCATGTGGAGAGGAATAAATATGATATGACTGAGGATCGAATTAAAAAAGAAGAAGAAAGAGATGAGGGTCGAACCCGGTTAAGATAGCTATTGACTCTTGCAATTAATTAATTAAATGAGCTCCTTAAATAAGTTGCCAAGAGTGGAAATATAATCACTATTTTTGTACTCAAATCCCGTATTGTGAGGCGAGAGATTTTACTTAGATCGTGCATGAATTAAAAAGATATTTGCACAATATTTAGATCACTTATTATAAGAAACTTTCTTTATATATATAGGAAACATTAATTTGTGATATCATAAAAATGGTAACTAACCTTTCATTACATGTCAAAGTATCCTAATAATAGTAGGGATCTCCATAATAGTATCACCTAATAGAGTTTTTTAAAGCTTTCATCTCTTCTTTGTGCGTCAAGTTTTGTCAAGTGCAAAGTCATACTCTAAAATCTTGGTATTTTCTTACTGAATTCGTAACACTTATCAATAAATTTCCAAATGAATTAATTCCTTGTTAATGTTGTTGTGCAGGTGACAAACTGGAGAAATCACTTGTTCTTTGTCTTCTTTATCAAGTCGTCTTGATGGAACACAGTCCCGATGATCCTGTATATTCAGCTCTCTCATTTTTTTAATTGTGTTATATATGTTTTAATTTAGTAGTAACATTTAAAAGGTTATATATGTCTTTAATTGTTTTTAAACATTTCAGGTCTGTGTCATAAAAGTTGAAGTCAATTGTTGTACAGCATGCCAAAGAAAGTTGAGGAAAATTCTATTAAAGATAAATGGTATGATATTCTTATTAATTTGATAAACATTTTAATATTACACTAATTAAGTAGAACTGTACAAGTATGTCTCATTGTGAAGTACTATCTTTAATTTCTTACTCCAAGTTTTATGCAATAATAAGTTCCTTGAGTTGGTTGACTACCTTAACTTCAAAGTTACATTTTTTACACAATCAGGTTTATTAAAAGCTAGTTACGTAAAATCTCTATGATAAACATGGATTATTGACCTTGTGTAATAACTTACATATTAAACAATGCTGATAGTGTAAACTATTTTTGTGATACAAGTTAAATGTTTACATTGGAATCTTATGGTAGGTGTGTTGGAAGTTTGTTATGATCCAAGAACAAATATGGCTACCATTAGAGGCAATTTTAATCCTTTGATGCTGATTGAAGCCATTAAGAAAAAGGGGAAGAAGGCTGAGCTGATATCTTATTCCAAGAATCCTCTTTCACATAATAATAGCACAAGTAGAAACTCCAATCACAATCACCATCACCATCACCATCACTTTGACAATAAAGAAGAGGCTGCAGCTTGCCATACTAAGGACTACAAGGGCAAAGCTAAAGTTGGTGATGACAACAAGAAAAGAAATGAACATTGTTGGAATAGTAGTGATGATGAGACTTGTGATGATCAGTGTGAAGATTATGTGTCACCAAAGAATAAAAAGTGTGAAGATTTTGTGTCAACCAAAAACAAGAAAAAATATCATAAAGCTGAAGCTTATGTGGCCCCTCAAGGAGTTGATCCAAGCATCTGCAGGTATGAATGAGCCAAATTTGAATGGATTAAAATGGACCATAGGTTGAGTTAGGTTCATATCTTGGATCAAAAAGAGTTAAGAGTCAGGATTATTGGTCAAATAGTGTGTCACAACTAAACTCATCCATCATGATCCAACCTCCCATCATTATCTATTTTGCGTCAAATACTTTCACATAAAATGAATGCGCCTCTATTTGCAGGGATCGCTACTGCAAAATACATAGAAGAGGTGGAGGCATGCGAGATTATGTTACTCAAGAAGAAAGACAGAAGAAGTATGCTATGTTTATGCAAATGGGAGGTCACCCTGCTGGATTTTTCAATGGAGAAGCTGCAACTTACATGCTTCCTCCATATCAATATGGGCATTATGGTCCGGACCTGGATTATGGGTTTTATCCGCTGGCCCAGCCCATGTCAGGGTTAAATGACTTCACTCGTTATTTTGGCGACCAAGATTCTCGCACTTGCACCATTATGTAAGTGCGATATCTTTAGTTAAAAAAAATAGCTAGGTCTCTCATTATATTTTGTCAAGATGCTTTAGTTCAAAATTTTATTTTGGTTTTTACACACAAGTTATGAACTACTTTACTACTTATGGTCACCATTTTGTTTTCATTAAAGCCTTTGAATTTGTGGGGGTGGGGTCAGTACATAAAGCTCTCGTTATGTACCAAAGAAGGACCTACCCTCATTGGCTCTATTCTATACAGTCTTATCTTGTATTTTGAGAGACTATTTTCAAGGCGTGAACTTCCCTTCACACTCACTCTTATTGTTACTTTCTTCACAACAATGTGTCAAAAAGATTAAAGTATACCTATTCCTTTTCTATTTTTTCAAAAAAAGACATATTCCAACATGAACAGCTTTTCATGAGAAAGACATTCTGGGCATTTTGATCTTAAGTATATATACTACATGACATTTTCACTGCCATCTTTTGATATAGAAGGCCTAACACAAGCTATAAAGGAAATAAAACAAATGAATGCTATTTTTTAACTGCTTTAATTTGGTGACAAATTAAAATACGAGCTGAATCTCTGAAACCGTCTTCTGATCTTCAGAAGTGCCATTAGAAACAGTCTTACTACTCCGTCTAGATGTCCTCTTGGTAGCAACAAGTGAATTTTTCTCCTCATCGTCAAGCTCTTTCGATACTTCAAAATCAACCCCTTTGAGAACAGGGTGCAAATAAGCATCCTGGAGATATTCTTTCAAGTTAAAGTTTGGTTCTGTGGTCCGTTCTACTGTATCCTTCACCACCGCATCCTGCAGAGTGCATTGAGCAAAAAATCTTAATATTCATAGTTGAGTATACCAACGGTAAATTTATGCTAGCTAACAGCATCCTAACTTAACACAACTATGAACATCAAAGTGTAAGATCTAAGGAACACTAACCTGCAATGGGAATTTGACAAACACAGACTCAAATCTTCCCTTGCAAAACTTATGGAACCAGATTGTCAAAACTGTAAGTACTATCAGCAATGGGGTTGATTGGGAAGCATCTTTGGTGCTCAGTAGACCGATTAATAGAAGGTGGGATATGACCAAACCTATAAGTATACGACGATTGACATCTGGCCAAAATGATGCACCACTTTCATACTTCTGATCGTACACATTAATGATCTAGCATCAAAGAAGCAGTTTTAATATTATTCTTATATTATGTGTTAAAAAAGTAGTAGGAAAACATACCTGATGGCGGAAAACCATATAAGAAAAGGCAAAGAAGATAATGATGAAAGGCAGGAGGATTGGTGTGACCACTGAGTAGACAAGGCCTAGCAGGAAGTAGAGTTGTAAGCGAGGTTCTGATACAGAAAAGTTTAATGAACCAGGGTCCATTGCTTCCTCCCTGTCGTGCTCCGTCTTTACTAGAAATGTATTTTTAATGTGAAACATGATTAGAGGAACCAATCTAAGGATCTCCGCAGCAATTCCAGCCCAGCCATCAACCATTATGAAAGTAATAAAAAAAGTAGCTTTCATCGGAAGAGTTACACCAATGGTTTTTGGGATCCTGCATTGCAAGTAAATGTTAAGAATTGCATACAAGTATTGTTTTTGCTTAGCCATTCTTTCCTTCACGGAACAGAACGGAACTCACTCTGTTGGAGACTGGTGGAGAAACCTGTCAAGCTGTTCAAATGCAGCACCAGTAATGATACTTCCAAAGAAGACATTTACAATGACAAACAAATGATATTTAGCTGCTGATCTTCTGTCCAAAGATGATAGTGATGTAAAGCCTTCTATTTTTGACATGATCATTAGAATCATAGGAAGAAGAATCAGAAATATCTTTAATACAATCCCGGGTAGAAAACCTTGTACAAATGATTTTACAAAATCCCTGCAGCAGAAATTCCAGCATGCAGCACAAACTTAAGATATTGATTTAATTTGCAAAATACAGGAAGGTCAATATATATATTCAAAGCTAAGCATTGAGTTTATCATTGCAATTTAGAAGAAGTGACTCTATGCAAGATGTAGCTGCTACAATTCACACCTACATTACTAAGTGAAACAACTTAAACATTTTATACGAGTACTTGTTTACTTCCCAAGAAACATTGCTGGTCTAACTTTAATATATAAATATAAATATACTACAAGCACACATATAGCAAATTTAGAAGGATCACATACATATCTATTAATGGCTTCAGGAATGGAAGAACCTTTCTGATGCCATCAATGCTTGCAAATGCTTGAACGAATCCAATCGGGATCATAAAAAAGAAAGTAAGAAAGAATAAAGCAACGGCCATTAGCAGTCTCCGTACAGAGAGCTGAATATATGGTATTGAAAGATTATCCCAATAGACATCACGTGGTTCAGGAGCCCATTCTGTCAACCAAATGGTTGAGTTTCTTGACTGTTGTGTTTGAGCACATACAGCTGCTCCCCAACGAGAATTAAACGAGACAAATGCTGCAGAAACGATTGCATTGGGATCACTTTTAACCTTTTCTCTTTCTTCAGCTTCCTACATCAAAACAGAAAATCCAATATTTACCTTTTCCTGCTAATGAAAATGTATACATTCACCTCACACAAGCTTCCATACCTTAGTTTCAGGCAACATAATGACCAAATATTACCAAAGTAAACCATAACTTACTTCTTTGGTCAACTTCTCAATTTCAGTTGTATAATAGTCGATGGCGTCCACAGATTTTCCACAAAGCCCCCAAAATCCTGTCTATACATGACAGAATAAGAGAATCAGAAACAACAGGAAAATGACAAATGAAACTAAGTCTCAATAAACAAAGGATAATACCTTAATTTTTTGTTTCTTCTCAGGGTCTCTCTCATACTTGGTTTGGTAGTAAGTAAGCCAATTATGGTTACTCTTTTTCTTCTCCACCAATTTATCTAGCTTATTGGCATTGTAAACAACCTAAAAGTAGCATCAATTTTAAGGTTCATATGCTGTAGTAACTGCATAAGAATGAAAAGGGTTCTACTCCTAAATTTCCCATAATTACTCAGTATCCATCCTGTCAAATACTTGAATACTTCAAACATAAATATGGAGTACTATAATACAACACAAACCTGCTGTGTAAGATAATGATCTGAATGATTGACACGAAAAAAATGTTCAACATGCTTGCTCACTGATTCATCAGGATCGGGTGGGACATTTCTAACAAGGACCTATGAGAAGAATCAGATATTGTAGTATTTAGAAACACTCATAACATTTGTGGTCAATAAAATATGTGAACACTCACCGTGAACTGATCTGGCCTACGTTTTTCAGAGGCAAGAAAATCTAGTCTCATTGTTGATATTTTCTTGTATTCTTTGTACAGAATATACAAGGTCCAAAATGTGTATACATAAGCCATCACCACGTGTGCCCAAAACCTGAAAGAATATAAAACTAAGTTTTTTATTAGGAAAAAATCTGTAATGACATATTGGCATAAGTCATGAGAAACAAAAAACATCAAAATTTTGTAAAAGCAAAACATAGGCCTTCCAATTCCTTGGTAAACATTTCTTATAATCTTCTGTGTGGAAACTATAGTAATAGGTTATCATGGTTAGGTGTGGATATGGAGGGAGAGATTGCAAATAAAGGCAAGTGTAGTCGCTCCGCCTGCCAAGGATACTAAATGAAGTGCTATTTTTGGTACATTTTCTGTTTTGCGTTAAAAATTGAAGAAAAACAATAAAGGAACCAATTTTGTGTCGTGAATACATGTTCATTAATAACTTTACAGACAGTATATTGATATATTTTGGAACCCTTCAGTATAACAACTTATGATTACACACACATGTTGATGATTTCTGATGTGCATTTTGGTTAAACGAATTGTCAAACATTTTCTACCAACAAAGGAAGTAAGTACTCTCTTACAATAACATCAAGCTGAGGTGTTAATAGACTAAAAGGAAACAAGTCAACCCTCACCTCTTTGATCCTGAAGGAATATTGGATATGGAAAGTTTATCAATGTTACTGAACGTTAGATCTTCAATGTGATCTAATGTTTCCCCAGAAGTCCAATTAACAGGCACTAAAACCGCAAAAGAAAGTAGTGTGATAGGAAAAAAGATCTTCAAGCTGCATTGATAATTCAGGAGTTAGATCATATACAAGGAACTCAAAAATTTGCAAAACAAGTTCCAGTATATCATAACCCAAAGACTCACCCAAGAAGGTAAATCCGTATATAGACTGCAGAATCAAGACCAGCATGACCTATAAGCTCTTGTTCAGGCATTTTTAGAGCTGCAGGCATCCAGTTCAAGAACCTAATGTATGTTCTCAAGTCCAAGTTGACAAATTTATTCACAAATGATCCAGAACTTCTAGGACTTGCTCGTATACCCTTCAAATACCATTTAGGGAAGTATACTCTGTCATTGATTGGCTGAAGCCGTGCAATTGCAAAGGCCAAAAGGAAAACAAGTGCAGATATAAGGTTGATCACAGCTGAAACAGAAATATCTTGAACACTAGCCATGTCACCTGTTGTTTGGGGTGCAACTTTATTTGTGAGAATATTTCTGAAGGAATTGCCAGGAAACAGATATTATGCATATAAACTCGATACCGCCATAATTTCTCATTCCGAAGACAAATCAATCTCCATTCCTACTAGCTATAGCTATTAAGAAATAATGTGATAATAACATAAGGGGTCAACATTAAATGACGCCAGAATTAGAGCTGGTAATAATGGATAAGCATAAAGTTCATTGACATTATGCATATGAACAAAGAGGGCTCTTTCCTATTCCAAAAATGTTAATGGATCAAAACATCTCTAAACTATCAAGTTTCAGCAAAATTGGTGATACTTATGGGGGATGGTATTACCGAACCCTCACCATCAACGTGAAAGGTCAGAAGTATTAGTTTCATTTTAAACTATGCTTAATTTACATGATCAGGTGATAAAACCGATAATTAGTGTTGGAAACAGGGGAAATTAAGATGAAGACAAGGGTGACTCGAAATATCAGCTTATTGAAGTAAGGAACTAACCAGAAAAATTGTCACAGCCAGAGGGGAAGGCGACTATAACAAGATTGGTAAGTTTCCTTTGTTTTGATCATAAGAGGTTAGAAGAAAGTAAGATTTGGTTTGCTTAGAAAGAGAGGACATTCTTAGCTGGATGGTAGCGGGACCTGGCTGGGAGGGCGGCAACAATAACGGGGACGGCCGGCTTTTGGAGGAACGAGACCATGTATATATATATATATATGCGTGTAATCACAGTTTTCAAAAGTTACATACCACAATACACTATTTGATTTCACTCAACTTGGCCTAGTATATATATATATATTATATATTACTACTACTATATGTTTATACAATAGTAAATGAAAAGTACACTATAATATCTTATCAATATATTTATATAAACCAATATTAAGCATCCGAAAACGTGACGTCGTTACCAATAAAGTAGGTTGAGATTAGTGAAGAAAAATGTTGACTGTTTATCGTGCGGGCAACCAAATTTGTTTGCTAGCTTTGTTACATGGAATGCAGTTATTTGTGAACTATATCAAACTAAACAATTTGTGATTATGCTTGATTTTATTTGTTTTCAGTTTTAGCTACCTTTTTCTGTTTGACATCTGATGTATTATGTGAGTCTTCCAAATTCATTATTTTGGATTTCCAAATTTGTTCTTTTCAACTTCTTATCCAACAAAGTAAAATTTCCTCCATTTGATCTATATTGTGGAACTAATATTTGCATTAAGATAAGCTAATCTACATCACACCTCTCTTGAAGTGTGTCCCTTTTATTAAGGTGCACCGGATTGCTCTTTTTATTTTTGAACTTCTTTTCAACTTCTTATCCAACAATGTTTACTTTCTTCTTTCTGGAAATAGATTGTATATTGCACAATTGATTGGCTACTATTGAATCAAGTGACAAATCTTTCCACTGGAAATCTAATAGTAACAGAAAAGATTTTCTTAAGAATAGAAACTTAAATAAATCATATACTATTATTAATTGAAATCAAATCATCAAATAAACAGAAAATTTTGATTCAGTTCATATTCTCAAGTTAACAACAAGCTGAACTACAAAAATGATCCCTCTTCCCTTCTTCGGTTCTTCCTGCTTGGAAACTTTGGGGATGATGAATATCGTCCCTTTTGATTCCATTTTGGTCATATCAAGAAGTAAGCCCGTAATTCAGACAACCATTTATTACTATCTGATTCCCACGATGAAAATAGCCGCCGCCGTCAAATCTCTGGTCAGCTTCTTCACTGCTATCTTCATATTCATCATCACCATCTTTTTCTTCACCTTCATCAGACGATAAAGGAACCAGCCAACAAGCACCATATAAGTGCCCATTAACACATACAAAGTACTCCAATCCAGTCTCCATCGAACCAAGCCGCCGCGCCGCACTTTTGGGTATGAGCCGAGCCGCCGTCATACTCCAAACCCGAGCTCGACAGAATGGACACTTGGCTCCTTCTTCAAGCTCCACTCGTCTTCTGATCAAACTCGCCCTTGTCCTAGATTTCATAAATCCCCAAAATACCCCTCTGAAAAGCCCCAAATCATCGCTCCCAGTTGGATGCTCACACGGATCACTCACGTACAGCAAATCACTTCTACATTTCTTCACCAAAAAACTCCGACCGGATGTCTTCGAAAACCGAGATGTTTTCACGAAGTGACCCGAAGCCGATTCGCGCACTTGGAAATGCCGGGTCGATTGACATCCATTGCAGAAAAACATCAATTTTGCCATCGCCTGCCATCCGCCGCCAATTCTACCGCTCGGAGAGCCATCAGTTAACGCCGTTATCATTTGCGGAGCTCGATACACGCATAGCTCTCTCCATAGAATCCTTCTCGCAACTGCACGGAGTTTCCTATTGACCGACGCCGTTTGACATAGTGTACGAATATCCCAATTCATTGACGCAAACACCAAGATAAGAATCCTTTCATTGTAAATCCCAGAATCTACCGATTCCGACAACTCTCCGACTAGATTAACCCGCCGTCTTTGACTCCGATTGTCACTCATACTTACTTTTCCGACGAGAATGTGGTAAAGTAGTTTTTTGGGAACTTTAATAAACGGCTAAGAGGTAGATAAATACCTGCCCATCATTGCAAAATACTTGGCTACGTGCTTCTCTTTGATTGGATGATAGAGACCATACGGATATGATATTTCTTCGGGTCAATGTAATCGTATGGAAGCAAGCAAGCAAGGATCCATGGACACGTGTTCTTTATTAAATACGTACTCCACTTTTTTTAAGTGGCTCGAAAATATCTTATGTAATACGTGGCAGGGCTATAAATATTTGGAGTTTAATACTCCTTCCGTTTCACAAAGAGTGATCTGGTTTGACTTGACACAAAATTTTAAAAAATAAAGAAGACTTTTGAATCTTATGGTCCTAAATTAAAGTTATGTCAAATGTACTAAATTGCCTTTCAATCTTGTGGCTTTAAATATATCAGTGAAAAGCTGAAATTAAAATGTTATAAAAAAAAAAAAATCATTTTTTTTAAAACAGACTAAATGTTTGTGTCTCTTTCTACAAGTGATGTGCTTACAAGTGTTTCTTGAAACAACAACTAACACGTATATCATTTTGACTTGTTTACAGTAATACTCTCATAAGTTTGTAATTTTGTAGGGAAGAAAGAGACAAATCGATCTAGCATGATTGACTACTTAAAAAAAACGTTACTTTTGATATCTGTAGTATTTTGTATCATTAGAAAGATATTTTTCATGTGCCGGATGGATGTGGTTGATAAAAGTGCGACATTTCACTTGTTTGTGAATTTAAATTATACATGATTACTATAGTATAGAATTATTGATTTAAGACGTATTTATAGGTGTATGTGTACAATATTGTCTTGCCTTAAAAGGTACTGTACTATATTGCTTTTATCTCATGAGCTTCTTCTTATGACGTTCCTTCATGTTTGAGTATGGTTATATTCTCACAACTTATGTTACCAAAGTAACACATGGAACTTTATTCTTTACTTAATCCTTTTTATCTCCATGTTCCATTGACACCATAATATGTGCGGTATCAAGAATAACTAATGGTAGCAATTTACCATAATTCATTATTCTTCACTAAGTTAAAGTGATTGTTGTAGACAGTGGCGTACGCAAGATTTTTTTTAAGCGGTGTCACCATTAAAGGGACAAGAATGACTCAAGAAGAAAATCAATGAAGGTTTTGCTTTAGGCCTCAATGAACTTAAATCAACTCCTTCACTTCGTAGTTTGTTTTTTTGACTCATTAGCTTGTTCTTCTAAGTCAGTAGCTCGAGTCGTTAAAATTAGCTTTGAATTGTAATTTTTTTTTAGAATAATACCTCTACATTAAATTTAGACTAATTTAGAATAATATGATGTAATCTGCACAATTAGTAACTAAGTATCAAATAATAGAGGATTACCGACAATTGTAATCAATTTAATGTATTCTAAATTATTTCATTGTAACAAGCAAATAGTAAAAAATAAAATTATTATTATGAACAAATAAAAATAAAAATTTAAGCACATAATAAAAAATATAGAATAGCAAAAAAATACTAATATGGTGTGGAGATTCGAGATACCAAATAACAATGATTGATGAACAAGAACGGAAAAAAAATTGAACAAACTCACAAGTCAGAAATATACAAATATAAGGATTTAAGGAGTTAACACTATTTTTATTTAACTATAATTCTAATTGATAAAGAACTCAAAGATTTTGAGTTTTATTTTAATTTTAAAAATAAAAAAAAAAGTAGTTAGATTTTGAATGAATTAGAGGGGGTTGGTAGGTTTTTAATGAAGGGGACTATTCTTTTGAATTTAAAACAAAAATTTAATAAATTTAAGAAAAGAAAAAAAAATAAAACGTGAAAAGAACAAAAAAAAACATGAATAAAAATGGAGAAAAAAAGAAAGAACAAGAAAAAATGAATAAAAAAGGAGAAAAAAAACGCCCCAGTAGGGGATCAGCTTAAATGTTGCACCTTAAATGCAAGGCCTTTGCCATCTTAGCTAGGAGTATTTTGTTATATGGGGTGTCCTTTCAATTCTTTTAATCTTTATTTTTATTTTTTATTTTTTATTTTTTTATATAGGCATTTTTTGTAAAATTTTTCGATGAGGCCGTGTCATGTGAGGTATAGGTAAATCCACCCCTGGTTGTAGACAATTCTCTTTTGTTTATTTGTAAATTTCAATCTATCCAACATATGCTAGATAAGTATTTTTAATGTCAAACGATGAGCTTTTATTTAATCTTTTCATATGCTATAAAAATCGATTTATTTGTAGAAATTAATATGAATTAAAAGCAAGTTCCGATCCAACTTAATAATAATTATTTCTACTTTTCTTCAAAGTATAATAGAGTAACAAATTAAAAGTAGTTGACTAGTAAGAAGAGGGGGAGAAATTTTTATGTTACAATTCTTTTAATATATATATATATATTCAAATTTTTTATCTAATAAATACGAGTTAATGTTTATATATATGTCAAATTAAAAGACTTAAGGCATTGACTATACTTATCTTGAAATGACATAGGACAATTATATAGATAGCTTTTAATTAAATGTCGGATTCATTTTCGGGTCGCACCACAATTGCTGTGGACGGCTGATGATGGAGTCCAGTCCTCCTTCATCCATCTTAAATTCTCAGGTTTTCTTTGGCTGAGTTGCCAAGAATCTGCCCTACTCTTGGAAACTATTCATCTTTTTTTTTTTTTAACCCCATTGATGAGGTTGTTTTGATAGTAGGGGGACACATATCAAAATGGGTGCAAGGTTATGTTTTTACAGAATCATTTTCCTCTCTTTTCAACGTGTATTAGCATTCTCATATCTTTGTTTCCAATTTGCAGGATAGCAAAGGAAAGGATGTAGACCTCACCATTTACAATGAAAAAGTGCTTCTTCTTCCAAATGGTTTACACTTCTCCTTTCTTCATTATTTTTATATGCTAGTTTCCAAACTTTAAGCTTTATTATCTGTATTGGTTACTTATTGACCCCTAGCTCTATCACAAACACTTTTGGTTTATCGTCAATTCTATCCAACATTTTAAAAAATGTATTTTTTAGGAATTACACTTCTATACAGTTCCTTTAATATCCAAATTATTGAGTTGGTCTATTACAATTTAGCTAAAGATTAGTTAAATTGACTTTCAATTAAATTAACCCTCAATAAGCGAAAAGTGTCACATCAATGTGTGTGTGTGTGTGTGTGGTGGGGGTATTATTGTTATGATATATTACCTCCTTAGACATATGGTGATGGTGTGCGTGTGTGTTGAAACAGTTCGTTCACAAACTCAAACTATACCCAATGGACTGAACTCTACGACAAATACAAGGAGGAAGGTGATCCTTTCATTTTCTCTCAAAATTTGTTCCTCATATTGTTACAATTAGTTACTGCTATACATGATGACATATTCGTATACTCATAATTTTTCTCTCAAGTTTGTACTCCCTTAACTATGTTTGTGATTCTTTACATACGTCAATGTATATATTTTAATTGAAATTCAGGCTTTGAGGTCTTGGCCTTCCCCTGCAACCAATTCTTGAAGCAAGAGCCAGGGACAAGTGAGGAAGCACAACAATTTGCTTGCACTAGATTCAAGGCAGAATATCCCATTTTCCAAAAGGTAAGATGACATGTATGACAAATTTTGATAATCAAGGCATTTTCACCCAATGACATGGACTTAGTTATTGTTTGAATTGCACTTATGCTCTTAGTGGTCTTTATGGGTGACAGAAGCAGCTCACAATCTTCCCTATTGGATGTTGAAAACGCAAACACATATAGAGCGCAGAAATCCACTAGAACATAATATATGTAAAAAAATATGAGACTGGAAGCAAAATCAGGACACTTGAAGAATATATGTTTGTCCCAAGATTTGTGGTGGAAAGGGTTTAGAGCTTAGATGTTATTGTGCATCCTTTTTGGACTGCTCGACCGTGTTATACATTTAGAAAGTACAACTTATTGTGTGGCAAAAAAACAAAACAGGAAAAGCTAATTCTGAAATCCTGTTGATTCTTGCTTGTGGTAGATAATATATTAATGAGTTATTGATGAAGTTTAGTATGTCTTTTAATCCGTGATGGAGGGGGTTGGAGATTAGATTTTATTATGTGTCCTTTTTGGCCTGCTCTACCGTGTTATACATTTAGATAGTTACAACTTATTGTGTGTGGCAATAGAACAGAACAAGAAAAGCTGATTTATTAATTCTGAGTTCTGTTGATTCTTGCTTATGGTAGATAATGTTTCATGTGGTTTCACTTATTGATGTAGTTCCTAGTTCTTATCATGTATAGAAATAAAATTTGTATTGTATCTGAGGGATTTCCCAAGTAATATTTGGGGGAAAATTTGGCAACAGATACAATACAAATTTTATTTCTATACATGATAAGAATTCAGAACTACATCAATAAGTGAAACCACATAAACAGGATCCTGCATTCAATTGCTCATTATTACATTATCTACCACAAGCAAGAATCAGCCGTACTCAGAATTACTAAATTAGTTTTTCCTGTTTTGTTCTATTGCCACATACAATAAGTTGTAACTATCTAAATGTATAACACGGTAGAGCAGTCCAAAAAGGACACCTAATAAAATCTAATCTCCAACCCCCTCCATCACGGATTAAAAGACATACTAAACTTCATCAATAAGTACTCATTAATATATTATCTACCACAAGCAAGAATCAATAGAATTTTAGAATTAGCTTTTCCTGTTTTTTTTTTTGCCACACAATAAGTTGTACTATCTATATGTATAACATGGTCGATTAGTCCAAAAAGGATGCATAATAATATCTAAGCTCTAACCCCTTTCCACCACAAATTAATAGATTTCCCAAGTAATATTTGGGGGGAAATTTGGCAAATAGTGTTTGTCCATACAATTTGGCAAATATTCCAAATAGTAATTTTTTCTAGTATTTGGGCCAAATCTCATTATTTGGGATCTTTTAAAAATTGAAATTTTACACCAAACTTTTATCTTTTACAAACACCCTCTCTAGTAGTTGTTTGCGTTGTATTACATATTTTTTTACATGAACACCAAAGTAGTGATGAAATATTCAGTGAATATGAAAGTGATGATATGGTTGTTGATGGGGGTTTGCCTTCTGGGTCGAGCTCGTCGTGCCGGGCTTGCCTAGTGCGGGTTACCTCTCCTATGTGGTTTGCGAGCTACCCTGTGCGCACCCAAAGAGTAGCGGCTGCGGGTTTCCCTTGTCATCAAAAAAATAAAATGATATGGTTGTTGATGAAAAACCGACTTAGGGTAACAAAGTCATGTGCTTTGTTTACTTCACAATGTATGGAATGATGCTTGTTGCACTCACTCCAAACTACCAATTGCTCCAGTGTCATGGACACTACTTGTTATTTGTTGCAACGAAGATCCAATTGAATTGTAATACAAACTTATGGTTAGTTTTGATAGTTTTTAAAACTTATGGGTATAAATTATATTTTTTCTAAAAAAGTGAAATATGTTTTTCAAATACTATGGCCAAACACATGGTGAAATTTCACCCAAATAATATTTGCCAAAAATATTTGGAAATCTATGGCCAAACGCTAGCTTAGCATTTAGCTCATTTGGGTCTAACCTTGCTGCATTTCGAATCCAATTATTCCAGTGTATATGATTACATCATTTCCAGTTATTACTTCGTGTTCGTTATCTACTTCTTACCTTTGTTTAATTTTTGATAAGTCTCATATGTGTTGCATGCGCCCAAGGGTGTGGTGAGACATTTGATGAAGAAAATGAAACAGGAACAACCGCACTGGCCATAATAAACTGACTTTCATGCTAAGCTGGATTCTACACCACGTGAGACTGGGGTTTGAATCCCAGCAGAGGCGCAAAAAGTTACATCATTTCATTCTATCTTCCTATTGAAGAGTTACTTACATATACTGGTGAGAGGATACAGGTACCTAGTGGATAGTCGTCCATGTGAGTTGGCCCATTTGCCTGGTGGCCAGAGACCACCTTACAGAAAGGATCTTCATCTGTCTCCAAACGTTTGCTGAGTAATCCTCATCTGTGTTTGTTGTCTACTTTTTACCTTTTGTATAGGTTTCTATACCATGTGACATTGTTTCCGTTTGAATCCTTTCTTGTTTGCCATATGTTCATCTTAGCATTCAGAAATCAGTTCGTTCTTAGTATATGTGTTTAATTGTAGTGGTGAGTATTTCAGTTGAACAAATAAATGACTGTTAGAGTTATCCTACTGAAAACTTGTTATTTTGCTAGAGTAAATCTTGTTAAAAGACCAAAAAACTGATCAAATGTATCAGGGAATGATTGCCGTTGTTGTAACCTGATCTAATTCTGTAGACTTAGTGGATCAGCAGGAACTGTATTAAGGGAATGTGTGTGGTGGCAAATGCTTTTGTTGCTCTGCACCTTTACCTTTCCGCCATTTGTCCTTTTTTCTCGTTATTTCAATTTAAAGGCAATAATTCTAGTTTTTCAATTGTGTTGTATCATTGAAATTTGAACATATTTCTGCCCTTTTACCAGAAGTTGGAAGCAACCATCCTGCTATATATGGCCTTTTTGCATTCTATGTATTAGTCGGTCTTGTATATCAAGATTTTGAAGAATCTATCTGCAGCTGGTTATTGAGAATATCTTTTATCGTTTTGTTGCAACTCTGTTGACCTAATAACAAACTTGAAAGTCAAACTAGGTGCGAGTTAATGGTCCGGATGCAGCACCAGTTTACCAATTCCTTAAATCAAGCAATAGTGGTTTTCTCGGTTCCAGCATCAAATGGAATGTCACCAAGTTTCTGATTGATAAGGAAGGAAAAGTTATCAAGCGTTATGGCTCCACTACTGCACCATTGGCAATTGAGGTTGGCCTCTCTTTCTCTCTCTAGAGTCTCGGGGCAGCAACTCAGTAACACAGAAGTAAATATTGTTGCGAAAATAAAATAAAATAGGGCAACCTGGTGCACTAAGCTCCTGCTATGTGCGGGCTCCAGGGTAGGGCTGCACCACAAGGGTCTATTGTAGACCACCTTACCCAACATTTCTGACTAGGCTTAATCTTGTTAACATTCACATAGGACTTTCATTTCTACTACGTAGTATAAAACGTGCCTCTTCTTATTTTTTTTGATAAGCAAGATCTCCACAATTCTTGTGCTAATGGAAGACTTGTAGATTTTTCGAAATATAATTTTTGTTAATGACTCCAAATTAAGTAGCAAATTCAGTGCCCTTTATGAGATTCATGTACGAGTTTTCCCTGGACTAACTTGCAGGCTGATAACCAAAAAGCACTGGGGAAGGAGGGAGAGGCTATATCAAGCTGTTCAGTTGATGAATTCAGTTACATAAATAAAAAGAGGATGGATGGAGATTTCTTGCATATTCTGCTTGTACATATATATGTTATCTGGGGGACAAAGTTTCAGTTTTTGGGCATCTCGTACCTTGCTCCCTATCCCTATCTCCTTAATGTAATTTATATTGAATAAGTACATACAATATATGGTCTCTGTTTCATGGTGTTGTTGATTCTTGGGCACATTTTGCAGCTAATATTGATTAAGATTGTTGCTTGAAGTAACTTAAAATATTCAAATGATGACATACAATACTTATATAACCACCAAACGTAATACAATGAGTCATACATACTACGTACATTTAAACTTTTAGGAGGTAAAGGCCCATATCCCCTCCTAAAAATCTTTACTTATTGTAAATAAAGTAGGTAATTAATAGGAGTCCGGCAAACTCCATGTCACATGTATGGCGTTTTAATTATAGAGAATCGGTACTTATGGAGAGTGTGGTGACTTCTGATGATCATTTTCTTGGTACCTAGCGGAGGAACCACAGGTGAAAGTTACACTGCAAGTTGCATGAGCCAAAGTAGTATACTGATGGATTGGCCTGGCAAGGAAAGTTGGCAAATGAGCCAATAGAGAACAGACACATTCGCTATCGACAGCTTTCATCCACCTACAGCATTCCTCTTCTGCTGGAGTTTGTGTATACCCAAGACTAGCAGCAGGGCCAGGTGCTGGAGAGAACGTGGGTACTAGGCCAGGTGCGGGTGCAGGGCCAGGTGCTGGAGAGAGCGTGGGTACTAGGCCAGGTGCGGGTGCTGGAGAGAACGTGGGTACTGGGCGAGGTGCGGGTGCAGGTCCTGGTGGAGGCAAAGGAGTAAGTGGCAAAAATTGACATGCATTGTTCACAAGTGAAAATTGAGAGAGACAAAGTGGACGAGGGACAGCAGGGCCGGGCCAAGTTGCAAATTGGCTATTTGATCCTCCTACGTAAATTATAATTAGGAGTAACAAAGTTGAAACTTTTCCTTGGATCATCTTCATTTTTGCTTGATATTATAATGTTGTTTACTAATAGCGATGATATACATCTTCAGCATTCGTCCAATGTTAGTCTTATATAGTACTCGTAATGAAAACAAAAGTTGCAAGCATAATCTTTATATGTTACGTTTTCATAGTTAGGTATATTATTATTTTTATCTGAGTAATTAAAGAAGACAAAAGGGGGTGAGGACGACTCTTTCTTTTTATGTTAACAACGCTTCTTTAATTATCTGACGATAGCTTCGGCCTAATTAATTAGTAAACAAACCTTTTTAATTTGTTAAAAAAGAAAATGCTTAAAATTGAATTTCTCTTTGCTCGTAAAATTCAATCACATTTGTGATTTGACTAGTATAGCAATATGGTTTAAGGGTTTTAAGTTCTGCTCACATGTCAATATATAGTAGAGCAATATTAAATTCGTCATAATATTTCATTTAAACAAGCAAATTAAGTACCTCTCTTTCACTTATTGGTGTCACAGACAATAAATCTCTCTCAATATCTGTCCCATCAGTACTGCAATAACCCATTGAGCTCTTATTATTATTATTATTATAATTTTGACACAAGAATTTAATCACAATTTTCTTGCTTTGTTCCATTACCATATTCTTCCATATTTCCTCTTCCTCCCGTTTTCCTCGTTTTTTCAACATCACTTGTGTTGCATCCAGTCGATGTACATTCCATCCCTTGACATTTATCAAACGATTTATTTTCTCCAACCGTTGGCTTGCTAATTTACAGTTGTTGATCTTAACTTCGTTAATGGCTTCTTCAAGTAGCTCAACACGTGTCTCCTCGTCGACGGACTTTGATAATTCTGCTCGAAAATAACGATCAAATTCTGGAACACCAATGGCTTTTCTAATATCTTTGGAGTAATCTGAATTTGTAGGATTGAACATAGTCCGTACCTCGTTCACCATTCCTTTATCCACCATTTTGTCCACTCGATCGGACAACAAAGAATTTAGTATGTGCATGGACACATCGACCCAGAGGAAACAAAAGTCGTATATGTTGAAAATATAATTAAATAAATATCTTGTTCGAAGAATTTAACCATCTAGTGACATTGTTATAATATGATTCCGTACGTGTTTGGGTTATATATCAAACGTCATGCAACGGGTTGTGTTAAAAGAACAATTAAATGTTTTGTGATACTAATAAAAGAGAATATTGGCCCCATTTAGGTCACTCTCGAAAATTTGAAGATTTAAATTAAAGCAAATTAATTAAACAGTGAATTCCCCTGGATATTTGTGTGAATACCTTTAAATTTGTCCCTTTTAAAAACATATTTTAAGGGCAAGGAAGGAGAATAATACTAGATTTTACGTTTAAATGAAAACTATATCGTTGGTAGATTTTTTTTTTTTTTCCAGACAAATTAAGCCCACTAGACTAATGGGGAACGTAATTTAAAGTGTGGTCTATTTGAATGGGAATGAATATCACACAATTCAACAGTACCTTGTACATAACTTGTAGGTTTTATCATAAACGAGTGCTTCGATGAGCGAATTGGATCCTCCGACGATGATCGGGAGCTTTGCACGGCCACTTATGGAGTTGATAGCAAATGAAGCCATGTTACAGAAGCTCTTGGCTGTGAACTCCTTATAAGGATCAATAACACCCATAAGATGGTGAGGTATCGAACAACGTTCGTTTTCAGTAATTTTGTTTGTAGCAATGTCAAACCCTTTGTATACTTGTATTTTGTCAGAGTTGATTATTTCTCCCTTGAAATGAGTGGCTAGGTCGATTGAGAGTCTTGATTTTCCCGTGCCGGTGACTCCCATCACCACCACAACCTTATGATCCATTTGCGGTGGTTGCCCAATGTGTAACAATGGACACGTTTGGTTGCACATTGTTGTTGATATTTTCATTATATAGAGTACAACGTAAATTGTAAGAAAGTTACTCTTTTAATTTAGATGTTTGTAGATATATTTCACCTAGATATATACCATGCATGGATGATGGATCCACTTAGCTTGTTTTCTGTAGCCAATATGTTGAGTATTTATAAATGGAGGAGTATCTAGACCATTTCCATCAAATATTCTTATAGTACTGCATTAGGAATAAGATGTATGCACTAATTCAAATAAAAAACAAAACACCGATTCTAGATTTTAAATTTATGAATTTAGCACAAATTTCTGATTTACAGTTATAATTTCTGAAGTTTATTAATATGATTAAATATTCAATGGATCTTCAATAAATAATCTTAGGTTTTTGAGAAATGTTTTGTCGAATAAATAAATTAATATTGATAGTAAAATAATATTTTTTATAATTGTTACACGTTAAAAATGACAAGTAAAAGTGAATCGAAAGAGTAGTAAATTTAACATGTTATAAGGGGTAAGTATTTACTATTCTTTTCTCAAATTACCAATCAATACTAATTACTGAGCGTATAAAAGTTATTTCCTCCGTTCAATAATAGTTGTCTACTGTATTATTTTAGGATATCCAACAATATTTATCCACTTTATGAAATTAATGGATAATTTTACACTTAGTTCCTAATTTACCATTATCATTAATTATAGTTATTTCCTAAATACATTTTTCAAGACATTGTATTTATTATATTTAAAAGGCTAATATAGTAAAATTAACCTTATATAGATTCCTAACAAGGGTATAAAATTAATAATGGACGAACAGAGAGGGTATATCTCGATCGAAACACGCCTCTGATTAACTGTAATTTTGCGGTGGTCAAAATACTAAATGGGGAATTGTCCAATAAGAATAAATACCTTAGGAACAAAATGAGATATGATCATAAATAATTAGTGCTAATGGAAGTCGAATAATCATCTTTTGTCACTAATCCATAATTGTTTTTTTTTAACCTTAATAAAGTCGACTGAATTAACTTATCCATGACCACGGGAAACACAGAAAAAGACAGATGCGGACGGTGACATTTTAATATTCAAAACTTATTCTGATTTTAAAAAAATATTCAAATCTTAGCTAATTAAAAGCAATATTTTCACATCTGATATATTTATTTATCCAAGTGGGAGGTTGATTACTTAAAATAGGATTTCACTCCATAGCCTTTTACATTTATACTTAATGAATGAATATAATAATAGTGAGCGGCCTGAAAAATCAATTTTCCTAATTTCTTGTGTTAATTATATAGATGCATTACAAACCGATCTATTTTTAATCACATCTCGTATTTCGAATATCTATATTTAAATTAATTTAAATTTGTATTTAGTTGAATTTATTATGAACTGAAATAATGTTTGATTTTTTATATTAATGAAAAATAAAGGTTTTATTTTTCCGAATAGACACATGACTTTTGTATATAGGTACTACCACTTTTTTTTTTAAAAAAAAAACACCGAGTTCGCCCAAATTTCAAAGTTTCTCTTCTTCTCTCTCTTTTTCGCATTGTTTTTTTAAAATAATTTGCTTTAGCTTTTGCGTCCGATGCTAGCTCTGAGATACTACTGTTTCATTAGAGATCATCCATTCTATCTTGAAAGGAAATAATATTAAACTTTAAGTACGAGATTAAGTTTTATTTTATGTTAATAATTTTTATATACATCTTACTTTCTGCTTGTGTGACACCAAAATTTTTCATGATTTTCTATTTCTATTTTGGAGACTAAAATTCTTGTGATTTTCTACTCCAATTTATTGCTTGATTTAAAAATATAAAAACATCATCATTTTATTAAATCTGATTAAAGATTTAAAAAACTGAACCAACGGTGCATACATGCGATCATACTAAATATTATCTAACTCGAATACAAAAAAATAATTAAAGATAAAAGAATCTCAATTGTTTACCATACATTTTATTTGTTGATGATAATTAATACAAACACAAGCAGATCTAATATTATACGTAGTAATATAATGCCTTTCTCCTATTCATGAAATCAAACACGATCTTAGGATTCGCAAGCTAATTAAACAAAGGAGTATTAGTGTCTAGATAAAGGAAAGAATGATTCTGGATGTACATAGAAAACATACTTGATCACCCCCCCACCCACCCCAATTAATTGTTTTTTTTTTAAAAAAAAATAGTGTAGGCTTTTTTAAATTATGGTGGATAACAATTTGATCATTTTATATATGGATTTGGACTAAACCTATCTATCTACACTATCAAGAGGTACAATTGAAAGATTCATTAGATCGACTATACTTTGTAACATGTTTCGAATTAGCCTTTTGAAGTATGAAGGGACAACACAAAAATAATTAGTTCATTGCACTAAAAGGATTATTTTTTCGAGCGTACAGAGGAAATGATCTTCCATGACGAGTTATAATTTTGATTAAAGAAAAAATATTTCAACAAATGTCTTGTATGTTTTTTTAGTACTAATTTCATGTGTGATATTTTATGGATGTAATCGAAAAATTCACTTCAACAAAAAGGGTCGAATCTCAAAATAAAAAAGAAAAATGTAGTGTTTTAATGACACCCAACAATATTTTGATGAAGCCAGTGCGGTTACCCATACGAAAAAAGAGGACAAATTTTTATAATTTGAAGACTCGTACTAATTAGATCATCCTGATGATTGATCGATGATCAATTATTTTGAGAGCCTGTTTTTTTATTTTTATCTTTACGTAATTGAATTTATTTTCTTTCTCTGTTTCAATTTATGTGGCATAATTTATTTGCGACAAAGTATATGAATATGGACATCATACATTGTGTACTTATCTTACCATTAGCTTCAAATTTTAGATCCAATTGGCTTAAATTAAAGTTGTAAACTCATATATGGCGTACATCCTTGATTGGTGCTCGGTGACTTACTTTTAACTAAAATTTTCCAATTGGCTACAACTTAAATAGCACGGTGAAAACTGGCTAACAGATGCAATTCTTACCATTAAAAAAATGAAACAGCCCACGCGTTTAGTCCAATGGGCTTTCTTGTTTTCTACCCACGATTAGGCGGGCCCATGTGCTATGGGCTCATGAAATACGATACGCCGCCATTGTATGGGAGCTTGCTTGTGTTTTTGAATACCCCTGGCTCCTTGCCCTAAACCCTACTCTACTGTGTTTTCAATTTCTACAGCACAATGAAGCTCGTCAGGTTCATGCGACATCTTCAATTTTTATTCTCTGTGAGTTATTTCTAGTGAGCTTAGCCATGGATTTAACTTCAACTTTAACTGTAACTGTCTGTTCAGATTTTTGATGAAGCTGAACAACGAGACTGTCTCAATTGAGCTCAAAAACAAAACCGTTGTTCATGGAACCATTACAGGTCACTCTCTCTACCTTTCTATCAATTTCTTCGTTTTTTTGGTTCTCAGTATATATTCTGTATTGCTATATTTACGTATTAGGTATGACCTATGTAAAGTCTGAAATGAACAATCTGCACTTATGTAATAGCTGAATTGCTCACGCCAATATGTAAATTAAAGAATGTGCTGTATGAATTTGATTTTCTTCGGAAGAGAAGTTATTTGGAAGTGTCGCTTACTAAAAGTGTAGTTTCTAGGTGGGATATGCAAGTTGCTAAATAGGACAAGTTAATCGGTTCACAGCAGATGAATGGTCACTGCAATAGTTTGCTTCATTCTCTTTCACTTCCACGGTGAGTCACTATGTATCTCTATAAATGTATGGAAGCTAGGGCAGAGAAACTATAGAAAGTATCTGAGGTAACCTATATGGATCTGTCTTCTCCTCCATCTGTCCTGAATCTGTTCTTTTTTTATTCCTTTCAAATACCAATAGGAATTCATTCTCAAGTGCAAAGCTATTTCTTCCTATCATCACTGTAATTTATGTCTAGAGCATTGTAATTCCTCTCTGTTAATGCATTAATCTGTTCCATTATAAATAATATCTCCCATTCTCTTTTGTGTGGCTCTACAAGTTGGATTATAACACAACTCGGAGAAATTGAAGTGTTGTCTAATCACTATAATAATTCCACAATTCTTTCATAAGAAGTTTTCTCCAGTACTCTGGGACACCTATTTTAAGCTCTCCATCTCCGAAATAATACCTTTTCAAGAAAAAGGATGCAGGGAGACACATCAATAACTCGAGGCTTCAATGAATTTCTATGCATTTAAATACAACTATGATGTCTCAATTCCAAACTAGTTGGGTTGCCTATATGTGTATCCTATATTTGTTTTGCTCTATTTAGACTCTTTCATCTATTCCCATTTCAGCTACTGACTTGCAATTCTCTATAGAACACCAAAACACATCAAAGAAATTGCGGGTGTGAAGATGAGATTCATATAATCTTTTTTGTCATTTTCTTAAGATTTTTCATAAGTTTACCTCATTCACACATTCTTTGCTTTAAAACTTAAAACTATGTTTGGTAGGGGTGCAAAAAGAAGCTGAAGAGGAACGGAAGTTAGAGAGGGAAATTAAGAGCTAATTTCTTTGTAAGTAAGAAGGGATAGGAAGCAAAAGTAGATGGGTTTTGTATCCTTCTATCTGGATTTCTGTGTATCTGAAATTTGATTGGGAAAAAACGCACATGTCTTCTCTTACATCCATACCAAACAATCAGAGGTACATCCCTTCTCCACTTAAGGGGGAGTTAAATCAATAAATGAGCAACCCTTCACTTAAGGTAGGTTAATCACTGAATAACTAATACTCCATTTGAGGGGGAGTTAAATCAGTAAATGAGCAACACTGCACTTAAGGGAGGTTAATCACTGAATAACTAATACTCCATTTAAGGGGGGTGTTGAATCAGTAAATGAGCAATTTTATACATCAGTTGAAAATATAAAGAAATTTTGGTACAATTTACATTGTTATTATTTTTATGTAGTATAATATTAGCTGGAGACAAGTTCAATGAGGATTCATATAGCCGATCCCAACTTGTGTGGAACTGAGGTGTTGTTTCTTTTGTTGTTGTTTTAAGATCACCACCATCATTTTCTCAATACAATAGGTTGATATTGTAATGCTCTTTAGAATTTTGTGTTATTTTGCATATGGCTCCAGATCATTATGCCCTCATTGTTCTCAGTTCCCTAAAAGTGAAAAGTTCTGTGCTGGAATCATTTGGCCCAAGAGCTCTCGTATTTTCTATGCAAAACCTTATTATATTCATCCTGTTGTCTCTGAGGATGTGCATTAGTTGCTCTTATCCTCACAATGTAACATTAATCAACCAAACCTTATGTCCCATAATCAATCTCATCTGCATAAAATTTTGATCACCTAGCTCTGGCTATACTGTAACTTTTTCTTGTCACAAAAAATATAAGCAACAACCATAAATCATGATGCCTTCACTTGTTTGTGGATTGTCCACTGTCTACATGAGGTGTGAATAAGCTATTATTTCTCAGTTTGAGGTTAAAGTTCTAGGTACTTTAGGTCAGAAAATAGACACATCAGACGGAGTTCTATGGGCTAGTCATATTTGATATTTGGGTGTGTAGAACTAGCGAAAAGAGTGAGAAGTGGCATATGTGGTGTTGTGTACATCGACAATCACTTTTGCTATTTGATGTTTATTGATCTTAGATTCAACTGGAAAAGGAGCTCAAGTTGTGTCCAACTCCTGTTATTTACAAAGTATGTATGATGCTTCAGCTGAAGCTGCGTGAAATCAACTTATAGCTTCTTATCACAACACTTAAGGGTTGGTTTTTAAGTCTCTTCTGTTGTTGTAATATTGTTGTCAATGCTATATGTAATTCATCGTCCAGTAGATTTTTCGCAATTGAGGAGTAGCTTCTTATCCCTTATTTTTTTTGGTGCACCCATGAGGTCTTTCTATGCTTTGAAGATTTAAGATAGGGTATCATTCATTGGAAACCGTATCTCTCTACTATTTTTGGTATACTTGTATGTGGACATGTTTTTTGCCCCAACATTTTGAAAAAAAGTTATTTATTTCTTTACCCCCTCCCCCCCCCCAAAAAAAAAAAATTATTAATATTGTAACTTGTTTGTCTGGCAGTAGAGATGTTACTTAGCAATGACTTGTTAATGAACTCAGGTAGGCTTCTTATGGCAATAGTCAGGGCCTATGCTGGTTGCAGGATGCATCAAAAGTATCTTGGCAAGAAGGGCAGCAATGATGAGTTGCCTTTGTGTTCTTCCTCCCTTAACCCCCCACCCCCCTCCAAATCCTCAAAAAAAAAGAAGAAGGAAACACGAGAGCATTTTTCTTGTGAAATGAAAAAGAAGAGGTGATAGAATAAACGAGAACTGTTGCCGTGCGAAATAGGACATGCACCATCCAAATTCGCATGGAAGCTTAGTTGATGGCTATCTCTACATTGCAAAGTTATCTCCGTTTTAGACCACTAGAGTAGTCAAAAACAAATACTGTCCTATCCTCATATTTAGAGACCTATATGCATTTTTTGTTTTTTCTGTTGGTTGTCCTTTGCATGCTTCTGATTTACTCTGTGAGGGGTTGCCTATACTAACAGACAATTGCTGGATATATTTGGGATGCATAAATATATTTTCTATCATATCAGTACATATTTTGATATTAACTAGGTACAATGGCTGTTAAATCCATCATTTTACCGACTTTACTAAATTGAGAGCTGTGACTTAAAGTTTCTAAAGGGAGTTATATTTTTATAGGTGTGGATGTTAGCATGAACACACATCTGAAGGCTGTCAAAATTATGCTAAAAGGAAAGAATTCAGTGACATTGGATCACTTGAGTGTGAGGGGCAACAACATCCGTTATTACATCCTCCTGACAGCTTAAATCTTGAGACGCTGCTGGTGGAAGAAACACCTAGGGTGAAACCAAAGAAGCCAACAGCTGGAATTGTCATATTGTGGAGGACTATGTTTAGAAGTTTTTTATGCCTTGTGGCTGCATGGTTAAATTTCCTTATTGCTTGGACATCCTTCTAATAACCTCTTCCTTTGATTGTTCCACTTCAGGAAAGCCTATGGGACGTGGTCGTGGGCGTGGACGTGGTCGAGGCCGCTAAATGCATTCCAGCTGCTCTAATTTTTTGATGTAAACATGTGTACGGATTGAGAGATTTGCTCTTAGTTTTTCTAGTAAAAAAAAGATGGATCTCATGCAACAATTTATTTTGGATCTTTGAAGTCAGGAGCATCTTATCTCGTTGCATCATATTGTCTGCTAACATTACTTTCGTATGGCGTTCAATTTTGTTCTGTCTTGTCAAGTTACTCAACTATATTGGTCACTTTTACATCTACTCATAATAGAGTGGCATACTATTGAGAATTGAAATAAATATTAAGTTTGATGATCAGTAATATGAGGATTGAATGAAACTCCCATCAAATTTTTGAATTAAAGGAATCGTTTTTAGGTTTAAACTTATAAAGTATAAATTTCATAAATTTTTTATCATAAAAAAAAGAGTATAAATTTCATAAATTGTTTATGGGGCTTGAAACTCTAGCAAAATTTAAGGGAAGCCTCGGTGAACCCATTATTCTTTGGGTTCCACACTTGAACTTATCAAAGTTGTGAAATTATTCCATGTATTAGTTTTTGTCCAAAATTGTTTTCGTAACAAAAGCGTGATTAAATGAGATATGAGAGGTTGATATGGCTATTTATGAAACTTTTCGGTAATCGGGCGGGCCCAATGGGGGTTCTATATCTTAATTCCTCTTCTGGTCACAGTATAATTAGAGTAGCAAATCATCTCGAAAGCTGCAATCTAAACCCTCATCGGCACGTAGCTGCTTGTGGTCTCAATGGCGAAGAATAACAACTCGTTGAAATCAACCGCAGTGGTATTCGGAGCCCTAGCATTTGGGTGGCTGGCGATTGAGCTTGCTTTCAAACCGTGGCTTGATAAGGCCCGAGCCTCCATGGATAAGTCTGACCCATCTCATGACCCCGACGATGACACAGCCGATCAAAGTTCAGAAGTTGGCAAGTCTCAGGTGGATGTTGATCCTCCCCAAAAAAACAACTAATTCAAGAGTTCGGTTTGATATTTGGGTTCTAAACCCCAAAATCCAAATCTATATGCTTGAATTTTACTTGGTAATAAATAATCTATGAATGTTATGACTTGTTAATTTCTGTTTTTCTTCAGTTTCTGGCCGTCAAATTATGACCCTGTATTTTATTATTTTGTTGGTTAAAGTGAAAGAAAAAAAATTTGGAAGAAGTTTAATAATTCAATTCAAGAGGTAATTTCATGGAGGACAAGTAACTGCACCTATATAGATAATATAATTGTTTCTATGATTTGTTTATATATTGGATCAATTTCTATTTGTATTTTATACATGAATACTCAAAATGAGATTTTAACATTTAACGTGTTGTTGTTGATTTATCATATAAAAATTTGTCTACAGTGGATACACTGCATATAGCAGCAAATGAGAATGACACAAAAAGAGCAGATTTTTTCACAATACAGCCAGAGATAGGGTTGAAGGGATTGTGTTATTATATTCGATTTGACTAGCTAATTATTATGATATGAATATGTAAGATTAAATATTTTAATATATAATATCAGAATCTTGAACACGATAACCTTACATAGAAATCGTTAGGGGCACATACCTGATGAGGAAGACATCATCACATAGAGAAGCAGAAGCGTTAGTCATCATCACATAGAGAAGCGAAAGTGTTAGTCGTAAATTGGTTTCTACCTCCTTGCCCTAACTTTATGTTACCACAACCGTCAGCGATGAAATTATTGTAGAGAATATGTGGTAACCCTAATGGGTGGAGGGAGGACCAATTTATAGAGGTTATGACTTGTCTGGACTAGATTTATTTCTTATTAAATATTATTTATGATATTACTTGTGTTACAAGTAAACTTAAGCCATAAGTAAGAAATAATTAATAATTATTAATAATAATTCTTACATTCTCCCACTTGATCTAATGACCATATAACATTAATATTTCATAAACATTAGTTGCACGTATAATAAATCTCTTCTATAATGTCCATCATACATACCACAATATAACAAACTACTAATGCGAGTTATGGCGGTTGTACATAAACTTTAAACTACATACTTCCTTCCATATACTACTACATTAGCAACTCATCATACTAGGTTCATAAGCTATAAAACATATAACATTATGGTCCACAATAATGTCTCATAGAGACTTATCTTGTAATATCTCAAAACAATAATGTGTGTACCATTATGAGAAACAAGAAATTCATTAATGTATATCAAAAACACATAATTTGAGCTCAGAGTGTAAAAACATCATAAATGCATCAATCATAAGTACAACCAAGACCCATTCTTTGAACATGTTCTTTAAATGTCTTTGGTTGTATGCCTTTTGTTAACGGATATGCAATCATGAGATTAGTTCTAATATTCTCAAGTAACACTCTTTGTTTCTGAACTTCTTTCTTGACTGTAAAGTACTTTAATTCCATATGTTTGACACCTTTGGAGTACTTATCGTTCTTGGAGAAGAATATTGCTGCAGTATTATCACAATAAATTTTCAACGACTTGGTAATGGTGTCGACAATCCCAAGTCCTGCAATGAGGTTTCGTAGCCATAATGCATGAATTGTGGCTTCATAACATACCACAAATTTTGCTTCCATTGTGGATGTAGCAATGACAGATTGCTTAGCACTCTTCCACAATATTGCTCCTTCAGCTAATAGGAACAAGTAACCAAATGTGGACTTTCTAGTGTCAACACATCCAGCAAAATCTGAATCCGAGTAACCAGTAACTTCTAAGTGATTGGATCTTCTATACATGAGCATGTAATCCTTCGTTCCTTTCAGGTCCCTTAAGACTTTCTTTGCAGCTTTCCAGTGATCAATTCCAAGGTTACTTTGATATCTTCCTAGTATTCCGATCGCAAAACTAATATCCGATCTTGTGCAAGTTTGAACATACATCAAACTTTCAACAATAGAAGAGTAAGGAATTGTTTCCATTTTTTTTCGTTCTATATCATTCTTTGGGCATTGCATGAGATTAAATTTGTCCCCTTTTTGAATAGGAACTATTCCTGCTGAACAATTGTTCATGTTAAATCTCTCTAGAACTCTTTCGATATAACCTTTTTGAGACAGTCCCAATAATCTTTGTGATCTATCACGAAATATTTCTATCCCTATCACATAGGATGCCTCACCCATATCTTTTATTTCTAAGTTAATAGAGAGAAAGTCTTTCGTCTCACGCAATATGCCTAAATCATTAGCAGCAAGTAAAATGTCATCAACATACATGACTAAAAATATAAACTTACTCTCACTAATCTTTTGGTATATGCACCGATCAACGGTAATTTCCTTAAATTCAAAAGATGTTGTGATATCATTAAACTTTGTATACCATTGTCGTGAGGCTTGTTTGACTCCATATATTGACTTCTTTAGTTTACACACCATATGATCTTTTTCTTTAATTTCGAAACCCTCTGGTTGGTCTATATAAACATCCTCCTCAAGGTTTCCATTAAGAAAGACAGTTTTCACATCCATTTGATATAACTCTAAATCATAATGAGTTACCAAAGCCAAAACAATTCTTAATGAGTCTTTCTTTGAGACCGGTGAAAAGGTCTCTTTATAATCAATGCTTCCTTTTTTAGTGTATCCCTTGGCAACAAGTCTGGCTTTATATCGTTCAATATTACCATTAGAATCGCGCTTGGTCTTGAAGACCCATCTACATCCGATTTTTTTAGAACTTTCTGATAATTGAACAAGATCCGAGACTTTGTTGTGTTCCATGGATTTTAAATCTTCATTCATGGCATTAATCCATTTATCAGACTCAGTGCTTTCTATGGCCTGTGAAAATAAAATCGGATCTTTATTAATTTTAATGTCAAAATCTGACTCTTGCAAATAAATCACATAATCATCGGAAATGGCCGATTTTCTTTCTCTTTGAGATTTTCTTAATGGCACTGTTTGTGGTTCATTTGCATTAGATATTTGTGAGTTAGTTCCTTCTTGAAGTGTTTCTCCCAAATATTGTTCAACATTGTTAAAGTGTTCTTCAACAAGAGGAACAACATTTGTTATTGGTATGGAAGTAGGTACATTTATAGGTAATGAAATATTTACCCTTACCTCATTAATTTTCAGACTTTTTTGTTTAACACTCCCACTAACTTCAACATTCTCAATGAATTTTGCATTACCGGTTTCAACAATTCTCGAACTATGATTTGGACAGTAAAACCTATACCCTTTAGATTTCTCTAGATAACCAATAAAGTAACCACTTACCGTTCGAGAATCTAATTTCTTTTCATGTGGATTATAAACTCTAGCTTCTGCTTGACAACCCCAAACATGCAGGTGTCTTAAACTAGGCTTCCTTCCCGTTCACAGTTCAAAAGGGGTATTTGAAACTGCCTTACTAGGAATCCTGTTTAATAAATATACAACAGTTTTAAGAGCATACATCCACAATGATTTGGGTAATGAGGAATTACTCATCATACTCCTAATTATATCCATAAGTGTTCGATTACGCCTTTCTGCAACACCATTTTGTTAAGGTGTTCCTGGCATAGTATACTGTGCACATATGCCATGTTCTTCAAAGAATTTTGCAAATGGACCTGGACATTGTCCTGATTTGTTATACTTTTCATAATATTCACCATCTCTATCTGACCTAATAATTTTCACTTTTTTATCTAATTGTCTTTCAACCTCATTAACGTACACTTTGAAAGCGTCTGCTGCTTGATATTTTTCTTTCCACAAATATCAATGTGTATAATTTCAAGAAGCTGAGTGCTCCTTGTGGCACCTTTCTTGGTATGTTTGGTTTGCTTTCCTTTAATGCAATCCAAACATATATCAAGATCAACAAAATTCAAATTCGGAAGAATTTCATTCTTTATTAATCTTTTTAATCTTTCTTTGGATACATGACCCAAACGTTTATGCCACAAATAAACAGAACTTTCATTTAGTGAACTATGTTTAATTCCAACATTTTGATGAATAGTAAGCAGGGATTCAGAAAAATTATTATCGAGTTTCAATCTATATAAACCATCAATAAGAACACCAGAACCATAAAAAATAGTATTCTTATATAAATTGTAACATCCATGACTAAACTTAAAATCAAATCCAAAAACATCAAGTATTGAAAGGGAAATCAAATTCCTAGAAACTGAAGGAACATAAAGAGTCTGTAATAGATCAAGGTGATGTCCAGTCTCCAAGATCAATTGATAAGTCCCTATGCCTTCAATTTGAGCCTTCATGCGATTTTCCCTGAACACGAAATCCTTATTTGGATTTGTAGCTTGGATCGTAGTGAATCCCTGCAACATAGTGGATACATGAGTAGTTGCATCAAAATCAAGCCACCAAGTATTATTAGGAACTTTTAGTAAATTTGATTCGAAACATACAAAAGCACTAAATGTACCTTTCTTTTCAAACCAAGCTTTACGTTTCAAGCAATCTTTCTGATAGTGTCCTTCCTTTCTATAGAAACGACACACATCAACCTTGAGTTCCTTATGAGCATCCTGTGGAACTTTAGCAGGTGCTTTCTTTTTCTTAAACTTGTTGGCCTTCACTTTAAGTCATTTACCAGCTCTTTGACCTATAAGGTTAATGACATGACCTCCTTGTTTCTTAAGTCTTGACTCTTCTTGAGTAAGCATACTGGACAATTCACTAACATCCCACTTATCTTTAATAGTATTATAGTTAATTTGGAATGGTCCATACTCAAGAGGCAATGAGTTCAGAATGAACTGAACCAAGAAGGTGTCATCTACTTTCATCCCCAAGGTCCTAAGTCTTGCTGCAATGTTAGTCATCTCGATGATATGATTTTGCATACTACATGACCCATCAAACTTCATGGTCGTGAGTTCAGCCATTAGTGTACCAGCGAGAGACTTATCAGCAGAACGAAAACGTTCTTCCACAAACTTTAGGTATTCCTTGACACTTTCTATTTGTGGAATAGTACTCTTAATGTTGTTAGCAACAGTCATTCGCATAAACATAAAGCTTAATCTGTTAGAGCGTTCCCATTATTTATGAAAAGACTTCTCATCCTTACTGCTCTTATCAGTAATGGCAGTAGGTTTGTCATTCAGCAGAGCCAAGTCAAGATCCGTTACACCTAAGTGAGAAGTTCAATCCATTGAACACAGTAACAGACGAAGCATGCAAATGAAGAGGAATAACTGCAATATAGATATACATGCTCACAAATTAGAAAATAATGTGAATTCAGTAAAGCGATAAAAAAATATATCGTAATTCTCCTTTGGATAGATAGTATGACATATTATCATAATTTAAATGCCAATTTTATCTTTAACAGGTAATTGAATATTTTTTAATCAAACATATACGACATCTTTAGCTATACAATATAGGATTGACTAAAAAAAATTAATTTACCTCATAATTTTCACTATTCGTAGAATGATTGATTCACCTTTGGGTAAATTCTTAAGTTCTAGCAATAGTGAAAGGCAATTTATCTATTTATTTTTCAATATATAGGCATTTAATTAACCTTCATAGATAAATGACAGTTTTATGTGTGCATATTTTTCTTAACCATACTAGTTTGGCCA
The DNA here is from genome assembly GCA_035578085.1 of Solanum pinnatisectum. Classification (NCBI taxonomy): domain Eukaryota; kingdom Viridiplantae; phylum Streptophyta; class Magnoliopsida; order Solanales; family Solanaceae; genus Solanum; species Solanum pinnatisectum. The sequence continues at coordinate 48,792,391 of CM069081.1, read as the reverse complement.
CTTTAGTGACTAACAAGCTATATGAATACAAATGCATGCATAATCTCATAAAATTTTGTGCATGTGAATAATTTTAAACATTTTAGTTTGGCCACTTTGGTGACTAACAAACTATAGAAACATAATATATGCATCAAGTGATCATAAATACTATATGTGTAGACGTTAATTTATCTAGTTTGACCACTTTGATGACTAACAAACTATTTTGCACAAAAGTACACACATATTATTTATTGCTTAGTATAACGATCACTTTAATTTATTGCACAATAAAAAACAAAACATAATTATTACATTATGGGAAGATTAAAATTTTCAGAATTTATACAATCGTAAAACAAAACATAATTTATTTGGTCATGGACAAAGTACACCCAACCCCTGAACTTAATTAAACGAGATCGGGTCATCGGAGTAAAATCATTATTTTTAGATTAAACAATATACTTTCTTGAAGCGTGGTCATCTTTGCTTAAATTACTTCATCCTATTTCTCTAAGTTTTGAGAATCTTTTTGTTCTGCTTTTTCATGATATATGACAATTAATATCATACATAATACATGGATTATTTTTCCTAATACCTCCTACCAAACGAACCCTAAAGACTAGTAACTATAACTACTGATATTCCATTTAGCAGTGGACATGTTATAGTATTAAAAATTGTGGTTCGTTAACTTTGATTTTTAAAATTATTATATCAAAATAATTCGTATGATTCAATATTATAAGTTCGAATTTGATTTTTGATATTTTATAATGAGGTAAAGCATAATAGTTTATTTAACTTTGATTTATAATATAATTAAAAAAATGTATGACTATAATTTTTTAAAAAGCTCTTAATTATATTATACTAATACATTATACGTATAAAAAGATTTATATGAAAGTACAAACAATTAAATTATATTATTTTTGTGTTTAAATATTGAATACCTCAAAATCTTAATATCAAAATCACAATATTAAATTTTTTGGTGTGTATATTTATTTTATTTTAATTTTTTGATATCTCACCACATGTCTGAAACCTCTCGACTAAATCTGAATCGCGCATTAGACATTCCAGCACAATTTTCACCAAATATTAAATCTTTTTGTGTCGATATTTGATACTCCCTCTGTCCAATAATAGTTATCCACTATTGACTAAGCATATTCCTTAAAAACAAATAATAAGGATAATATTATTATATTATCCTTTGACTTTATTAAATTTAATGTTTTGAAAAATATGTTAGATAAAAAATAGTATTTAATAGCAATGATAAAATAGATACAAAAGGCAAATTATGTTATTTTTTAAATTGAATAAGTATTGTTAGATAATTATTTTTAATATAGTGAATAAATATTATTGAACGGAGGGAGAGAGTAATTCTGTATCAGTATCTACGGCACTGTGGGGTGAATTTAAGTAGGGTGACACACGTCTTCGTTTTATTAGGTGTATTAAATCAATACTCATTTCTAACCTCCGGTACCAATTTATTTAATTAACAACAACAAATCCAGCTCATACGACATTTAACTGCTGCTATTAATGTTATGTAAATATGATGTACTACTACATACATTTTTTTTCAAAATAATATTTGCATGTAAAGGAGAGAAATTTGTGAATTTAGAGAGAAAATGAAGTGAAAATTGTTGACATCCCACGTTGAGCCCACGTTCCCATATATTCTCTCTTAAGCCTCACGGCGGTTCCACCGGCCTGGTACCCTTTTCCGCCACAAATCTTCGGTATTTCCCTCTGTTGTTGGTTTCTTCAAAACATACGAGTAGCAAACCTCACTTCTTTTTCTTTCACCAGAAGAGAAGATTAAAAACTCGCTAATTATTACTGAAGCAATAAGAGTAAAATGCATTTTCTCCTGGTCCCCATTTGCCATTTTAGACTACTCCTTGTTTGTCTTTAATTTTGTCCATACAAGACCCCACCTCAACATCCTCCTCAACTCTTTTACTAAAACCCCACCTAGCTGTATTCAACTTAAAAGATTTATGTGTGAACACATCTTCCCAAAACAATAACCCTCCAAAAAAATTCAATTTTTATGGTTTTCCAAGACTTGCTTTTGATAGTCTTGTTTTCTCCATCCCAAGACTGGATTTTTCTCTACACCCACTGCTACTTCTTTAGTCTAAAGCAGAGATGAGTGAAAATTCATCTCCCAGATTCTTCCACTTGAAGATTTTCAAGAAACTGAAGGGGTTTAAGCCTTTTGAGCCTTCACCAGGTGTTCTTGGCTGCTTCTTTTTCACTGTTTGCTTATTCTTGTGTCTCTTCTTGTTGGATTATAGTACAGTGAACAAAGTGCCTCGGTTGCATCAGCCATCCTTGTTTGCTACTTGGATTGGGATAAATGGATCATCTTTGTCCTATAAAAAGGTTGATTTTTTGGGAAAAGGTGCAGAAAGTTGTGATATTTTCGATGGAAATTGGGTTTGGGATGAAAGTTATCCACTTTATGAATCAAAGGATTGTAATTTCTTGGATGAAGGCTTTCGTTGTTCTGATAATGGCAGGCCTGACAATTTCTATACTAAATGGCGTTGGCAACCTAAAGATTGCAACTTGCCCAGGTTAATTTTACTTGTATTCTTCTTCTGATAGTGACTACTATATACTGTGTTTAGTTTCTGCTGGTAATTTAACTAAAGAATTTAAGAGAGAAGAAAGTGAAAGGATTACTTCAACACTTTAGGCTTTCATATGATGTGTTTTTCTTGCATACCATTTGCTACTGATTTTAGCTGATTAAGGTTTTAATCATTGAGCTACTAGGTGAACTTAGTTATATACACTGACAGTGCACAATATTGTTGCACAATTTGAGTGGTTACATCAGGTTCTCATTTAATTTTATCTATTGGTGTGTAAAAAAACATATAGAACTTAACTCTTTACTATATTGGCTCTCATTGAGCATCGACTAAAGTTGTTAGCTTGATGCTTAAATTTTTCATTGTTATTCTTGAGAAGACTTTGTGCTTAGTAGAGGAGAGCTTTTCATAGTCTTTTCGATGATTATTGAATGCAAATTTTAGTCTTCTTATTACTCTTTTAAGCAGATTTGATGCAAAAACTATGTTAGAGAAGTTGCGAAACAAACGGGTTGTGTTTGTTGGGGATTCAATTGGAAGAAACCAGTGGGAGTCTCTACTCTGCATGTTATCTTCTGCAGTTCCTGATAAAAGCAAGATATATGAAGTTAATGGAAATCCCATCACAAAGCACATGGGTTTCTTGATTTTTAAGTTCAAGGATTTCAACTGCACTATTGAGTACTATAGAGCTCCATTCCTAGTGTTTCAAGGTCGTCCACCTTCAGGGGCTCCCCGAAATGTTAAATTGACTTTGAGACTGGATCAAATGGATTGGAGCTCTGCTCAATGGAAAGGAGCAGATGTTTTGGTATTCAACAGTGGTCACTGGTGGATTTATGAAAAAACTATTAGAGAGTAAGCTCTCTTTTCTTTCTTTTTCAATTTAAACCCATACTTTTCTTGCTTGTTAACTGATAGAATGAATCTAATGAACACTTGCGATTTTAGTTTTGTGTCAAGAACTCAAAGTCCTCACAAGTGGCTACAAATAGATTATAGCCTGCTACTGTTAGTATCTTTTCTTAATCCCAATACATCGAAAAGTTGTAAAGGTACATATTGTTGCTGTAGTCTATAGTTATGTATATCTCCCTTCTAGATTTTTGCATTTCAGAAAACTGTTCTAATTTAAAATCTGCGAAGATTGGTAAAACATAAAGAAAATAGTTAACTGCTAAATATGTAGTACATAGAGAAAACTAGCATTTACAATTTGCAACATATTGTCAGAACCTTCAAAGTTGTTGAGCTACTTTATGGAAAGAATTTTCCATGGAAAAGAATAGTATGCCTCAGAAAATGAAATAACTGATAACCATTAGCAAGCACCTCGGCTTCTGTGCACTTCACTTCTCTTCCTCTGCTCTCTTTGCACATTGTGAAAGGAAAAATGAACTAATGGGCGGGTAGACGGGGCATACCTATGGGGTTTCCTTTCATTCATTGTCAGATATGCCCTGATGTTAAATTTTGCAGTGAAGCTAATTGATCTAAACTAGGTACTTTGAGTAGTGGATATGTAAGCACAGTAAGTTTGACAGGGCAGAAATCGTTCAGTAGTGGACTCAGTTACTTTTCAGAAAAATATAAGATTTTGAATTCGAACGATTATCATGCTATGTAGAACTGATTTGAATATCCGCAGATTGAAGCTCTAAAATATGTTCGAGCTCTTTCATTTGCACTTTTTTGTCTTAGTCTTTAGGTTGGCCTTCTATCTGAAATTGAAAGGGTTTAGTGAGGTATGAGTGATTAGTAGTTGTCGTTGGATTCTATGAGCTAAACACTGCTACAACTATTATGTACTTAGAGGAATTCTTATTGGGAGAAAAACAGCCAAAATTGTTCCAGATAAGTATTGTCCTCATCACGTAAATTTTATTCCTCAAGTTGTTTAGATGTGTTGCTTCCCGCCACTAAGTGGTGCATTAATAGTAAGCACTTTAAGTTTGGACATCAATGTTTGTTGCTTTTTTGAATCATAATCTTGATTACCGATAACCTAATATACTTGTGACTGATCGATTTTTGTATGTTAGGGGATGTTACTTTCAACAAGGTGGAGAAGTGTATATGACCATGAATATTGAGACTGCATACAGGAGGTCAATATCAACATTGGTTGATTGGATAGGTCATGAAGTGAATATGACCAAGACACATGTCGTATTTCGAACTTATGCTCCTGTTCACTTCAGGTATGTCTTGGTCTTGATCTGTTAAATGAAGGCAACTTTTCATAAGGAAACATACTTCTATAATTTTGTTGAGATCTGTTGCTGAATACATCATATTACAAGTGTGAGGAAGATATTTAGTCCAAAATGGAATTTAAGTTTAAAAAGAAGCTGAGAAGGTTGACCCCTAGAGCTTTTTGCTAGTGGTTAAATCATGGTGTACAACAAGTCAACAACAATAACATAACCTGTATAATGCCACAAATGGGGTCTAGGGAGGGTGGTGTGTACGCAAACCTTACCCCTGCCTTGTGAAGACATGGGAGGTTATTTTTGAGAGACCCTTGGCTCAAGTAAAATAATTCAAAGCAAGTTTGAAAAAGAAATACAGTGATGAAAAAGCCGTGCATCAAATACTAGAGAAAAGAACAATTACAACAACAAATAATACGAAGCAAAGGAGACAACTAGTGGTAATAAAAGTTACAGAGATAATAGAAGAATAGTGATGATAATATCGGTTTGGAAAACTAGATTTCGTTTGACTGTCCACAAACCCTCTACCTTAATCCCTGACCCTCTACACCCCCTCCCCAAATCTAGGGTCATGTCCTTGGTAAGTTGCAGGAGTGTCATGTCATGTCTGGACATCTCTCCCCAGTGCTTCTTTGGCCTACCTCTACCTTTCCTTAGACCCCTCATATCCAACCTTACACACCTTCTCACTGGGATATGGGGGCATCTTCTTTTCACATGCTCAAATCATCTCGCCTCGCTTCTCTCATTTTGTTTACCACGGAAGCCCCTCCTACCTCATCTCTAATATCTCAGTTCCTATATGTATCTCTCCTAGTATTCCCGCCCATCCATCTCAGCCTCTCAATAACCTCATTTCCACTACTCTCATTTGTTGGATGTAAGAGTTCATGACCTTCCAACACTCCGCCCTATGCAACATACTTGGTCTAACCACCAAATTATATAACATACAAACTGCAGTGTGTTTATGCAGTTTGGGTGTATTTCTACCCGAGATTGTATGTTTCCTTAGCTTTTACAGACAGTTTACGAAAATAATAGGTGAAATGTCCTCCACCCTAGTTTGTCATAACTCATGACCTCCTCTTCACCCAACTCGTCTCTAAACATGCATATTTTGTGGCATTGATTATGTTGAAATTTCTAATTTCAAACATGGACATACAGCCTGTTACTACGTTAGTTCCAATAATCAGATGGCAAGTCCATGTTTGCATCTTTCAATTCGTGAGCTAGCTTTCATTGATTGAATTGATTTAGTAGATTGGTGTTATTTCTAGATTGTTTGTGATGATAATAGACATGCAGATTAGTTAATTAGTTCATTGCTTCAGTACATATCTTAGTTACAACCAACTAATGAATCACTTCAATATAATGTATAGAGGTGGAGACTGGAAGACCGGCGGTAACTGTCATCTTGAGAAGCTACCTAACATAGGATCATCCCAAGAGTTGCTGAAAACATCATTTGAATATAACACCGTGATCAATGTGCTGTCGGAGAAACAGAACAAATCAAAAACATGGAATTTGGATTTATTGAATGTAACAGGGATGACATTTCAGAGAAGAGACGGTCACTCATCTTTGTATTACTTAGGTCCCAAGGTTGGACCAGCTCCTCTCCACCGCCAAGACTGCAGCCACTGGTGCCTCCCCGGTGTCCCTGATACATGGAACGAGCTTCTATATGCCACCTTCCTGAAACGGGAGTTGGCTCGTGCAGAATTTTCCAAACTTACTTCTTAATCGCCCGTGTGGCAGGTAAAGAGATCTTATAACCATGTGTCACCATGTTGCTCCAACATTTCAAATGTTACACCTCATACCCTACTACGGTTGCAGCCTCATGGACTATAAGATGCGTACCTTGGAAAGGGAACGATTAGAAATACCTCAAATTTTGTGCCAATGGTGAGTGGAATGTGCCCCATTTCAAGATTAAATTTGGATTTGTTAGGGGCATTCTTCTCAGCAGAGCTGATGACATACAATATTTGCAGCTTGTATGCTTGGGATTATTTGGAATCTCTTCACCAAATTTCTGAAATGTACAAAAAAAAAAGTGTTGTATAGCTGAAGAGAACATTAACCTAATTTTATACGAAATGGTAAGCTGCCAATATTGTACATTCCCCGTTTGTACCTCATTCCTTTCTTCTTCTTCTTTTTTTTTTTTGTTTGGGAGGTCAAACAACATTCTATTTATAAGAAAATACGAAGAGGCTATTACATAAGTATTGTTGCAATTTCTGTCACAAAAAGTGGCATGCATAGGATCGGAGGCCATACTATGGCCTAATACATTGGAATTTAAAATACTTGTTTATACATACTAGATATTTGTTTTACTAATAATATTATATCCACCAAGTGAATTTATCTCTTGTGGAAGTTTCATCAAAAACTTCAGTACAATTAGTTTTGTGGCGCTTTTTGACCCTTGCTAATATATGAGCCATTATTATACCGCATTTGGAGATTAGCATAAATCACCGTTGTGGTATCAGTTTCAATTTCAGAGAGGTTAAGCTTGTAAATCACAGAGATATTACTCTTTTCTTTTTAGTTATTCAACCAAATTTTTTAAATTATAACAATTTAATTTAAGCTTCGCATTTTACCAAGCTTTTATGGACACAAATTGTTTTAAAACTATAAATTCAGAATGTCTAATTGTTACATAAATGTTGTACTAATATGATGAGTTCGAGTCATTTTAACAATTCATCGAGTTTATTGGAAGTATTTATATTCGGAGAAGAATAAAATATAGTACTACTGGACAAGAATAACATAATAGTTTATTTTCATTCCATGCGTTGTCCAGAGCCGAATGCTTTCAAATTCTTTGACATCACACGGAGTGTTAATCTTTTACACAACAATTGCAAAAAGAGATGCAATTATCCGTTACAATCATTAACATTGTGTAAGAATTATATTATATATAATTACTACTTACAACTTAAGAGGTCGTTTGGATGGTCAACAAATTTTATTGAAATCTATATATATATATATAAAGGTGATGTGGCACATCTCTATGGCCTCCATTTGCATTTAGTTTTTTCTTTTTTTTTTTTTGGCATTTTAAAAAAATAAATTAATTATTATATTATAAAAATAAATTACTTAAATTTATTACAAATAAATATTTTATTGATGGAGGAACATTTATAACAAAAGCTCTTCATATTTTTGTTTATGTGTAGCTAAAAATTGTTTAAATTAACAATTTCATCTTGTATCCAATTATTTCGTGTACAAATTTACTTCCCTACTCCATTTTGAACTATTGCAAAAAGTATTTTCATGCTCATTAAAAAGTGTAGTTTAATAATTTATCACTATAACATTAAAGTAGATTGTTTGACTTATCATGTAGATTTTGTGTATTCTTCATAGTGAAAAATAATTATAATTTTAAATTAAATATTTAAAGTGACAATTTTTTTATAAAAAAAATTTAAAATTCGGGATGAAAATAGTATACTTATCAATAGTATGTTATATTACTTAGAAAATAATTCAACTATTAAAGACTTAATTAATAATCTCATATAATATAAATAATTTGAAATTACATATTTAATATTGAGAGAGAAAGTTGGCCAATAGGAAGGCGATACGTATGTTAATCATTATAGAAAGTAGAAAAAATGGGGACCGGCTCCCCTCCAGTGTGAATCCCCTCAAGTTCCTCCAGTGCACTCCTAACTAAACAACACTTGTCAATTTATTTAATCAATGGTCAATAATGATTTCCCTTTGCTAATTTCTCTAACAAATCAATAACCATAACTGGTAAATCCATGGACATGAAAATCAAGACCCAGTAGAGCAGAACCAGCAAAAACCAATTGATTTCTCTAATGCAAAAAGATGAAAGAAACAGACAGAATCATCGAATTTGAGTCTCACAAAAAGAAGAAGACGAGCACTCGTCTTTGAAGTGAACATCCTGATAATTTGAAGCAGTGTTCCAGCAAAACAATAAAATGCTGTCTTGTTGTTTATTATTGTATCTTTGTTAGATACCTTCTTTGATAAAAAAAAATAATTAAAACAACAAGGAACATCAAATTAAGATACTCCAGTTCAAGTTTTGGCCTTTTTAATTAATTTTTTGACTCCGATGTATGAGTAACTTAAGTTTTACAACATCACATAGTTGCAAGTTGTAAAATAACTTAAATCCTTGTATGGGTTTCAAGTTTGGGCGTCTGCTTCTTCATAAACGGGGGCTGTTGATTTTTGATAATGGGGAAAATTCCTGGCGAACAGAGAGGGCAATCATCCTTTAAAGAAAATCCCAACTTTTTGTGGGGTTTTCAACTCCAAATTAGTAAAGGTTTTTGTTCAATTGTTTGAACAATTGATTTTTTTTTAGGTCTATCTTGATTATTGATTTGCTTCTTAACTGTAGTTAGAGAAATTAGCAAAGGGAATTCATTATTGACCATTGATTAACTAAGTTGACAGATGTTGTTTATTTAGGAGTGCACTGGAGGGGATTCACACCACCGGAGGGGAGCCGGGTCCGAAAAAATGGTGGGACAACTTTGGGGCATAAGTCGACACGTGTGTGGGGATTTGAGACCATAATCTCTTGAAATGGGCCAACGCCAAAGAAAATGGTGGGAGAACTTTGGGGCAGAAGTCGACACGTGTGTGGGGATTTGAGACCATAATCTCCTGAAAATTGAAATGGGCCAACTCCAAAGAACAATGCGTCGGCTCCTATTCATTAACTTCCAAATTTCTTCAGCTTTCTCTACATAATATTATCAGATCCTATACTTTATACTTTTTACCTATCTACTCTACTTGTTTCCTCATGGAATATTATTATTATGTTATGTACATACATACGACTTACGATGGCTGGGCAAACATATTCAACTTTTTCTATCACTTTCAATATGTATCATCTCATGTCATATTTCAGGTAATATTATGGCCTTACCACTGATAAAGAAATACCTAGTAAATCTTATTAGTTCTAGCTTTATTACAAAAGCTGATAAGGAAGTCCAATTTATGTTAAAGAGATACTTTTCACATACACCCTTTCACTAAAGGTTGAATATCTTATGCGTGATCAATTTATATTAGAATCTAAGAATTGAGATGGAACATGTTTTGATATCGATAGACTTTAATATTTTATGATTTTTATGAATAGCGTTAAAGTTTGATGACAGACCGGCCGCATGATTTTAAAATACATCCCTAATTTAGAAGGTCTGTTTACTTATATATCAAAAATGCATTTATTCATTTTGCTGATGTGGGACTTTTTATCTATGACCAACTGGGAACTAGTAAAAGTTCTCCTTCCATTGTTTATTTACTTTTGATTATGGCAACTAATGATCCGACAGCTTTTAAATTGTGGCTGCATCTTGTTTAAGTATTTCATTAATTTCCAGCAATACACTGAGCGGAAGAAGTAACCTTCTCATCTTTCACAACTTGGTACCGATCCACTTGTTTCCTGTATTAATCGTTTTGACAAACTGAATTTTATTTTAATATATTTAAGCATTTAGTATTTTATTTTTTCTTCAAATCCTTTAGTTAGACGTTAGTATATAGTACCAATAACCAATTAACCAAAAGTATCATTAAGCCATAAAACAAATAAACCCTCAAGGGTTGGATGAGTGGTTTCCCACATGGGAGACCCGGGATCAATTCTCCTCACTAACAACCTTCTCAGTAGTCACAGAGGATAGCCGGCTCCGAATTTCTCTTAGGGTTCAAAAATTATAATATACTAATAAACCATTTTAATATTATAAGTAGGGCCTGAAAGAAATAAAATATATACAAATCTTATCCTTTTATCTTAGATGAGAGAAAGAAATTGTTTTCAATAAATTATTTGTTAGCCAAAAGTACGGAAGTGATGGGTGTACAATTTTAGAAATTTGTTTGCAGAGTCTTTGAGGTACTCAATGCAAATGCATTGGGTAATTAATTTCATGTGAAACTCAAGAGCACACCCAATACTTGCAGCCTTCACATGCCATGCACAAATTATAGCATGTGCAAAAATAAGATCAAACTTCCATATTTTGCTCCCTTTCTCATTTCTAGTGACTGTGTTCTGTTAATTTGAAGTAACGCTCATAGAGTAATATGTAGATGGACCACTTCATTTTTTTCTGATATAGGATGGATACCTCTGCCTAATGACATATGACAGTGATGTATGCAGAATTTTTACATAATTCAAATTCAATTAAAACTCTAAACTTCAGAACTCATAACCTTCGAATCATAACTCATAAATTTTAAATTATGTATGCTATCTATGAATATACCAAATAAAAGAAGTAATTACTAGCTAGTGCTAGTCACAGTTGAAGTCATATGTTCCAATCTCAATAGAGGCAGACACTATAAATAAACCAACGTAAATTTACTTCTAGCTAGTGCTAGTCACAGTTGAAGTCATATGTTCCAATCTCAATAGAGGCAGACACTATAAATAAACCAACGTAAATTGAATTTAGATATGTCCCCTAAAACAAACAAAAAAAAAACCCAAGTTTGTAAGAAAGATTCAGTGTAACTACTATGGATTATGATGGGAATGCCAAGTGCAACGAACTAAGATTTTACTTGGGGATCATTTGGTTCGAAGACAACTAATAAGGAGATTATTAGTACTGTATGTTGGATTAAATATGCTAGCATTATTTTTTATCGACTGGTGCACTAAAAATAGCTGGCATGCATTGTGTTATCAAAAATAACAATGAATAAGGTGTCTGAGTATTGGTATTGTTAATAACATGCATGGTTTATTATGTATAAAAATAGTACTCCACTAGAGTAATATATTAGTTGTAGGTAAGCAAGATTTAGAACTAAACATTCTTGTTAATACATGCACCTTATGAATTAGGATGCTTAATGAGGAGTTATTAAGTCATATTAGGTGCTGAAACATGTCTTATTTTGAAGGAGCAACAAAATGACAGGATTTTGGAAATAGTTAAGTGGAACCAGTCCACCAGTTAGGCCTTTTCCCTTTCTAGGCAATCTATTTCTTCAAAAGAACTTTCCTTTATTGTCAAAAAGAAACCTCAACAGACAATGACAGAAATATAGAGGGTATTTGGATTGAGTTAGACCTATTTTTAAATTAAGAAAAATTAAGACTACTAGTATTTCATCTGAAATATTGCTCCTCAAATAAGTTTTAATATTTCACGAGTATTAGATTTTATGGGTAAAAAAATTATCTTTTCTCTTAAACTTGGCGATTAATCAAATACCTTCCTCTGTTCCTCACATATAGACAAACTTGAGCATGCAATGAATATATATATATATATATATATATATATATATATATATATATATAATGGAGTATTAAGCAACGGCAAATGAATTGCAGTATAATAACCACATATATATGCTTACAAAATCTCGTTAGAAATACAAAATGGAAGCATAATACTTAGCAAGGCAACATCAATATATAATACTCCAATTAGGTAGAAAGAAAGCATTTAGGAAATGGCGACCCAAAATGGCTCCCAAGTTGGTATCCCTTTGATCCTACTCCCATTTTCCTTGCACTTCCTTGGTCTTATGTATCCATTTTCACCTAGTAATTTTCTATCACTTTCATCAACGTTACTGTTGTTCCAGAAAGAAAGCCTAAGTCTGCCATCGAGGCGCTCTGCTTTGAAGCAAGACTTGGGGGCAGTGATAGTGGTGGCTTTCAAGATTAAACGATCACCTTCGCGATGAGGCCTTACTTGAAGACCATTAATTGAAGTGAGAGGAGGAGGAAAATGAGCTACTACTGTTTTGTTAGTAGTAGTAGTATGTTTTTTCCCACATTTTGATGAATAATTATTATTCTCGCTTTCCTCTATGGTTTCGCTGCCTGTTTCGCTCCCTAAGCTCTCAGTACACATCTCCAAGCTTTTAATGCTAAGGGTGTTAGACCAGCGCTTCACCAGAGGGTGAACGTACACTTGTTTTTCCTCCTTTTCATCTTTTTTCGGGTTATAAAGGTCATGTTGTATCAAACTCCACCCGTTGCCAATGCTGTTCCTCTTCTTTTGATTTTGACTTTGCAATTCATTGATACACAATGCTTTGTTTATTACAACAGCCTCCATGTAGGATTGCAGAGTTGAGCTTGACCCCATCTTTTTTATTTTGTTTTTTTAAAAAAAATTAACAAAACAGAGGAAGAGAAATAGAATGATAGATAAGTGAAAGGGCAAGGGTTCAATTTATAGAAACAAAAAGTACTTGAGAACTGGTCAGGTACAACAGACAAGTGGTTCTCTTTGCATCATTGTATTGTTATTATATTTGTTTTGATTGTTAATTAAAATATATTATATTGTATTGTTAAATTATGTTGTTACCTAATAATGAAAACTTCTATTTTATGAAACAATCAACTTGGTGTGCTCCCATTGTTATTTAATTTCTTTTTCCAATTATATCTTTACATAATATTTCATAATACTATTTAATTTTAGTCAAACCTCCTACCCTAAAATAATTAATGATATTTTCGTAAATTTATAAACTACAATACAATACGATACAGTCAAACCAAATACTATAAAAATGTTATTAAACAACATCAAACAATACAGTCTAGCCAAACATTGTATCTACCATACAATAGAGTACAATACAATATAATACATTATAAAACAATGAGTAATAATGATTCAAACAGAGTGTAAAAATCCTACTTCCTCAACTGTCAAGCTGTTTGATTCGTCTAAGATTTAAGAGAAAAAGTAAAACTTTTAGGATTTGTAGTATTATTAAACATGTCACCTATCAAAATATATACAAAATTATTTCCAGACATAAAAACTCATTCTATTGAGAATGAATTAATTAATAATAAAAAACTAAAGTCATGTAAAATGAAACAGAAAGAGTAATTAGATTGTGATAATAAGTACCAAATACCAATTATAATAGTGTCATGATCATGGTTTTCCTTTTAAATTGTCTATACTCCCAAGTACTAACTATGAAAAAGCAAAATAGAAAAAGATTTGGCTAGAGTTGTGAGAGGCGGATCTATTGGATGATGCAAAGTGCAGGAGCACAACTTTTGATGCCACTGAATTTAAGTTATACAAAGAATTTTTACATCATCAGTTTAACTTCATAGCATAATTCAAACTTTTGAGAATTAAATTTTTAAATTTCAATTATAAATTTGAACACGGAATTCTCAAGTTTTTTTGAGTAATATTTACATATTTAGAAAGTATATAAAATATTATTAATCACGATAATTGACAATTTAAAATATTTAAAAGAAGTATGAAAAAATCACAATATGAATAAGCTAGTTTGAGTCTCAAAAATAAAAAAATATTGATTATAACAGTTGTTAAACCCCTTAACTTCTACTCTGCTAATGTACAAAATATACGGACGTAAGCACAAGGAAAAGTCGAAGAATGTGGGATGTAAGAATAATTCGAAATAGAACGAAGCTAATTGGTCATTGCTTCCTTGGTGCTCTTTAGCATTGATATAGGTAGAGTCGGCAAAATAGCCCATATTTTGGTAACCCGCCTAATTCGCCCATATTTAATAAATTAGATGAGTGACTTTTTATATGGCTAAAATATAGATTGATATCCATATTCAACCCATAAAAAAATGGGTAAAATATGGATAATATGAGTAAAATATGGATTAGCCAAATGAGTTAAGCTTCTAACTTTTATTCAATCAAAATTCATGATATTACCAAATATATTGTAACTTCTCTTCCTTTTTATGTTCTTCTATAAAACTAATTATTTTTCGCTATAATTGAAAATGTTAAGTTGGAAAATATCTATTTTAAATGTACATTTCTTTTGTTAATTCTAATTATATTTTTTTTATTTGTTTAATTTTATATTAGATAATAAATAATAATGTAAAATAAGCAAATCATGTACTAGTATTGACATTGCTTAAAGTGCATTAAGCATGTTTTAGGGTGTGTTTGCTATGAATGAAAACATTTTCACCCCTACCCTCGACCTCCCCCTCCCCCCCTCCCCGCCACTTACCAGCCCCCACCCTCCAAAAAAAAATTTAAGTTTATTTTTAAAAAAAAAATTATTTTTTCACCCCTACCCTTGACCCCCCACCCACCCACGCAGTACCAGCCCCCAACCCCCCCCCCCCCCAAAAAAAAATAATTTTAAGTTTGTTTTTAAAAAATATTTTCAACTTCAAAATTTCATTTTTTTCATCCCTATCATCGACCCACTCCCCTACCAACTCCCACCCGCCCCAAAAAACAAAAATTCAAGTTTGTTTTTAAAAAATATTTTCAACTTCAAATTTTTATTTTTTCACCCCTACCCCCCCCCCTGGAAAAAAATTTAAGTTTGTTTTTAAAAAAATATTTTCAATTTCAAAAATTATTTTCTACTCTAGTAAAAATAAAAGATATTTCTCAAAAATATTTTTCATTCATAAACCAAACACTACAAATCTTTTCCGAAAAATATTTTCTGCTCACCAACCAAACATGAGAAAATAAGTCAAAAATCTACTTGTTTTCCAGGAAAACATTTTCTAGGAAAACATAAATTTATTTTATATTGAAAAATTATAGAATTTTTTTTTTAAACTTTTATGATATAATAAAACTAAATGAAACATTTTCAACATATTTCATCTAACAAAAGACTAAAATATTTTCTGCATGTTGAATTCTTAAGTAGAGTACTATTTCTCCTGAAAATATGGGTAAAATATGGTAAACTAGTATTTTACCCAACTCATTTGTTACCCAATCAATTTTTACCCATATCAAATATGTGTGGATTGAATTATTACCCATTTTATGTTGATTCATTTTTCAACCCGCCCAAATTTGACCCGACTCGCCCATTTGCCACCACTAGATATAGATAATAAATTTGACGGAACTCCATAACTTTGATTCAAGTTGCATTTATTTTAAGAAGTTCTTGAATGTGTATAAATTATTAATTTAAAACTCAATAATTTTAAAAAATAAAATCTTAAACTCATAAACTTCATTTGACTCTTTAGTTTAACTTATTTATAATTGATAAATTCGGATTGGTTAGATTAGGAATTGATGTAGAACTTTTAGACTAAAAGAGAGTGAAAAAATATTTCTGTCCTTCCTTAGTAAGCCAACAAAATGTTCCAAAACAAAGGATTTCTCAATAGTTTGTGTTTTTAAGAGTTTAACTTCGACTAATGATATAAAGTAGAAATGTTTATATGATCAAATCATTTAAAAAATAATTGTAGATTATTTTGTTTAGACAAATTATATATATTTCTTCTTTCTAATGTGTAAAACAAATATAAGACAACCACTTTCTTGAATATTGTGATAATATTGTCAAACATTTAAATTACCAACTGCACAAACATATACCAAATTACTGAAGAAATGGACCATAATTAATCTTCTTTTCATTTTCTCCTATTAATTTTTTTAAAAAAAGAATTTAAGACATGCTAAAGCAGAAGTTTGATTTGTGCCCTGTCTGGGGCGCACACAAACAAAAACAACATAAAATGCTTTTTAATTAGTTTGAAGCTTTTGCTATTGATTGGTCCATCTATAATCTAAAAAAATATAGAAACGTGCAGCAGGTCGAAAAAAATCGACAATTGTAGGATGATTGATTAAAATTTATTCGTAAATCAACATTTGTCAAAAGACTGTTATGATTGTAATTAAGATTATTTTTAAAGTTAGTATGTAGGTGCAACAAATTAAAGGATGATATAAGTATCTGATTAATATGTACGCGTTGTCTGGTTGGCTCATTAATATGCAGTATTTAACCACTAAGAAGCAAACAACTTATTTCCTTTATCTCTCATTCAATGTTTGTTTCTTATTTTTCCTTAACCCTTTTCTCCAGTACACTGGACCTACTCTAATCACTCCTTAGTTGTCATCACACAAGTGTACATATGTCCAGGAGATTCTTTAATTTCAACTTTTCACATGACAAAATTAAAAGGCATTATAATGCATTCCACATATCTTTAGTATAAGATCACAAGATTCAAGACTTTTTTACTTTAATTTTTTAAATTTTGTATCAAGTTAAAACTAAATAGTACAGAGAAATATATATATATATATATATATATATATATATATATATATATATATATAGTTTTAGTGGAAAGCGAATATGCATCCGCGCGCACTCACTATGACAATAAATTATGTTACTTCAAGGTTTAGATTAAAATTAAATATACATCCCTGCTAAAAAAATGAAGGAAAATAATTCAAAAAGGAGGAGAGGAAATTAAACTGTCACTGCATCAAAAATAATCTTTAGCGACTATTAATTAATGACAACAACTAAATTACCGTTAACTATATATTTTTAGCAGCAATTAGCATTCTTTTGTAAATGTCCCTACAGCCTTTATTTGACCTTATTAACTTGATTCTTACCAGCTTATATATGTAATATTGTGAGATTAATAATCCATTCTACTTTTGTAATCTGTCCTTTAAATATTTGCTTTTAAAAAAAAAGGACCATAATCTGTCCTTTAAATATTTGCTGCTGATTCATTTTCTTTTTGTTGAGAGATTCGTCTAATATTACCCGACCATTGCTTAGTATACTTTCCTATATAAGCCTAGTAATATCATTCTTTTATATGGTGTGTTTAACTAGACACACAAATTTTAAAAAGAAGAAGACTTTTGTCCAATACCAAAAATATTCTTAAATTTGTGATTTTAAATCTGTCCTGTTATTTTAATGGCCGTAAAAACATGTTATTATAGCCTAAAGGTAGTTTGAAGTTACGTAAATAACTTGAAACTATTGAAGGTGACATTTTTCTTTAAATAGACTAGAAAGTCGCATGCATGTATTTTACAGTGAACACAGCACATTATGTGACAGTTTGATTACACTAATAACTTTTTACATAATATGGCAGCAATAGACTTACTTCCCTTTCTGCCCTTCATTTCACATATGCAAATTTTGAACATAGATTCAGTCGAATATCATCTAATTTACTGGAGTTGGAATTTTATATAGTAATACACACGGTCTACTCATTGCATTTTTCACAAAAATATTAATGACAGTCTACATCACCACCTTCATATTTACAGCAGGTAGATAACTAAAGTCGAAATGTTTCAGCAAATTCCAACTGATGGAATTGTAGCCAAACTATAATTTAATCGTCTGAAGATAACAGTTACAACTGACGATTATAAACCAAAGTCATCATTGCTGTGTGATTTTACTAGCCTGACGCTAATGGAACTCAAGAACCAATTACACCATATGTATCTTCATTGAGTAGGTTCAGTGGTATATATATACCTTTCTAGCTTGCAGGTGTTTCTGAATGTTTACATGAGATGCGAACAGCTTCTTCCTGGGTTTTTCCGTCTAGGTACTTCTATGTTGATTTAGAGAAGCTTCCAAGAATTTTCCGCAAGCTTTAACTGATATACATGAAAGCACTAGAACAAGGTCTGAAACGCACAGGTCTACTTGGGTGGCCGCTCTAGTGCTATCCAACCAAATTTCCCTTTTCGGAAATCTTGCAAAATACGAAATGCTGCTTGATTATTGTCCGCATTAAATAACTGAACAGCCAGCTTCTGAACAAATCTGCAACCAAAACAAACAAAGATCAAAATGGAAATATAGAACAAATCCTTGCAGGGGAACCCATAACTTCACATGCACCCTTTGGGTATAATAAGCCATACGCACATTTTACCACAGCGCCCATCTGCCTCAATCTTGTAGCGGTCACAAAGAGCTTTATTACCTGGTCAGAGTGACCCATGTCAGAAAAATATAAGGCAGCATGCATACAAGAAGCTTAAAATGAACTATTTAGGGACAGCCAACCCCTAATGCAAATGAGTTGTTACATACAAGAGGCTCAAAGTACATGCCGAGGTGCAATAAAGATCTAACAGGATGAGTAATTAGTCTTATCATCTAAATAACATCCGGTAATGAATTCCGACGCATAGTATCTTCAGCAACGTGTTACAACAAGAAATCTACCTACACGAGTGAATAGCAGGTGCTATCTGAATGACAGGAAACTAACCAACAGTTGGAAGCCTTGAAAGCATCTGTACAAGAATGGCTGCAACATCTGCAGCATCATAAGATCTCTCTCCAATATCATCACATATGGCAAGCTTTATTGCTGCTGTCTGATCACTGATCCTCATAGGAATTATGCCAGGTGAATCCAGTAGCTCTAGATCTTTCCCAAAACGGATCCACCTTTTAATAAAAATGAGCAGTAGACAATCAAAAGGAAGAAAAGTCTGTAAAATCTAACCCAGTCTTTCCAAATTAAATTGATGATAGTCTTCCTTCTTGCATAACAATTAACAATTACATGGACCTAAGTATGGTGAAAATCTTCCCTCAGTTCGACTTAGCAAATCAAATTTTTTGAAATAGATTGCTATATATTAAAAAGGTACTCCTATCAATTTCTATGTAATGCTTGATTCTAAAATGACTGGAAAATCGAAGCGGTTTAAAAGGAATTAGAATGAGATGGTGAAATAGAGAAGAAGGTACAACCCTGTCACCCCCTTGTCACTTATAAGTAAAGAAGAGATACACGCTTTGGAATCAAAATTTTGTGGGATAATTCATGGAATCTAATGGCGAATGAACTTGCCGCAAAAGAAAAGAGCAAGGAGCTATGGACTTACTTCAGCTCTCTGGTAACACCTGGTCTTGGGGCTGCAGCACACATCCGGCGCTTCAGCAAACGATTTACCAGAGATGACTTACCAACATTTGGATACCCAACTACACCAGCTCGAACCTGTCAAATATATAAAATTCTCACTCAGAAAAAACTAACACAGAAGAAGCAGAATGAATATCCTATCTAAGGAAGTAGTTCCATAATTTTGTCATTTCATCTACTAGTGAACCAAATAAGAATTTTATATTCTGTTACATAATTTCCATATGTTGTTCATCAGTACATTGGTACTAGATTACGGCAGCAGAAATAACACTTTTCCCCTGGTGTACATTCAAACCCAAATTATTAGACAGTACAACTTTGATGTTCGCCATTGAACTCCTTGCATTTCTTTTATATCACGGTAGATCCTTCCAATGGTCTATATGTAAAATTGTAAATGATGAAAATGACAGATTAAATACAAAATCACAATTAGAGTGCTGGCATTAGTCATGAGCCAACTGAATTGGTGGTTTGAATGAAAAAAATCATTGGTACTTGAAAATTGAAATGTGCTCACAGATCGACCAGTTTAAATGCTTCTGACGGTCAATATGTAAATGATGAAGATAACATACAAATTTAAAAATCAGAATTAGATTGCTAACATCAGTCACAAACCAACTGAATTTGATGGATTGAAAGTAAGTAATCACTTAAGTTTCATTTGTCTTGACAATTGTAATGAGCTCACAACAGATCTACAGTCTAAAGGCATGGATGATGTAAGCTATTATCAATCTTAGTAGACTCACTGGGCGAGGAAGTAGTCCTTTTGCTTTACGTTTTATGTTCACAGTACCCGCTAATGCTTTCGCCAACCTTCCAAGCTTCAGTGCTCCCTGAAATTTGTCCAATACATGAATCAACAAATTATAAAATGACTGTTTGTTGGAGCAGAAACAAGTAAATGCTATTCCAATCACCATTCCAAGCTGGCCATTGGAGAAAACAACTTTAATCCCTTGATTAGCATAATAAGTTGCCCAAGCATTCCGATCAGCAGTTGATATCATATCCTCTCGATTCAAAACCAAAATCCTATTTCTGTTGCCAAGCCATGAGTCCATCTGCTCATCGAAGTTGAATTACTAACAAAACAAATAGATGAAAGTTGAAAGGAGACAAGATAAGAATCTCACATGCAATAGGAGTCAAGAAAATTATTAATGGCTTGGTATACTGAATGGAAGTCAAGAAAAGGAATTATGGACTGCACATGTATACTCTATCCTGATTCAAACGAGATTCTTGAGTATCCACTTCATAGCACACTCTTTGCACCATTGGAAAATTTTTCCTACATCTCATTTGCTCTTGTTTGGCTGTGCCAAAGGGGAACAGGGTCAGAGTGATACCTATGAATAATCTACTCTTTGAAGCTGCAAACCATCAAAGTGATCCAAGGTTTTGTTAAGTATATTATTAATTTCCAAAGTTCAAAACACACTCCCTGAAGTGATTAAACTGCAATTCAATAGGCACATTTCTAAGCCAGACGAGGAAAACTCTGAGATGGAGTATCAGTTTATACTTATCACAAGCGTGATGTAGAAAGAATAGGCCAGGCCAAGAGGAAAATAGCTGGCCAAGTGTTATAGAGGCAATCCAGATGCAGAATACCAAGCAGTCCCATTTCTAATCAGAACTGTCAAGCATAATATCAGATCTCAAATGTGAAATGTACTCCTAAGCACATTCTCCAATTCAAATAAAATATAATGATCGAGTTCTCAAGCTGTTTGCAACACTCAAATTTTACACAAGTAGTCTTAAGTGGTAAAGATTGTTTAGGATGGCACAGTGGGCCACATCTACCTAGCTGTTGGGAAAGCAGGCTAGGTTACTAATCACTCAATACCCTAGCGAAAATGCAAATATAACAAAACATTCAATAATCTAGCCAAAAAGTAAAAAGGCAAAGCATAAACATGTAAGTTTCTAACCTGTGGATGACTTGTGGACATCGGGATTCTTGCATCTCGAACCTCTATGACAACATCCATTAGTTTCAACTGTTCCTTCAGCTCTTTCTCAGTTTTCGCGATATGACCAGGATACCACTATGTAAATAATAGACACATAGTGTTAGAAGGTCAAACATTCAACAAGGAAACACATGAAAATTTTAAAACATACAGAAGGTCAAGGTCAAGGTCAAGTCCGCACCATGAGCATACCTGAACTGGTCGTAAAGTCTTTGTCCAATGGTAAAGATCGGTTTCTAGATCATTCCAGTCATATTCTTCTTGAATGTCTTCAAAAGAATTAAAAAGTTTTGAATTCTGACTGCCAGACCCTCCAGCACCTTTCCAACCAACAACCTGAAAAGTTCATTCACAAGAATGTTACTTCGTGTAATGGATAGTTAAAGAGACCCTTCTAGGAGAGTTTCCAGAATTTTCGTGTAATCGATAAAATAAAGTTCGACCAAAAGTTCAATAAGAGCAAGAAAAACTTAATCAGCATTTAGATGACATATAATACCCACATAAGAGAGCACTTTTATGTGTCTAAGTGTTGCATGTGAGAATGAATTAAGAAATACACCACTATTGAATATTGTAGCCTAAAAGAAAAACCAAAACCTAATATAAACCACAATCCATGAATGTTAAGTTTTACACTTTGGCTGTTCAAAATTGAACGTAACCGATAAGCCAACCGTAAAATTGGCTTATTGGTATTGGGTTATCGAATAAACGGTTGGTGAACTGATTAGATTTTATAATTAACGGATTATTGGTGTGGAGGCGATGATTCAATTTCCTTATCCGATAAACTATTAACCTGCTAAGATTTACCATACTTAAACTTTTATCTTAGATATATTAGCCTCATATAATATTTTGCCATAATATATTATATATTGTTAGTCCTAAAGCCGTAAAGCGAAAAACTGAAAAACCTACTTACTTTTCTGCTGTATTAACTATTATAGTATTATTTATTTATATTTTTTGCAATATAGAAGAATTTTATAATTTAACTGCATTTAAAATAGTGAAAAGAAATTCTTAAGGTGCTGTAACACCTCGCAACTAGAAAGAAATAGAAGGAAGTTTAAAATCTGGAAAATTTGGTAAAGGTGTTAAAATGAGTTTTTGGTCAACTTCTGACGGCCATAATTCCTAGCTCAGGATGAGTTAGGTGTGTTTCCAGATATGGTTAGAAAGCCCTTGGGATGATCTTTCCAACGCCACCAAGTTTGCGCGATTCCGAGTTCGTATGAGTAAGTTACGCCCTTTGGAAGCAGGGTTGTTGGATTAAGGAAAGTCCAATCCGGATTTAGAGGGGTATTTTAATCTTTTCCTTGCCCTATTATTTTAATCCGTTTTTAGGAGTTTATTATGGGTCAAATCAGATTTTAGTCAGTTTTAGAATTTGGAATTTCACGCTAGGGCTAAGGAGAAAGGAGAAGAGAAAAGAAGAAGGAGAAAAAAGGCAAATTCATCAAGATCAATCAAGAAAGTTGGTGTTTCGCCAAGGATTTACTTCTATCAGGTATGTGAGGCTCTCATAACGTTGGGATCATTCTCCCACGTGCCAAGCATATTAATTTAAGTTTGGATTCGACCTAAAAGAGTTTGAATATTGATGATCTTGATATCTATTCTTGAATACATATATTGTGCTTGAATTTGACTGAGTTGGGAATTTTCTGAGTTCGTTACGTCGCATCATAGAGTCGTTTCGAGTTAGGTTCTTAGGTACGTTTGCTGGGTATCTGTATCTAAAAGTAATTTGAGAAAAAGAACCGAGTTTGGGTGAATTGGGGTTGGAAAACGCAGAAGAAGATTTCGTCGGACGAAATCCGGCACTGCCTCCGCGTCGCGGAGCTGGTTCCCAGATTTGGGAATTTCTGTTTCGCGTCGCGGAGCTGTCACGGAGCTTCTGCCTAAAACGTCGTTATCGAAATTAAATTTTAAACGCTTCTCCACGTCGCGGAGCCGTCACGGAGTCTTCTGCTTCAAAAGACGTTTTCGAAACCAAGATTTAATTATGCCTCCGCGTCGCGGACCCACCGTCAAATCTTGATTTTCGATCTTTTCTCATGTTTAGCTATCTAATATCATTCCTAAACAACATAAGATCTTTCCAAACATCAATCACATTCCTTGAATCCATAATTTAATTCAAGGATCAGTTAAGAGTCAAGTCAAGAGCAGTTATGATCAAAGTCAAGAGAAGTCAAGAGTCAAGTAAGAGAAGTTCATTTCAAGCTTTCACAAGTCTTTTACAAACGTTTAAACTTTATTTTAAGACTTAAGTTTTGAAGTTGAGTAAAGAGTAAGAGCAAAGTTCATTTTCTTTAAAATTATATGGGAACTAAGTATTTCCAAGAGTAAATGTTTTCACATTTAAGATGTCACATTTAAGATGAGAGGAAACTGAGATTTCCAAAAGAGTTTTGAACAGCAAAAGGGAACATTGATTCCAAGAGAGTTTTTTAAGCTAAGTTTGAGCAATTATCTCAAACCAGAGAAGAAGATGTTTTAAAAACATATGAGCTAAGTATATTTTGGGAGTAGTATTGAGCACCGATATGGGGACGCGATTTCATATTAACTCAAGCCCCCATAAACCATGTAGTCATCATGGGCAGAAAAAGGATCATACTTTTTAGATGATTCCTTAGTGCTTTTTAGCATAGACTAGTGGATCCACTTAATAGTTTCGGTTCTATACTGATGGCAAGGTATAGGACGGTCCTTGGCAACGTGAGATAAAATGTTGTACCATCACTTAGGCTCATAGTGATGGTTGTCGGTTAAAGAATCTCCCACAGAAGTTATATTACTTTCTAAATGAGTAAAGTTAAGTTTGTTATTGCTTTATCTTTAACGAACTAAGATTGTTTTCAGTTGTTTTATAAGCTTTATATATATATCGCATATGCTTTATTGCTTTATATTGAGTTGAGTATCTATGAGTTAAGAAGAGCCACGTAGGTGTTTCTTTCATAATCTCTTTCGAGCCTATGTTTGTTAGCATTCCAACTCGCATACTCGTACATTGATATCGATGCGATTGGCTGCGCATCTTATTATGATGTAGATGCAGGTAACCAGGATCAGCATCCAACGCCTCGTTGATCCAGCTTGAGCATTTAGAGTCTGTTGGTGAGCCACCTTGCATTTCGGAGGACTCCTTTATTTGCTTTCTAGTCTTTCAAATGTTAGGATGATCGGGGGTCCTTTCCCGACATCCCTCTTTGTTTTAGAGGCTTCATAGACAATTAGTAGTTCAGTAGTTTTTGCATTATCATTCTTATGTTAAAGACTTGGGTTGCCACTTTTGGCCAAGTTAAATGTGAAATCTTTAAGACATTCTCAGTTATTTTATTATTCTATTCAGTTCAGTTAAGTTCATTGATCATTATAGATATGAATATTGTCTTCCGCTGAGTTAAGTAAGTCAGGCCAAGGGTTCGCTTGGGGCCATCAATGGTCTTCGAGTGTCAGTCCCACCTAGAGTGTAGGCTCGGGGCGTGACAGGTGCGTTCATGGAAAAAAAAAAGGGTAGAGATTAGGCAATACACCATCTGATAATTGTTAATCCATTATTGAACCAACCATATATTATTAGTTGGCTAGCGAATTAGTAAATTTAAAAACCGATATCCCATAGGCCAAACCATTAAGCGAAATTATCCGCCCGATAAGCAGCCTTATTTTACGCTATGAACCAACTGCTACATGAGACTGCATGATAAGAATCGGGTTACCAGAATAAACAAGAAAATAATGCGGAAGCGAAATTATAAAGATTAAAAATAGAAATTGAAAGATATGCGAAATTCAAGAATAAAATCCCCAATTTCAAGATAAAGTGCTAAGAACCCTAATTAATCTTAGTATTCAACATTAGCGGATTAAGACTAATTATGATACTAATAGAGTCAATTCAAGAATTTAGATCAAAAAGTGATCTAGACCCCTATTACGAAGAAACTAGAGACAATAATTAGTGTAAGACTAATTACCTTCTTTAATTTATGAATAGGAACCAAAGATATCAAGTTAAAGAATTAATCTCACCTCTTAAGAATCGTTCTTATAAGGTTGTAAGATAAATCCCAAATAGCCACACACAAAGGTGTAAAGAAGAGAAACTCAATTAATAATAATGTTAATCACGTCTGTTCTTAAAATAATAAAATCAACCCCTATATATAGGGAAAACCCATCCCAAATAGAATGAGATTTAAATCCTACTTTTATGGAAACTTTAAACCAGGAAAACTTTTAAATTAGAAAACTCGTAAACTAGAAAAACTTTAAACTAGGAAATTTTAAAATAAAAGTTTTTAAACTAGGAAACTTTGACTAAACTTTGACTTTAACCATTCAGCTTTTTGGACTCTTTTATTGGGCTTCGTGTGGCCCAATCTTCTTTCTTTTGGACTTGAGTTTGGAGACCGCTTTTGTGATAAACATATTCTTGATTTTTCATTGAAGCCCGTCAACTTTAGTACAAGTAGGCTGACATGGATGCTATCACTGCATTAATTTTTGAAAGAGATCTGAGGCAGTCAATATATTTCAATTATGGATTTGGTTTTTTGTTTATGTAAACAGAATACTACATTAAATCACATTAGGTGATAAGAACTGATGAAACCTAGACCAATGAAGTCAAAATGTATACTCTCAATAGCCGCTAAACTCATTTCTGGTTATTCCTCAGCCAATAACATCAAAATAAGGCACCCTTTGAAGACAAGAATCCTAGCTTGAAATAACCGCCACATACCATCTTAAGAGGAATGACTATAATTCCTAAGTCTTGAGTAAGCTTCAAAACAACCACATGGGAACATCATCTTGTGCCCATGAGTTAGAAGAGAAGTCCTAACTGGTCTGTATTGAAAATAAGTATCCTACAAGAAGCATCTTCATTCTTCAACCGCTGTGAAGCACTAATATCCAGGACATAATGCTACTGATGCTTGAGCAAATAAAAGAGCTGAGAGATCGAGCTCCTTTAAACTTGCACTGGGCATGGCATCCTAAATACTGATGTCCTGCCTTTACTCGACTTTGTATTTCTTCCCTGGCATTACTTAAATCTACCCTTGCACTTGACTTATCTCATGCTCGTTCACCTTTAAGTCACACTTTATTCAGCAGCTCACACCATCTTTATCATACCTTCATTATAGGCCAAAAGTTGCAGCCTCTGGAACCTACCTTACTTGGCTTCGAGGGTTACACAAGTTCTACTAGAGACAATCCAATTATGTAACACTACATTTGGTTCCTCCTGACTATGTCCTAATTCGATAGATTCTCCAAGAACTATTTTCACATCCAGCTTATTCAATCTCATATTTATAATTAAAAAAAAATCTCTTGGAAGGGACACTTACAAACTCCCTAAAGCAATATCTATGACACATTAATAATTTCTGGTGTATTGCTCCTTTACATGGACTAAATACCAGAGAATGCTGCTTCCTCCTCTCAGCAACAGTCCTTTCCCCATGGTCTCACTCTCAAATTTGAAGTTTGTTTCGTCTCAACACCTCCATCTCTAATACTCTGAAGTTCTTCCTCCATCTGAATATCTTTTTAGGCAACCATAAGCAGTTTTTTTTCTTTTAACTATACAAAGTTATCATTTATCCTGCTTTTTATGTACTTCTAAAAGTTGTATTTCAAAAAATAAAATTAACTTATTTATGTTCTAAAATTAACAAAAAGTTGGGATTTTAAGTACTTTTTACGTAGTTGCTAATTTAAATAGAAGTCTAAAAAATTGATGTTCCAATTACAGAAAATTAGATGTCTTGGCGAACTCCGTTTCTTCATTTAGGGGTTGGATGGAGTACTATGCAACTACTGGCTAATTTAGCACCTTAAATACATAAGTAAATGAAGTGAAATTTTGTGTAATGCATACTTCTCCACTAACTATAAGCAGATATTGCAGCACCTCAGAGAGCTATAAAACAAGTTATTATGCTGCTTCAAAGCAAAAGGGCAAAATAAAATTCAGCTTTCAAGCTTTTCGCTGTACCAGCGTAAATATAACACGGGAAATATTATACAGTTTACCTGAATTGTGGAAGAGAGAGAAGGAGGATTGGCAGAGGAGATGGCTGCCGGTGGTTGATTGTTCCGGCAACTAAGAGACCGGCCGCCGGCGAGTGTAAGGCCAGCGCTGTTCAGCAACAAACCAGGGAACTGTGTAGCCATCGGTTGCAGATTATCGCTTCAGATTTACCACTGCACAAGGCATTTGAACATATACTTTGAAAAGCTTGTTGGTATGCAAAGGATATTTTTTTGGTCTACTTTTAAAATAATACTTAATAATAATAATATTGCTTGTTACGTACTGTAATAAATAACGAATTTATATGCTTTTTAAAAAAATAGAAGTATTAGACAAATAATTATCTTTATAACTTTGACTGCAAAGTTGTTTTTTTGTAAAATAAAACTAAAATCAACCAAACAGTTTTGGTTCTTACTTAAAACTTAGTTTTGGAAAATTTGAAACAAATGTTTATAGATCCTTCATGTATTCAGAAGCCTCAAATTTGTTTTGCTCTTCCTATTTTCTTTAAAATTCATTGTTCTCATTTGGAAAATTTATTATACAAGGGAAAGAAACTTAATTATGCAAAACCCAAAATACGTGTGTGTATGCTATTCAAATAGAAAAATAATTGTAATAGACATCCAGACCTAAACCTTGAGGGCATTTTTTAAAACTCGCATTAATTTACCAGAGATCATTGTCATTTACATCTAGCAAATATATACGGATGGATTATCTAAAGTATGAAAGTTGGATAGATGAGACCACCAATAATAATAATATAATCATGTAATCCCACAAAGTAAAGTCTAGGGATAAGTTAAGTGTAAACACACTTCACCCCTACCTTGAAGGAAGAGACTATTTCTGATAGTTCTCAACAGTACAGATGAGATACCAATAATATTGTGGATAAATTACATCATAAAACCTGCAATTTATCTGTAAGCTTGTTGTGAGAGATTTAGGAGCATGGCTGGCGTCGCAACTGAACTTCATGCGCTACACTAAACGTCACAACAAATCTGGAATTGCTAACGATGAGAGGTTACACATAACTCTTGCAATTAGAGACGAGTGGAATAAAACCCACTTCCTCTACATTTTACATCATATTCTACATATAATCAAAGAATAAAAATGAATCTAAATCTCTACATCAGAGGTCAGCTTGAATTGGCCTGCTCAGCACCCTAACAAAGTACACACGTGTCTCAGGTATTAAACGTTGAATCAACTGTGAACAGGGGCGGATGTACAGTCCTTCGAGGGCTCGGTAAAAAAATTACTATATATATAAGATCGATTTTTTTCTGTACATATATATATTTAAAATTGAACCACCTAAATATATATCAAAGGAGTAGCCCAACGGTTGAGGGGTTCAAGATTTCGCTTAAGTGAGCTTTGGGTCGCAGGATTGATTCCAGGCAACAACATATTTTTTTGTTGTAACTTTTAGCCATTTTGCAGGCTTCAGTTTTAAGTGTAATTTTTAGCGATTTTGTGTTTTTTGTTAGTCTTTCTTCGCTTAAATTTGTGCTTGCTCTCCATTTGCACTTTCAGGAGCCGAAGAAAATTCTAAAGGAATTGAAGAACTTGTAGAACTTTTTGAATGAGTTGTGCTACTTTATTATCATTTTATAGATATGTACTTTAAATTTGTTTCTTAAGATAAGTTGTAATTGTAAGAAATTATTTGAACTAAGGATTTTCTTTTGTCAACCCGTTTGTTAATCAATCCGCTTATATATGACTTGACCCGTTTATTTATGGATAATATTAGCGTGTTTAATTGTTTTTTTGAACCCTCTTAATAGAATTTCTGGCTCCGCCGCTGATTGTGAATACCTACATGTGACAAGATAATAGTGTATTAATACACAATTACATATTTGTTTAGGATGTCTGTTTTTCTTCCAAGAAATGATGAAGCAAAAAGGATAGGAACCTGGACATACCATGGCATGACACTTAACTTGTCAAACTTCTCCAATCTGAAGACAATGCAAGCATTTCTTAATGACAATGCATTGAAAGCCTCCGATAACTCAAACATCAGAGAGACATTTTTGCACTGAGATATCCTACAGAAGATAAGAAATTATCAGGAGACACCCGACATAAATCCTCCTCTAAGACAGAAAGGTCCCCAGCACTCACCTGGGCAATTGCATGCTCACACAGACGCTTAAGGCCCTCAAGAAGATATTGATCAGCAGCACTTAGAAGATCCTGTGCAACATCCATATTAACATCAACAGATCCCATGTATATGTACCTGCAAACAATAAACATTCCTGTCTTCATTATTGCTAGATTGATTTGTATCCCAGAAGTGACAGAGATTAAACAGCAGTGCACCTCATCATCAACTCAAAAACATCCCATGGAATGTTGGGAATCTCTATATCTTTGGCGTCTCTCTCCTGCAATAAATAGATAACAGATCATCAGAGTTTTGTACTCCATATTTGTGCATTCAGCCACGTCACACTTGCAACATTTCAAATAAAGATGTTTGCCTTTCAGGAATTTTGCAAAGACCATTTGATAGTCAATCTAAATTTGTCAAAAGGGAAAGGTAAGCAGTAGAAGACAAATTTTGGGTGCAGAAACAGCTTTCCTCTTGTGTTGCTAATGATCAATTTAGAAACCAATAAACCTAAAAGTAAAAGCAATAAATCTTTATGCCAACTATTCTACTTACCCACCATCAAACATTACTCGAAATGCATCAGAAGAAGAAAGTAAGCAAATTCTGTGGGCATAAAACCCTTTGCCTGGTGAAGGACCAAAAAATCATTAAGATACACCATGATATGAAGAAGATGACAATATTTGAAACACAAAACTGCTGCTACCTTCAACTAAAAATGTCACATCAGATAGCGTAGAATTATTTACATACTGCTCACCCAAATAGACCTGCATAAAGAAATGCACAAGGAGAAAATAAGGAAAATAGATGTAATATAGGATCAAATACATTGTCTAATTACTGCACTATGAATGGTCATGAACAACCTCTAAGTCAATTGAGAAAGAAAAGACAGAAAGCGGACATACAAACTAAAAAACATGAAAAGCAGACAACATTATTGATTGGTGAAGAAAGTGAACATCAAGTAAACTGTGGCGAAAACAGCCTGTGGAATCTGTCAACATGCGAACCCTCCTCAAACACTCACCAAAGTGAAGACGAGTTACTCCCAAAATCTAAATCCTTAAATGTAGGGATAAGCAAAGCCCTCATATTGCCTAATTGATTCTCAGAATACACCAATCATGCCAGCAATTAAGGGTCAGTGAGTGGAGTTTTCAGAAATTACTAAGACCATAAAAGATTGACAAGGTTATAGACCTGAATAAGAGATCGACAGGAATACCAAGTCTTGGTATACACACCCTCCCAGAACCAAAAAAATATCGCTCAGTGAAGCAAATTTAGCATATCAAGAGAGGGTTCTAAGGTCTTCTACCCCTCATCAGAATAACAGATACCATCCAAGAACAAATAAAAGGCATATCATACTCTAAATAGATGTTTTTCTCATTATAGATGTGGTATAAACAGCAGCATATAACACAAGAAGTTGTCACAACGTGAGAAGCAAACTGAACGACAAGATGGGAAGAAACTGCATGACCAGAGTTTTTATGCAGTAATTCAAATGGTTGGTAAAGTAGACATAGTATAAAATTTGCATAACAGCTACATTATAACTTTCAAGTCTTGACTCTTGAGGTAACACTAGCAAAACTTGGTTTGACATATGTT
This sequence comes from Solanum pinnatisectum, assembly GCA_035578085.1. Taxonomy (NCBI): domain Eukaryota; kingdom Viridiplantae; phylum Streptophyta; class Magnoliopsida; order Solanales; family Solanaceae; genus Solanum; species Solanum pinnatisectum. The sequence goes on along the minus strand of CM069081.1, from coordinate 48,760,925 downwards.
TATAAAGTAAATGGTAAAAGCTTCATAAATCATCACAATCAATGATTAAATTTGAACATCAGACAGTTCACCGTACATCTTCAAAATGGTTGATGATTATACGAACATAGCTTAGTGTTAACTCGATGCGAGAAGCACCAAATGTAACCGTGAAAATTAAATAAAAACCCATAAATGACTAAGGGCCTTACAGGATAGACTTGAAGTTCCTGTTGAGAGACAGAATTGGTAGGAAACACTAGTATCCAATCATTTTGGTAACAGTCCTTATTAATGAAATTGTTCATCTTCTTCACAGTGGCAAGTGAGTGCACAAATAGACCAATTAACGTGGAATGCATTCAATAAGCAAATTCATGTAGTCAATAACAAAAAATAGCTCCTATTGTATAAGCAACCTCCAGTGTAATTATTTTGTAATTTTTGTACGGGGTATCAATATTGTAGTATTTTTCCAACAAGGGAGACAACTTCACATAACGTTAGCCAATTACTAATTTACTATATACACTGTTCTAATTGTGAAGCATTTGATTTTCTCATACTAGATCCCAGTTGATCAACTAGTTGGACTTACCAAGAGTATCACCAACCTGGAAAGTTCTACTCAGTGTTATCAAAGGCACGCTTAAGCCCTGAAGCGAGGCTCAAAACATGTTGAGCGCTTCGCCTCGCTTTATGTGCGCTTCAGTGTCGTCATCAAGTTCTAAGGCAAACTTTTCCTTGCCAATGAGCCTCTTATGAAGAAGTGACGCTAAACAATTGATATTTCACTTTATCATAATTTTTTTCAATTTCTTTGGTCATAATGTGTCATTCATGTTTATAATTATTAGTCTTGGACTAAACATATATATTTGTATTTTTTTTCTCCCTTTGCGCCTTTTTTCATTAAAGCCCACACTTTATTTGCGCTTAAAGCTCCCATGGACCTTAGAGCTTTTTTGCGCTTTTCGCCTTTTGATAACACTGGTTCTACTAGAAGCCCACATATGGAAGTCAACATTGTCTCCATTCCAACTGCCGGAATCACCAACATTTGTACACTGTGCCGCCAATCACGGTTGTGCTGAATAAATAAAAAACAACCATCATCGAGAAGAGAAACACGGCTTCCTTTGTGAAGATCATGACTTGACTTCCAAAACAGAGAAAAAGTAGGTGTTCTGGAAATTCAAAAGGAGTTGCTTAGAACTCAAGGGATGTTGTAGCAGCACTTTTGCATGAACTATCAGTATATAACTGTTCAGCAGACTTCTGCTGCTGAATGCACCATGATGTTTGAGTGAATAAAGAGCCAAGGCTGATCTGGGAGTCCAGTAGCACTCACAATTTGTGCATGAATTGAGCTAATTGTATGAGTAGAATGTGTTGCATGCTCTAAGAAAGCTATGCTTAAGTGTAATACTTATTTCAGTGTGATTGGATATAACTTCAATTTAGAAAGAAAAAAATCCGTCTCTCCAAAGAATTTCTTTGGGCAAAATTGTATCTGCATCGTGCTAACTCCAGGCAAAATAACCTTAGTAGTAAAAAAAAACAACAAACCCAGTGTAATCCCACAAGTGGGATCTTGGGAGGAGGGTAGAGTGGTAGAGTGTACACAGACCTTACCTTTGAGAAGATAGAGAAGTTGTTTCCGAAAGACCATGGCTGGACAAACAGTGAAAAAGAGACACTAGCAACAAATATAAACAAGAAGAAGATGATAATAAGAAACCTCTGCAGTAAACACTACTAAGGTTATCTAAGTTGTTCTCCAACCTTAGTAGTAAACATTCCAAGATGCATTTCAATGAGGTAAATAAAACAAATTTGGTGACCAAGCCAATTATGCTATAAAAATTTCAAAGCAAAATATTACAGGAGTAGAGAAAACCACTCATCAGCATATAAAACATAGATCTAAGTTCAGTTTGCAAGAGATTAAATCTCTACTTCAACTATTTAAAGAGAATCATCCAACCAATAGAACCTAACATGAGTTATGTAGAACTTCTGAGGGGGGGCAACAGTTGAAACTAGCCAATATCACCACAACTCAATTCCTCGTGTTGATAAAATTCTCTTTATGCTAAAGAAGTAGCTACTTGTGAAGTAGAGAAGCCAAGTTCGACTCAACATCTTCGTTGGCTTTGTGATCAAATGACTCATCACCAATATATAGGTCTAGGATTGATCTGCATAAGAGTTTGCTTTGTATGCTTCCCACTTCCTTTCCATCAACTACAAAAGAAAAATAAACAGAACCTAAGCTTCATCTAAGTGATTGATGCTAGAGCAAACTTTAAGCAAACAACTAGAAAGAAAAAAGATCAGAAACTAATATATTGCAAATTTAAAGAAAACCAACAAATATTTTAGTTATTCTTCTATGGTCTATGGAACTGACGGGCAATTAATTAGCTCATTAGTTTCTTACCTAAAATGCATGTAGAACAAATCTCAACCAATACTTCGATGCTGTTTAACTTAAGTCTTTTTTTAAATATGGAATGTCTTTAACTTATTTATTAGTCACTGTGACAGGTGTATCAGCCATTGGTAATAAAAATCATCACTAGTATCTTGCGGAAGCATATTTTCAAGAGCTAACAGGCTGATAATAAAAATCATCACTAGTATCTTGGCGAAGAATATTTTCGACAACTAACATATAACAATTTTTATTTTATTTTTTTGGTTTTATAGACAGTGAAGCTGGTAAAGACCAGAAAATCTGTATCTGTATAAAAGAGAATAGGGATGGTTGATTGGTGTAATACTACACAAGCATAATTTCCAGCATGACTTCTGTAACCAAATTCAGGAAAATGTTTAGCCACTTCCCACAAAGGAAATTTAAGGGTATAAAATGTGCCAACTGACAGTGCAATTAGGATATTTATGGTATTGTTCTTGTATAGCACTCACTTGAAGTAATTTCTCTTCATTGTAGCCTCTAACATACTGCTTCGAAAGCCAACCTTATTAGGGAAATGACTGAAAGAAATTAATGTTTTATGTATCCATTCAATAGCTCTTCAATAATTTGAGCAAGTGATAGCTATAACATTTTATTTTTTCTCAAAACACACAGACACACATGCACGTCTTGTAGGCGTATACACTGAGAGATTGAGAGTCTTCACTTCAAAAGATTCGTATCAGATTGAAATATCAACATTGTAGAAAAAGTGGAAAAAAGACGGATCTTTGAGCTGTTCATTTCCAAAATACTGTCAACAGAAATAAATCATCTTACTTGTTGTGTGGAGTATGTAGTCATGATCTCTGGAGAGTTCAATGATAGATCCCCGAGGTAATTTAATTTCATCTTTAAACTGGGAAGTGAACCTACAGTTGCAAAAGACATTTTTGGTTATATAAGAACTAGGGAACTTATGAAAATATAATATAGATAGAAGAAATATTTATAATATGTGCATAAATATAACATATATCCAGACGTATAAGTGATTTCATAAATAGAAATGTTTGGTCAGTAATTATATGACTTCCAACAAAGTCATAAGTTGTTACTTTGGACCAAAAATAATTATAAACTTACGATAATAAAAAATTTGTATAAAATATAAAAGAAAAAAAATTATGGAGAGACTATAAATAAATAAATAATGCAACATCATTCTTATGATCTTAATTATTAAGAAAAAGAAGAAGAAAATACGAAAGTAATGCACAATTTTTCAAACTCTAATGTGATCATTTCAGAAAAGTCTTACAATGTCTTTATTTATAGACATTCAGATTTTTACAATAAAGAATAAAAATGAATGCAGAAATTGTAATTAACACAATTCTTTTTATTGTTGTAATAATAATAACAATATTCTTGGCCAAAGAGAGGTGTCAATTTTATTCATTCATTGTTGTTATTTTTCCTCTTATTTTTCATCATTATCTAAATAAATATTCATATTTTTAATTTTGCCTCTATCCTTTATTGTAGTATTTGTTTTCTATTTTATTAATTTTTTCTTCTTTTTCTCTTTTCCTTCCTCTATCCTACTTGATAGTTACTTTTTATAGTAACAAAAACACATCTTCCTTAGGATCTTAATCATAAGAAACATAAATGGTTCTTTGTACTGTAAAAAAATATCATAAAAAAGCCGTATTTCAATATTTGATATATATTCAAATTCTCTAATCTATCAATAATAGTGTTTGAACCTTGATAATAATTAGCATAAGACAAAGTTACGGTAATGAATTTTCGTCGAACGAAGTACAAACAAAATGCTCTTACCTTCCAAACTAAGAAATTACATAGAAAGAACACAATGCACATACCTTCATTAGGACCTTAATAAATAGATTTTAAAAAAATATTAATGAATCAATGCACAATTTTTGAGCTCTTGTCAACACTCCCTCTTACTAACTGATCAATATCTAAGTGTCCTCTTTATTGAGTCTACCTTTACTACAATAACAAAACATGGAAAACACGACTTCAAATATGAAATAAAAAGGATAATCTTGAGTAGGAGTTTCATGAAATAAAAATTATGATTTTATATGGACAAAATAGAGGAATTTTTAAAAAAAAAAACATAAATAGTTTTTGTACAATAATATTGTTGAACATTTGTCAGTAGTTAATATTATTACACACAAAGCAATAACTAATTTGCATCAAAACAAATATACAGACTTGCAATAATGAAAAATTATACAAATTCAAACTAAAGAAGTTACATGGAGAAAACACAAACATACACACATCTTCCTTAGAATCTTATCATAAGAAAATAGATAAAAATAAGAATACAAAATAAGTGCCCACTTTTTTGAGCTCTTGACCGACATCTTTTTTGTCAAATTAATCAACAATCAAGAGTCTTCTTCATCGTGTCAAGTTAACACATGGATTTGATAATAGAATAATACTACAAAGAACAATGAAATATAAAAAATAATCTTGAGTAGAAATTTCATGAAACAAAAAACTTGTGAATTTATATTGACAAAAATGGAGAAATATCGTAAAGTATCTTAAATTTTATAATTTAATAGTTGGGGGTTATGAATATGAAAACTTAAAAGTCATGGAATTAATTATATTATTAAGAATAGAAGTTTAATAGATATAAGTTATGGAGGTGAAACTTTAAAAGTAAATAAAGGAAAAAAATAAATAAAAAAGATAAAAGAAATACCTTTATACTAAATAGAGATATAAATTTCTTGAATTGAATAAATAAAATAAAAAAGTAAAAAAAGAACAAGGAAGGGAAGGGAAGTGACTTAAGGAAATGTTATAAATGTCATAAATGACGAGATTTAGGGAACAAAATCCTAATTTTTTTTTTTTAAAAAAAAAAAGACTTTATATTTTATAGAAATATAAGTTTCTTGAATTGGATAAATTAAAAAAAGAAGTAGAGAGGAACTAAAAGGGGGAAAAGGTGATTTAAAGAAATGATATAAATATCATTAGGGAAGAAATTAAAATACTAAAAAGAAGAAAATGAGAAATATTAAGGAAAAGAAAATAATAGCATTTAATGATAAAATAGATTAAATAGGACTATTGATAAAGAAAGAATTAAATGTGACTATCTTTAATATTTAGGTGAATTTTTTGTATTTTAAAATTTGAAAAATGGCCAAAAAAACCACAAAAAAAGATAAATAGCTTTCTAGCCCTTAGAAGCATGCCACATTAGCATGTCTAACATTCTCCTTTATATATATATACATATAGATATATAGATAGATTGGAAGGAGGCAATAATAGTTTAAGGATTGAGAAACAATAAAGTTTCCATTTCCAAAAAAAATCTTGTGGGTTAACCTGTTCGCAGCTCAATAACTCTATTCAAGAAAAGATGTCACCTATGTAGCTGAGAGATAATTGATCACAGTTGGGCAAAAGAGTCCAGCAATAATGTTAAACACTATGATATCGCAAGGCATCATATTTGAAAGGCAACTTGAGTAAGGTTCCAGAATACATATAAAACATAATAATTTAGAGTGCAAACAAATGAAGTGCTTCATCCAGCTTTGGCAGGCTTGTTTCCCTGTGGTGATATGGTAATTATTCCAAAAAAGGTTGAATAAGATATGAATAATATGAGGCTAAGGAATTACCTTTGGAGCAATTCCTTGTTATCATATCCCCCAAACTTATGTAATCTGCTGCCAACAGATTCTTCGAAAGCACTGCGCACAGAATTAATGCTTAGTCTGCCATAGACTATTTGAAGCCTAACAGTCATGCGTATATCGTTTTCCATGAGATGATTTCTCAACTCTTCCTTTTGCTGCAGTTCAGAAACAGAGTGTCGTCCATGCTTCTCAGCCAGACACTTCTTTACATCAACATCATCAGCATACACACCTAGAGAATGCAATATTGATATCACATTAGATAAAGGACATATTTTAAGTAAACATCACTTTTACTTTGAAATGCAGACTCAAACTTACAAAAGGAGACAAAGAGTGTTATAATGCATATCCCCCTGATCATATAAAGGAAGGTCCAATAGAGACGGCGATGAGATTCTCAAATATGATACCACCACAGGTTTAATTTTTATGCACTGACCAGGGACGGAGCTAAGTTGTAGAAAGGAGATTCAATTGACTTCCCCTCGTTAAAAATTTTACATTGAACAAATAGAGCAAAAATGAATTCTATATTGGTATTATTTCACTATTGAAACCCATTGATACTATTGAATCCCCTCGATAGAAGGCAAAATTCTAGTAAAGTGGCAAAGGGGTTACACAATTACTTTAAGACCTATGTTCAAATCTCATGTATGAGAATCCTATTATTTTTTTGAATCCCTTGTATAACTTCCTGGCTCCACCACTGGCACTGACGGTGCAAGAAACTGTATTATGTTGCTTCAAAAACTTAATCCAAGTAACATGTACAGTAAGCATGAGTCGATAAGCCTACACAAGCTGTTAACAATTGATAAGCCCACCATCCCAAATGAACTGCTATAAATGGTAAAGCATGAATTGAGTTCTGACTGGGAGTGTAGTGTGTACTCAGACCTTACCCCTAGCTTGGAAAGTAGAGAGATTGTTTTCCATATGCCCTTAGATCAAGAAAAAACATAACAAAGCAGCTCGGGAAAAGAATAACAGAAGTGAAATAGCCACGACAAAATACATCCTGAAAATAAAAAAGGAATAAAATCTGAAGAAAAAAAAATGTAATGCTACCAATTATTAGTATGGAAGGATAAGTGAGACGACATGTCCTCCATAACGTCCTATTGCCATAGAATTGGAATTCATTTTATATATTTGAGCATTTGTGCTCCACACAAGGATCACAAAACTTAAGAACCTCAACTACAGTATAACAACATTTGCAGAAGAGACAGAAACATAAATCGATAAAGAGCAAAAACAATAAAGTAAATTGCAGGGACAATTTGGTACCATAAGCATAGACATCAATGTTTTTCAATCCAAAAACCGACTTTTTACGCAGCCCAATTCCAAGGAGTCGCTGAGTATCTTTCAGAATTGACGGAAATTCCATTCCGGTCCTGGATTCAGTGACCGGAGCTGAGTTATCTGCTAGAGAAACAGAACCCCACAAAGGGGAAGAATGATTTTTGTTAGGTGAGAAATTGGAAAGTAGGAAATTCATAGCATTTTCCAGAAACGGATTTTTGGGGCTTTGAGTTATGGCAATGATCGCTCCACCGGCAGCGAGGGCTGAACCTCCGGACGCGAGGGCGACAGCAACGGTGGAGAAGGAGCGAGATGTAGCATCTGAACTGGCGGAAGACGGAGTCTTGTGGGGTTGAGAAAACAAGAATGGAAAACGCAGAGAAGCCATTGTTTATTTTTTATTTACTATGGTTCGAGTGTGTTTTATACCAGGGAGTAGTTTATAGTTTCAACAAAAAAAGGATATAGTAATTCTTTTCTTCCTAATGTGTTTTTTTTTCTTCTATTTTCTTTACGCTTTTTTGTTTTCACTTTTAGTGGTGTGGAAGGCAAGAATTTCATCTTCTGGGCTTTTTGATTCATGAATATCATTTGGATGCATATTAAAAATATTCATTTTTTGTAAGTGTTTTAGCGAATTGTGGAGTTTTATCTCATATGAAGACGATTTAAGAAATATTTAAATTAAATAAATATTATTAATATGTGTATTATTTGTATATTATTCCTGAATGAATTGTTTGATATGTTTCATTTTATGTGAAACTATTTTATTGGTTACTAAATTCGTGAAGAAGAGAAGATCTTTTGAAATTTATTATCTTGAATGTGTCATTATATTTGTGTCATAGTCGCTAAGGCCAAATAAGAGTTTTAAAGTTAAACTACCTATGAAAAATTAGTGCTCTTTTTATTAAATCAACTTGGAGAGAGTAAAGGAAGTTGATATGGTATTGAGCTCTATTTTACTATCTAGACAAAGATTTATAGTCTGCCTGGCAAATCAAGATAACTATTGATAAAGGAGAGAATGAACAAATATGTTGTTTGTGTGAATGATAGCAAAGAGGAGTCCTAGCTGCATCTATTTATTTTTAAAAAATGTATGTGGATAACGACAGTGCAAAAAGAAATAAAAAGATGGTCACGATGGATAAAAAAGAGAAATTGACGACAATTCATAAAGGAACTGGCAACTACAACTTTGGGGAAGACAAAAAACTGAAAACACTTGAAGAGATTATATGTAAATACAGAGTTAGCTGTTACACAGATTAACAAAGGAGATTATAGAAATGATAGAACTAGTAGAAGTGGTTTTAGGAAAACTAGGAAATATAGTTATATAATTCAGAAATTTTGTAACTAATTGGTTTTTACTGATTATGAGGTTGGAGATGACTAACACTCTGGTTCTGATTCCGATCCTATGAGTGCTCTTTTAAGTGTAAATATTGGTTGTCTGGCGTAATCTTTACCCAAATGAAAAAGCCGGCCATTAGGCCATTACTCCTTGGACTTGGCCCATTTTCGGTGGAGATCCAGTTCACTTCTCTAATGGTATGGGCCTGGCAACTGAATAGAGGTCCAATTTCCATACCAAATTTTGGTCGGCTCGTTTAGGGTGTTGAGATTGCAATCACCTAAATTTAAGAAAAATTCCATTTACATCATATACACAATTTGATTCTTAATTAAGTACTGTTTTTTGCGGACACTTTCAACTCATTTCCCAAACGTATGTTAAACTCATATAAATTTTCGTAATCTCTCTCGTTTAATCAATAAGTTAATAACAAAGATTATACTTCGACCAAAAAGACTTACTAATAAGGCCTCAATTATGATAGAAGGTTTTGTCAGTCCTTATATATTGGCTCACATGTAGTTAGTAAAAAAAAATGATTAAAAGAGCCTAGCTAAATTTTTAAACATAACTGATCATAAAATTAGAATTGGTCTAAGGATCATACAAGCCATAAGGATATCAATTCATATCTCACATGCCAGCAATGAGGAATAACGTAATTTAACGCCCCGGATAAATTGCTCAAGAAACAAAAAGTGATCATTCACTAAATAATTGTCCTAAAAAGAACAAGCAATGAAAAATTCCGAATCAAGAATTTAAATGGGTCTCATCGTGTAAAGAAATAAAAAATTTAAACCTAACTCAATCTCAAAAGTTGACTCATATGAATTCCGAAACTATAACCAGTAATTTGTTTGTAAGCTTGTTGTGAAAGAGATTTAGAAGCATGGCTGGCATCGCAACTGAACTTCATACGCTACATTAAACGTCACAACAAATATGGAATTGCAAGCGATGAGAAGTTACGCATAACTCTTGCAATTAGAGACGAGCGGAATAAAACCCACTTCGTGTACAATTTACATAATATTCTACATTTAATCAAAGAATAAAAATGAACCTAAATCTCTACATCAGAGGTCAGCTTGAATTGGCCTGGTCAGCGCCCTAACAAAGTACGCACGTGTCTCAGGTAATATACGTTGAATCAATTGTGAATACCTACATGTAACAAGATTACAGTGTGTTAATACACAATTACATGTTTGTTTAGCGTGTCTTTTTTTTCGTCCAAGAAATGATGAAGCAAAAGGATAGGAATCTGGACATACCATGGCATGACACTTAATTTGTCGAACTTCTCCAATGTGAAGACAATGCAAGCATTTCTTAATGACAATGCATTGAAAGCCTCTGATAACTCAAACATCAGAGAGACATTTTCCACTGAGATATCCTACCGAAGATAAGAAACTATCAGGAGAAACCCGACATAAATCCTCCTTTAAGACAGAAAGGTCCCCAGCACTCACCTGGGCAATTGCATACTCACACAGACGCTTAAGGCCCTCAAGAAGATATTGATCAGCAGCCCTTAGAAGATCCTGTGCAACATCCATATTAACATCAACAGATCCCGTGTATATGTACCTCAAACAATAAACATTCCTGTCTTCAATATTGCTAGATTGATTTGTATCCCACATGTGACAGATTAAACAGCAGTGCACCTCATCATCAACTCAAAAACATTCCATGGAATGTTGGGGATCTCTATATCTTTGGCGTCTCTCTCCTGCAATAAATAGATAAACAGATCATCAGAGTTTTGTACTCCATATTTGTGCATTCAGCCACGTCACATGACACATATGCTTGTAACATTTCAAATGAAGATGTTTGCCTTTTAGCAATTTTGCAAGACCATCTGATAGTCAATCTAAATTGTCAAAAGGGTAAGGTAATCAGTAGAAGACAAATTTTGGGAGCAAAAACAGCTTTCCTCTTGTGTTGCTAATGATCAATTTAGAAACCAAAAAACCTAAAAGTAAAAGCAATAAATCTTTATGCCAACTATTCTACTTACCCTGTAGCCACCATCAAACATTACTTGAAATGCATCAGAAGAAGCAAGTAAACAAATTCTGTGGGCATAAAACCGTTTTCCTGGTGAAGGACCAAAAAATCATTTAGATACACCATGATGTGAAGAAGATGACAATATTTTAATCACAAAACTGCTGCTACCTTCAACTAAAAATGTCACATCAGATAGCGTAGAATTATTTACGCACCCAGATAGACCTGCATAAAGAAATGCACAAGGAGAAAATAAGGAATAGAGATGTAATATAGGATCAAATACATTGTCTAATTACTGCACCATGAATGGTTATGAACAACCTATAAGTTAATTGAGAAAGAAAAGACAGAAAGCAGACATACAAACTAACAAACATGAAAAGCTCAGACAACATTATTAATTGGTAAAGAAAGTGAACATCAAGTAAACTGTGGCGAAAACAGCCTATGGAATCTGTCAACATGTAAACCATCCTCAAACGATCACCAAAGTGAAGACGAGTTACTCCCAAAATCTAAATCCTCAAAATGTAGGGATAAGAAAAGCCCTCATATTGCCTAATTGATTCTCAGAATACACCAAGCATGCCAGCAATTAAGGGTCAGTGAGTGAAGTTTTCAGAACTCAACTGTTTTGTATTACTAAGACCATAGAACAATTGACAATGTTATGGACCTGAATAAGAGATCGACAGGAATACCAAGTCTTGGTATACACACCCTCCCAGAACCAAAAAAATAACGCTCAGAGAAGCAAATTTAGCATATCAAGAGAGGGTTCTAAGGTCTTCTACCCCTCATCAGCATAACAGATGCCAAGAACAAATAAAAGGCATATCATACTCTAAATAGATGCTTTCGCATAATAAACTTGGTATAAACAGCAGCATATAGCACAAGAAGAGTCACAACGTGAGAAGCAAACTGAACCACAATATGGGAAGAAACTGTACGACCAGAGTTTTTATGCAGTAATTCAAATGGTTGGTAAAGTAGACATTGTATTAAATTTGCAGGACAGCTACATTATAACTTTCAAGTCTTGAGGTAACACTAGCAAAACTTGATTCGACATATGTTTATAAAGCAAATGGTAAAAGCTTCACAAACTATCACAATCAATGATTAAATTTGAACATCAGATGGTTCAGCGTGCATCTTCGAAATGCTTGATGATAATATGATCATAGCTTAGTGTTAACTTGATATGAGAAGCACCATGTAACAGTGAAAAACTAAATAAAAACCCATAAATGACTAAGAGACTAGTATTACTCATGTTAGAACTTAAGAACCAAAAACCTGAACAAAAACTTTGCCAGGTGTAGGAGATGGATGTGCTGCATCAACGGGTGAAAGTGAGCTGGCTTTGTTAGCCAACTTGCATAAAGCGACAGAACCATCTCTTTGGTGCTTCAAGTTTGTTGATTCTAGAAGCTCTAAAAGCAATTCCAATCCTACAAGAACATAGTCCACATAGTGGATAAACTGTCACAGCCTAACCAACACACCGAGAAAAACTCAGTCTGAGTATAGGTACAGATCACATACCACCATTATCGATAAATATCATCTTTTGGTCATCTGGTGAACAAAGATGGGCAAGCACCAGAACACCTCGTCTTTGAATAACCTTTTCCCCAACACGCATCAAATACAACAAATGGCCTAATACCTTCAAAAAAGGGCAAAAAGGTTTGAGATATTACCATCAGTAACCTATTAGACTTAACAAAGAAATTTACCATATTGAAGGGACAAGAAGGAACTGGACAATGGGGGATACACCACATTTCGTAGCTAGAAAAAACAAAATAACTTGGCATTCGTTAGCAAAAGAAATGTACTCCTTGAGTTCTTCATATACAAAGTTGCATCATGTGCTTCACTGCCAACAAATAAAGTATGCATCAACAAATTCCTTTCAACAAATAGAAACTCACCCGTCCATGAATCTTCTCTTCCAATCTTAACAATGTCTTCGCAACACAATCTCTAGTTGGCTGAAAAATGAGTGAACAATATCAAGGGTCATGACAAAGACTCAAGAATAATGAGAAAAGCATCATAATTCTATGAAATTATTTTTCCTTTTAAGTAATATTTGGCACAAAATAACGATCACGGGAAGAAAAAAAGAATAATACTTGGACAATAAATTCTCCATCCTGAAGCTTTTGAACACCTCCAACCTTTACAAGATCTGTAACATTATCCTATAGCGGAAAGTTGCACCCGAATCAGATGAGATGTAGCACGTCGTTACAAATTTAAAAGTACGAAATCTGGTTATAATAACATTATTGTTTGGATAAGTTGTTACACCTCGTTATCAGCAAGCCCATACAGAGCAAACGCAGCATTTTGTTGCAACGATCCATTTTTTGAATCAAGAAGCTTCAATAATGGGACTATACCACCTCAATGAGCAATACCAGCCTGATTGTGTGTGTGTCCTGAACATCAGGGAACCAATAAATCCAATCAACTAGAATGCATGTAGAGAATTCTCAAATCACATGAACTCCTAAACTGTTAGATAGAGCACATTTCTATGTACTTAATTATGTCTTCAACATGCCTCTTTACATGCAAGGATGATTCTTTTGTCATGAGTCAAGCACGTGAATATACTTTTTTTTTTAAAATGGGTGGCGATGAGACTCAAACCCAAGGTTCTGCCTTGATATAATGAAGTGTATTTCTATTTCATCCAAAAGCTTAAGTTGTTTGAGAGACCCCGCTTCTATTTATTTAACTATATATTAACATGTAGATTATTGAGTATTGGAATGTAATGAGCTAGTATAGAAAAAATTCATATAGCAAAGCCTAAATAGTTTTGGACTGAGTTGTAGCTAATTGACTGAGAAAGAAAGAAAAGAACAACCCAATGCCATGGCACTTTCCAGTCGTACTGCACTATAATTAAGAGGAAGAAAAGAGCTCCAAGCTTTGACCCTTCACGCACTATTATGATATAATCACAATGTTAGCATTATCCCTTAAGAAAATTATGATAAAATGTAACTGCCCAATAGAAAAGGTGTAAATGCCAAACAACAACAATTTAAACTACTTTAGGGAGCCCTATCCATGTGCATATAATATTTCAAGACATGAAACAGGGCGCACTTGAACAGCAAGACAGCATTTATTGTTTTTTGATGAGTAACAACAAGATAGTGAATTTAACTGTTAATTGTCCATACATGTATACCATGAAAGGAAAACAAGTCGGTTTTGAATTGAACCACTCATGGAAACTGCACAATGGTGCAAAGGAACCACTACTCACAAGCATGATTCCTTGTTTTATTCATTAATGTTATTCCTACATAACAAGTTATATTAAAAAAGTGGGCAAGTCAATATATAAGATAATCCAGCATCTTTAATACATGAAAACAAACTAAAAACAAGTAATGAAGTTCCCATCCAAGATCTATCATCCCAGTATACAAGTCAAACTTCAATCAATCAACAAAACCTCAATCCTAATTCCTAAAGGGGTAACCCATATGAATCTTATGTAATCATTCCACTCCATCAAGGGACAAGCCATGCCAATTAATCATCCGACATACAAGTAAATAAGAAAGTAAATTCTTGAATTCTAAGCTTGCAGAATAATTAGAAAAACATGGTCTAATTGGAACCAATACTACAATAATATTCTTTGGTATAAGGTTTGATTGGAAAAGGGGGTAAGACCATGACAAAGATGTCACAAGCACATATCATACTTGAAAACAACCTCAATAATCGTGAAAGGTAAGTCCATGATCATCAACTATCAACACAAGTAATGCCAGAAAATAAATCTGAATGGTAAACTTACAGAGTACTCAGAGAAATAGCGGCCCAAGGGACAACTACTGACAGAACAGAAGAATTACTTGATAACCACAAGAAAACAAAGTACCCTAAAGAAGTTCTGTAAGGATTTCAAGTCATCTGTGCCAACCTTCCAAGGGCAAAGGCTGACATTTCCCTAAGTTGAGCATCCAGAGATTGAAGCATCTCAATCAGTGGCGGTACAGCACCTCTTTGCACAATGTGAATCTGCAAAACCATCAGAAAAAAATTTCAAGCATAAATCAGATTAAGTTGCTTTAAATGCCAATATATCGATAATTTTACTACTCGTTAGGACATTAATAGAGTACAGTAGCATCATCAACCTTGCAGTCTGAGTCGGTTGCTGCAAATTGTCCAAGCAATAAAGCTGCTTCCCTTTGGCTTTCCGGACAGGAGGAACAATCATATAAAAGGGCTTATTTCAGAAGCCATCAAGAGGAAAAGAACAAACCAAATAGTAGCATGTCTGCGTCCATTAGATGGAATCTGCAAGTGATAAGCATCTGTGGAACAGAAGTTGTACATGACCAGCCACTCAAAAATTATAAGATCCAACACTACGTAAGTAACCCAATGACAGGTTGTAAAGCTCCGGCAAGAAGAACATCCTTTTTGATATTTGGTGATGAGTGCACCAAATTTCCACTAACTCCAACCTGACATCCCACAATTTTATTATGTCTACCAGAAGCATGGCTGTGACTTTATACCTAATTAAATATAAAAACAAAAAAAGAGCTAGTAATATGAACTTGCAGAATGATGCCTAACCGCTTCATAGTGTATTGCAGTATCTTCGGATCGTAGCTTTAGAATAAGAGTAGGGAGTGCATTGCATTCAACAATCTGAAATCAAATCAGTGAAATTATTCTAATAGAACAGATAACACAAGAAATTCAGAGATACTTTTTATAAATAGGAATAAAAATTAAAGCCACTAGCCTGATTTTTGTTCTTGTCATTTTTAAATGCCAAAGTTCGCAACGCTCCTGCAGCTGCTCTTTGCACCTTTGCATCAACGAAGCAATTCAACAAGTGGAGGAATACCGCCCTCAATCCTTCACATACAAAATAGAGATGAAGTGTGAATATAAGTCTTCTTTTGATTTGCTGTAGTGACCAAAATTTTAGAGAACAAATAAGCTAACCTAACACGAGTTTTGATGCTACTATTTTCATGGGCAAGATTAGTGATTGCATCAGCTGCTCTCCGGATAACACCATTGACAGCACGAGAATTTTGTGCAGTTTTATGCCTTTTCAACAGATCCACAAGATGAGGTAGAGCTCCAGCATCAATAATAAGTTGCTGGTGCTCCGGCTCTGGAGAAACAGAAACAGTTTTAAACACCTGATGTTAGTAGAATCCAGTAAAGACTAAACTACTTTACTCCTACTTGTATATGAAAGTAAAAATTAGAAAATTGAAAGATAGATCGTTTTGCTTGAATATATTTTGATTGGAATTAACATTTCTGTTTTTTTGCATTGAGTTGTTTCTAAAAGGTCGCAGTACTTTTTTTGAGTGCTAAATTAACCTATGAGTAATAATATACATAAAGAATACATTGAAGTTCCTCTTCTTGCTTCTCTCTACGAAAACAAAGTCCTCGTAATAACAAGCAACTAAAGGTACTCATTTCATGTCCTTAAATTATTAGTACTCATCTTCGTTGGTTCTAAGGGTGTTCAAAATACTATACATATACTAATATAAAGTAAGATTTAAAGGTGTCCAGTTGAAGTGTTATATACCCTGACAACATTGTAGCTCCGCCCCTGGCTTAAATGAGTGTCAAATAAGTGAGTTAGGTTGAACTTGGACCGATCAAAATGGATCGAACTAATAAATAAGGAGTCACTAAAAATCTTTTAACCAAAAAAAAAATTGAATTACACGTCAACTTAACTTTAGTTAGAAAATTGAATTACACATCAATTTAACTTTTAGTTGCTTGAGATAATCGTTATAAGATATTATACACTTTCAAATTCTGAATTCACTTCTAATTAACTAGCTACACTTTTTAGATGCAAAGTTTTATTGTTGTTTTTTTTTTTACTATCAAACCAAACCACTTTGTATTAATTTATGAAAAACTAGGTAATCCAAATGTAGCCTGACATCATTTGTTTGAATTGTTTATTTATTCACGTGTGAAACCTGTGAAATGCATGCAGTGGAGACTTTGATTTCAGCTATATATATAAGTTCCTCAATTTCATCATCACTCAATACAACAATAATAGGGGTATATTACAATATCCTCCAAACAGATCAGAATATATAATATGCTACGTGTAACTCCATTTTATTTTCCTAACATCAACAGAATATATAATTTGCCTCTACATGTATGCCAAGCGGTTCTCCATCTATAACAATAATAATTGAAGACTATATAATTTCATTTTATAAAACTGTGACTTCAGCAAAGCTTCCTAATTTCATAAACCGACTTGGACAATATCAAGAAATACCACAAACAAAATATACTACTCAGTACGTAGCTTCATTTTCTTGTTGAATTATTTTCAAAAACCTCTATATATCTGCACCTAAAAAATGCAGCACATTGCACTTAGAATTTAGCTTCTAAAATTGTATATATGATCAATAGTGTAACAAAAATTACACTATTAATATTACTATAATTTAACATGTTGTAGTAGTCAATCATACAAAAGAAGGTGCGTCAGTCAGTTTTATCGTAGAAATGAAGATTTGTGAATGAAATATATATATATATGTAGCAACAAAAACGAATCAACGCTCATTTGTCAAACAGAGAAGGATAGGTCGTCTATCACATGCGTGTCCAGTCTATTTTTTCACGATATATTATATAATTCTATAGTTATTTTTCAATGGTTTTCCAGTCTTAGAAGAAGTCCTACTTTGCCCAGTCTTAGAAGAGGTCCTACTTTGCCCCGAAATCTGCTACGTCATTGTACAATATAACAATGTAGCCATTACTATACAATATAATAATTAAGCATTTGTAGATTATACGTGTATCTATTTAAGATACTTGTGGAATATGATAGACATAAACACCATGAAAATTCATATGAAATGGAGGGACATGCATTTATTGGAGTAAATCATTTGAGACCATCCAGGGCAAGGGAGACAACACACATTTCCACACCAGCGGCAAGGGGGCAACACACATCTCCACACAGTAACTTTCCATCCCCCATGTCATGTCTCCATGCACACGTGTGACTAATTAATTCTCTCTCGTCAGAGCCGTCTTGACCCACTAAAGAAATCGCTAGGGGCCTCAACTTTCTCTCGAAGATATATATATATATATATATATATATATTAATTATTTAAAAAAATCTTATATATTGATGAATTTGAAAAGATTTTTTTGATAAAAAATATACTAATAAATTTTTACCTCATTTAATATAGGGACCAATAATTGAGAAATGGAATAGTGTTAGTTAATTGTAGCATCATTTCTATGTGACTATCTATATTGTTGCCTCATATATATTCTAACGATTATCATGAACCAACATTCTTATATTTACTTTTCTTATTCTCCTATCACTGTTTTAATTCTCTCATAATTGAATATTTTGAAACCTCTCAAACAGTCAAATCTTCTGCATTATGCAAAGTCTATTCTTGTGTGTAAAGATCAAATTTATTTTTTGGTATCTTCTTCAAATTTCAAGCACTAAAACTAATCATTACTATATTAATATCATTATATCAACCTATCAAATTTAGCTCAACACTATTTTGATATCATTAATAATTTTTTCAATTTTTTGAGTTAGGTTTTATTATTCTAACCTTACATTATATATTTTATTTTTAAAAATTTACATTGTTTATATTCTTAGTTCATAATTTCCGCGTAGATCCTACCACTCCAACCTCATGTATAGGATTAAACTGAGTATGTTATAAAGGCCTCTTGATGAAGTTGGGCTTTAGGCGCCAAATTCATTGAAACGGCCTTGTCTCTCGTATCTCTCCTACATACACAATACATATATATCGACAGACATCGTATACATATGTACTCCCTCATATTTTCACGTTATTTGGTGTCCCTCGATGCACAATCTATCGTTGAGAAATTCTTAGTTAGAGATGTATCAAATTCACGTTATTAATAATGTTTGAAATTTTAAATTTAACTATTAATTCTACTTTCTATAGTTATTTAATATAATGGTTCGTATCAAGAAAAATTAATACTCTCTTGATTTTTTAAGATGAACAAAAAAGATTTGAAATATCTATTTTTAGTATAGGGGTCAAGTAAAATGAAACGGAGAGTACAAACTTTTCAATAAGAGAATTTAAAATTAAATGAGAAAAGATATAAAGTGACACATGAAGTTGTCTCGATTTTAAAAAAAAACACCTTAATTATGCGGGTGTTCTATTACCCCACAAAAAATTAAATATCTTTATAAATAGATACTTTTGACCCATTTTCTCATCTATGAACAAGTGCGTGATTCTCACCTCTTTTAATTAATTAACTTAATTTGAAAAGTGATTTAACCTGATCCGAATCGTTTCAAAAACAAAAATTCTTGGTACTACTTAAAAATAGAAAAACTCACAAAATTCTCCTTCAAAGTTCCAATCTTAATCAACAACCCACATAATTCTGACTCAAATTCATCAACCCACAAAATTCTAACTCAAATTCATCAACCCACTTCACCATTGTACTCCTTAGATCGATTAAATTGGCTCAGAAATCTCTAGTTATTGCTCCTGCAATATACAACAACGGCGGCTATTTCCCATTCACCCTTTGTGGAACAACTTTTCACTATCACCATAGCTGTCCAACTGGTTCTTCTTCTCCAACTTTGTTACAGAACGAATTCTAATAAAATTTTTGGACAGAAAATTAAATCGAAATATTATCTTTTTGAGTTGATTTCATCAGAAAGAGGGATAGTGTTGATTCTTTTTAGAACCTTTGTTGCTTCCAATTGCACACGCAAGTGTACGTGATTGCGCAAGTAATATAGTGGATCTTAAAAGAATCAGATTATTTTTTTACTAAATTATACTGGTCTAATTATTTATTTAAGAGTGCCAAAAGAAAAGAATGCAAGAACAAATAATAAAATTATTACAATGGTTGAAAAATACCAGGGCTGCAGCTTGCAATGAATCTCATATATCATATTTTTGGCATATAACTAATTTTAATTGTCAAGTTACTGATTTACAGGGTTAATTGTATGTGTCGGGTTACACACCTCTAGTCACCTACTCCAGTTAGTTGTCTAACTACATCGTTTAGCGGGGATAAACAAACTAACTGTTGGGCATTTATATTTCATCCTGTTTCGTAACCAAGCGAGTTGTTCATCCGAGCGTCACTCCTAAACACAGATCACCTCAACTTAATGGGTCAATCAAACTCTCTATATTCTCTGGTCTATCTAACCCCTCATCTCTCAATTTTAAGATTAGACAATAGATTTATCTCATGACGATCAAGCACAAAATACTAAAACAAGAATATAGAAGTAACTTATAAGGACAACTAAGAATTAATTCAAAAATTTTAAATAATCAACATCAATTCATAGCTACAGTCCCAGAATAAGGGCTTTAGCCACTAATTTCTAAGAAAAGAAGAAGAAAAAGAACCCTAAAAATTATTGACAAGTTACTACTTAATGCCCTATAATTTTTCTCTTCTTATATTTGATGTCCTTGAATAATTATTTATATGAACTATTTATAAATATAAAAAATTTCAAATAAAATAACTGAATCCAAAACAAAGTGGAAAATCAAAACCAAGCGGAAGTTCACTTCCGCGTGAACCTCTTGTCCAACCGCCTCAATTCTTTTGCTGGTGGCAGACTTCAATTCCAATTCCAATTTTTACTTCGACCAACATATATATTATTTTATAAAGTTTGATTCTTGTTCAATCTTTTATCTTTAATTGTTTTAGCTTCAAACTTTTTCAACTTTACACTAATTTACTTCTACAAATAAAATACATTATTTAGCACAATTCATAAAATTTATGCTCAAAAAAGATAAATATAAATAATAAATATGAGGCAAATAATGATTAAAAATATGTATTTTTGACCTCACATCAACCTTCAACCAAAGGCTCTCTTGAAAATCTGGGGAAGATGGTATATAAAAAATGAATTAATTCATAAATAGAGAAAAAACAACTGAAACGTGACGCTTTTTAATTGGTTTTTGGAAGTTAAATAATATCTTTACGCATTGTCATGTGTGTGCTCACAAACATAGGGAGGAAATTGATCAAAATGGTCTATTTATAAAGATATTTAATATTTTTGTGGGGTAATAAGACGTATGTATATTTAAGGTGTCTTTTTAAAATTTGAGACAGTTTCAAGTGTTAATTTATGTCTTTTTCAAATTAAATATAAAAAGTAAACACGAAAATCAAAAAGAGTTCAATATATATATATATATATATATTATATTATATAATTTGTGATGAGGAGGACGATCAAGGACAGAATTTTCTTTTCAAGTCAAGTCAAAATTGTCTAGAAACCTCCTTTCTTCTCCAAAACAGAACTAGAAACATCGCTATACTCCAAACCCAAAACGGAAGAACCCTTCAATTCTCCTTCAGCTTTCAAGAAAACCGTCCTCTTTCAGCGCCATAGCTGTCGCCAGCAACACAACTGTGAGATTAATTGATACGTGGTTATGAAAGGCTGCCATGACTCCAACTCCGCCATTTGGACTCATAAGGACGATTCAAGGTAAGTAATCTAATCCATTAGTTATAATATGTTACATGCTATTTCTAACACATTAAACCTATTTCTAGAAATATCAGCTCTGTCATCTCTTTCCCTCTTTTAGTTCTCCATACACACACTCTCTATTTCAATGAGTATTGCTGCAGTTGTGCGAAAAGTAAAGATCAAATTTAGTAGTTAGAAATAATGAATCTTTCCCTCCCTGTATGTATAAACTCTCCAGTTTATTTTCTGGATTTCTCCTTCTTATATCAATAACAATAATTTTTCGGTTTTCTCAGTGTTTGCTAAAACTATGTTCAGAAAATTGTTGCGGAAACTACATCTTTTAGTTCTCAGATAAAGTCGTAAAAGTTATTGGAAAGATTAGGCAATGCTTGGCCTAAATAAAGTTACTAATTCTACCGTTCTACTACAAGGACATATTATTTGTCATGATTATTGGTAAGTACTATTTGGACACAAATTTTTCTCAAATCTCAGACACTAAGGAGCACATGCCTTTCAATTAAACACAGCCTTTCAATAACCTTTATTTTTAACAAAAGCCTGCAGTGAAATTAACTGCAAATTGCCCTCATCCTGGAATAACCATATTCAAACTTAATCATCATATAGCTGTTGTTGAGGATAATTGTAAAATTCTCTTTTACTCCTTTTTCCATAAGGTAACTCATACCTGATTAAGTGCCCGTTAAAATTCTCTTTTACTCCTTTATCTATAAGGTAACTCATACTTGATTAAGTGCCATTTAGATTGACTTGTTTTAGGTGTTTTAAGCCAATATGCTTATAAGCACTTATTTCTAAGTCAAAATAACAAAATTATGCCAAAGTCAATCCAAACAGGCTCTATATCTTTTTTTCTTTTGCCCCTCCATAGTTCCCTAATCCTATTTGCTCTTTCATTATAGGATAGATACTAGAGCTACTGTTCTTTAAACTCACCGGTTTAAAGAAAAGAGTAGTTTAATTTAAGAAGATCTAATGAAACTACGTAGCACAAGAAAAATGGAAAAGTTGTATGTCTGCTCATTACAATGATCTCGTGATAAAGATACTTTATGCCCAATCAGTTCTTGGATTATCCTTATATGTGAGGGAAAGAACACGCAGAAAATTATCTTACACAAATTAGTTTTCCAATAAGTATTGACACTATTTTTACTATTTGCATGCCTCAATTATATTTGTTTTGTTGTTGCTTGAACATATCGTAATAGTGAAAGCTTGCTGCCATAAATAAGTCTCCACTTTCATGGTTAAAGTGAAGACTTTTCTATTTGAGTTAAGCATTTGACAGATTTTACTAAATGAATTTTAGAAACTAATACTCTTCTTATAATAAGTGTATCTAACCAAAGACAAGATAGTTGTCAACAAGTAGAAGCGGGGTTGTGGAAATTTGAAGACGGAGAAGAAAAACTTCTTAGAACAATATATAAGGGCTCTTCTAGGCTACAACAATTATATTTATAAAAAGAAAAATTCATAGAGTGTCCCCTACTTTTCATAACATGTGTTATTTTAGATGGATATCTCTTTCAATTTTTTTGGTATAATGTGCTTCATTAGTTCTTTTCAACTTCTCATTGTGGCTTTTCTTTAGCGTAATATACATGCTTAACCTGCCTTGAGTAGAAGAAGGTCATTTCAATTGTTGTAGTAGGAATGTTAATCTTCGTTAATAAACTACAACTGAAAGTTCTCAAGAGAAGTGAGTATAATAAAAAACTTTCTTTTTCATTGTTTCGGCCAGTTACATTTACTATTGATGTTGGATAGCTTTTATTATTTACAATTTGTAGTATCAAGTTCAGAGCACCTTACTTGAAGTAGGATTATAGTGTTGAGTTTGGAGTACCTTTTTATTGTAATTTGATTTTTTTTATCTTTTCAAGTACACAGAAAGTGTATATTGACACCTCCTTTTCTGTGATGTTTTCTTAAAATTGATAAAGTATTGTGTATTATAATCGCAAAACTAAAACCTCATATTGTTCAACTGCCACAATTGTTTCATTTGGCCAAGTTTGAGATCTACTGATTTTATAGCAACAAATTTGTGATATGCATACTACAAGTCCAACAAACTGTTGGAGTTGAACTGTGATGTTAAATTAAAGATGTGTATAATGTATTAAAATACTATCTGAATCTTGAGGTATTAAACATGTTAGGTAGAATGTTGAATTTAGAGAGTTATCCTATGTAGAAAGAATCATTGTCTTTTAATCACAGTAAAGGACTAACTATTTGTTGTTTTCTTCTTTTAATTTCATTTAGCTTGATATTTTTGTTGCAGGATGGTTAACATTGTTTTTATTTCATTGAATTGCAATGTGTGCAACTATACCTATCTGAAATGGCTCCATACAAATACAGAGGAGCACTCAACGTTGATTGTCAACTGTCCGTCACAATTGGTATACTTGTAGCCCATGTGTTTAACTATTTATTTGCCAAGATTCATTGGGGATGGAGGTTGAGCTTACGAGGATTCATGGTACCTGTATTAATCATCACAGTAGGCTCATTGTTTCTCTCTGAGACCCCAATTCAATGATCGAACATGGTAACCACGATGAAGCCAAAGCTTAGCTGAAGAAAATCAGGGGAATTTAAAGATGTAGATAAAGAGCTCAATGATTTAGTTGTGGCAGCTGGGACTTCTAGGCAAAGTCAACACCCTTGTAGGAATTTGTTGCAAAAGAAATATACGCCACATCTCACAATGACAATCATGATTCCATTTTTCCAGCAACTTAGTGAAATCAATGTGATTAGGTTCTATACACCAGTGTTGCTTAAGACTATTGGTTTTGTTGTTGATACTTCACTCATGTCTGCTGTGACCACAGACCACTGGTGGAGTCAATGTCACTGTTGCTGTGGTTTCTATTTACTATGTTGATAAATTGGGAATGAGACTCTTGTTTCTTGAAGGGGGAGTTCAAATGCTCTTTTGCCAAGTAAGTTCATTTCATCTTCTTGGACTTTTTCATGGTGAAATTTTCATATGTGCTATTACATGACCCGTTCTATTTATATATCGTAAGAAAGAATTCTACTTAAAATGACTCTATTCCATCGTAGTTAGCCAAACATATTGAGATCCATAAGAATAACCGAAATCTTGATACTATGTATATAGTTGAGTAAAAACTATGAGGTATTTTGAGGACACCATTAATTTGTGTTTGAAATACCAACATTGATTGATGAATTGAACCTAGAAATCTCAAGCTCAAGTTGATGTGGAATTTACGGCAAATAAATAAATAAATAGAAGAAGCAAGTTATGTTACAATTGTTGTTTGGTTAAAGGTTGTACCTTTACCTTCTATATTTGTACTCATCTTGATCAAAGACTACTTTATTAACTCAATTAACCTATCCAAACTCATAAAAAGAAGGAATTTTAGCTTAGTACTAAATTATAAGAACTGAATATGAAAGAAGAGATGCTTGGTAGCTTGCTCCAATCCAGTTTCAGAGATGCAGGAGTCCCAAGGCAACTGTCGGGCCATTTGAGTGCACACAAATGCATTTGACAAGATGGAAGAAATATTGATCGTTGCAGGTAATTTATAGTGATCGAAATCATATCCAACTGTTAAAAAATGGTTGCTAAAAGTCAATGTTTTGTGATTGATTCATAACCACCTAATCATGTGATTCAGAAGTTTTGACCGAGAGACTATGGTGCTTAGACTCTCTTAAAATGTTGTTGGGTTCGGATCCTTCAAAAGTAGTGTATTTTTGTAGGATCTGATACGAGTGAAACAACATTTTTGAAGTACTACTGATGAATTTATTCAGGCTAATAGGTTTTTTTGTTTTAGGTTTGGATGATGAATGATAGACACAAGTAATAAATCTATTCAATTTTCTAGGGGCAAAATGTAGACAAAACACATCGTTTGTGCTCCTTTTTTTTTTTTTGTGAATTTCGAAGTTAATTTTCGCTTAGATGTATACAAATGGTGGTGATGGGGCTACTGGTTCTTACCTATGCAGCTATGGTTGCAATGAATTGAGTTGGGCACGTGTAATTTTGAAGATTGTTGCCTTATCTTAAAAAGAATGCATGTGCTTTTATATGTTGTTTGTGTGATTTTAGACATCTATTATAACAAACATACAAGGAACTAAAAGTCAAGTCCTGACCATTTGAGGAATGAATGACAGTACCATTGCTGGTGCAAATATTAATATTACTTGGCTCAAAATGTTGGATCCGTGCTTAGCACAGGCGACACTCATTTAGTGTGTATATATATAAACAACGTCATAATTTTCTACGAGAGGTCGAATGAATCCCCTTACCTTTTCTACATAGCTCCGCACCCCTAATATACTATATAAAATTGAAATAAATTAATAATAATTAGAAAAGTTGTTAACAATCTCGATTTCCGATCTTAAAGGTTTTCAGTAATGGAGAAAAAAAGAAGTTAAATTTAAAAAAAATATAAGATTGGATAATATTTTGTCCCCTTGGAACTTTTTGTCTTAAGCTCCGTTGCCTTCATGATTCTACCACAGAAAAACGACGAACAATGCCACTCTTCCCCCCACCCCCCCACCCCACCCGCAATCCCCCTTTTTGATTTATTTGCATTCTTATTTTTATATTTTATACAACAATAAGTGTAAAACCTGTGAAAATTTTGGTCCAATAAATTTCGATCTCATTAAAAAGGGTGAGATATTTAAGTTTATAATTTTTTTTTATTTTTCTTCATCCTATTTTTAAACTATAATTGTAATTCCATCAGTAACTTACACAACTATGCTAATGTTTAACAAGAGGTAAAAAAAAGTACTCTAATACTGATTAATGTGCCAGGAGAACTTTGTCAATGACGTAAATAACGGTCTTCTAATCAAGAAGAGTCTTCTTGATTAGTGATCTCAACAAATTATCGAACACTAAACATTCTTCCCAAATTAATATACGTAATCCTCAAATTTTGAGGACAATTCCACTGTTCAAAGGTCCCCCTTGACCAGTAGTATTCACTAATATATATCGTTAAAGTTATTATTATTTTTGTCTGTAGTTGAATTTTATCCACTACCACAATAATTAAAACCACCAAATTTTATCCAACATAACAGTACGTACAGAAACGAAATTAATCTCTGTTCATATTAAAATAATAATAACTGAGTTTCACCATTATGATTATAGCTAGCAACAAAGTACTACTATACTTAGAACCCGTTTGGATTGGCTTAAAAAAATAGCTTTTAAGTAAAAAATAAAACGTTAAACTGAAATGACTTTTAAGTCAAAAAATAAAAAAAAGGGGGAGACCTACTTTTAGTTTGACTTATTTTAAGTCATCTTTGACTTATTTTAAGTTATTTTTACCTTGTCAAACACTTCGTAACTTATTTTAAGTTATTTTTTATATTTGCCAAACACTTTCAGAAGTCAAAAGCTGATTTAAAAGTAGATTTGACCAATTTTTAAGCCAATCCAAACGGACTCTTAATTTATCACTATAACCACAAAATCAATGTGATTTTATTGTTGTAGAAGGTAATTATTTGCGACGTCACTGTTATATTAGGCAAACTTAATTAATTTAGTGATAAAAATAATATTACCACCTATTAATGCTGAGAATAAAAAAGCTCTTAAACTATATGTGAAATTAACCTCAAGATTTTGGATTACAATTTTTACGACGCAAGTATCATTTGACAAAAATAAAGAATCCAAACTTATCCACGGGAAAATTGGAGGTTGCTGGAGGTGAGGGCCATTTTCTTTAACTTTTTTTTTATTTTCCTCTGATTAGATATCTATATTGAAGACCAATTAATTCAGATTCGCGTTTTATATGTCGCATTCTTGAAAAACACTTTTAAGGAAAAAAAAATCGTACTCAAAATTCAATCTAAAACCTCTAATTTAATGAAAGACAACCACATCCTTTAATTTAGTGATGCTCAAGATCTTTTCGATCGATACACGTTAATAAATTATCGTAATAAATTGGTAGAACAACTACTGTATTTTTGAGGGGATCCAATGAGTAAAAACAATAGAATCGACAGAAGAAAAGTTAGAAATGATGGTTAAATCTATTAATTGAATAATATATATTTTAGCTACTATGCCTGTACATGTCAGGAATCTCCCAACAAATACATAAAATTCATAAATACTTCTTGTTAGTATTATACATTCTTGTTTTGATACTTAAAGGAAAAATCGTTTTGGACACAGAATTTGGTCAGAATGATAAAATAACATATTTCATATTATTTTATTTCATCTTTTTAATTTTAATTCCTTTTAATTAAAAATAAAAAAAAGATAAATTTATTTTAAAAGAAAAAGGATATTATAGACTTTTTAATTTTCTGACCAAATTTCTGGCAATTTAGCATTACCCTTGATACTTATTACTTTGGCATTTGCCCTTGCCATTTCTTTTAATTTCTTCTTTTTCCTTATATTAGCAAGACGACTCGAACTAAAGATACTACTCATTACTCTTAACTATGATACTGTAAACTTGTAGGTTAACACTAATATTTTACGATATATTTTTCATCCTATTGATATACAAAAAAGTGAAATTTATAGTAATTTTCGTATAGTTTTTTAATAACTAATTTTTTTATTTAAATTATTAAATTAATGCAATCTAATCTAACTTTAAAAATTAATTAAATTGACTTTTAAAAAACATAACAAGAATTAAAAATGGATAGAGGGAGTATTATATGGACAACAACTACTTTTAATTATTAAAAGTTGTGCAACCAGAGAAGTAGGTCTGCTTTCTCTTTTAGGTTAATGATAATTTAGAGTCTTACTAATGGTAGTGCTGTGATATTAATTGGTATGTTTTCATCATATTATTGATTTGCACTCTTGGATTTGTTGTGTTTAAGGTTTTATGGTATTAATATCTCTACGTTAATAGTATATTTTATTTATATGTACGTATTTTGATATTTAAAAGTCTATCAGGTATATACCCACACAACGAAAAAAAGGACCATCTTTTTTTTCCGATTTAGTGATCAGTATCTACCTTGTGGAGCCCGACTATTTCGAATCATGCCGCTTAGGGCCCATTTGGAAGGTAGTGCTCCCTATTAAGAATGTTTCCATACTCGAACTCGAGATCTCTGATTAAGAGAAGAACAGCCTCATCTTTTTTATGGTTAAAAAAGCCCAATCTATGACTAGTATCTGGCATTAAAAGAGTATATCTATTCTTACTGGTCTTACCTTATTGGGCGTGTAGGTGTATTCGTAATTAATTTCCAAAAATAATATGTAATTAGTTTCTACGTACCACAACTAATCCATACGGAAGATGAGACAATAAGTCAACTGCATAAATATTTGACAACTTCCCACCCCCTCAATCCTTTCCTTCCAAAAGAAAGGCAAAGTTATATATAAATAAGGTAGGAAGAATTAGAATTATATATACATGGATGTTTAAAGTTATACTCCCTCCATCTTATATTAATTATCCACTTTCTCTTTACATGCTTCTTAAAAAATCATAAATTAGAGGATATAATTAATATGGGATAGTGAGTATATACACCATATGTCATTAATGAGTAACTCCGTCATGGTGTGTAGTAGTAACCTATCTTATTTTTAAAATTAGGAATTTCTTATTTTAAGTGTGGAAAAATACTTCAACTTTGATCGAAATTGTTGTTGCGATACCAAATTTTATGTAGGATCTTTTACCCTCTGCACTATTTAATAGTGTATTTTAAAGGTATATGTGTGCCCACGTGGACACATTACTATTTATAATGATACAATTTTATGATGTCCACGTGGGCATATATATATTTTTAAAATACACTATTAAATAGTGTAGAAGGATAAAAGATCATCATTATAACAAATTTGATTAAAATTTAGATATATTTCAGATCTTTCACTTTTTAAGTGTGGATGTGTTTGGATGACCAAACAAAGCTTACGCTACTGTTTGATTTTATAATTTTCGTTTTGCTAATTTTGCAGTTTGTGCCTTTTGTGGTAGAAAGTCCAAAGCAAATCAATGGCATACAAATTAAATCCCTTTTGAAGCTGTCGCACGCTGACAAAGTAACGTTAAAAGAAGTTGCGTATACGTTTGTACATAAATGTCTCCAAATAGAATCAAGTCATACCCACTATACCATTGGTGCAGTTTTAATTACTTTTTACTACTTATCTTTTCAGGTTATTAACTTACTAATGCAACATTCTTAAGTAATCTCATAAAGTATAAAGTTACTTACAATCTCACATAACATTATGCAAAACTTAAGAGATGCATATATAGTTAGGGGCAGCATCAAGACTTCAAGTGCCAATAACTGCGGTTAAACCCATAGCTGGACATATTTTATTATATATGCTTGTTAGTAATATATGTAGTCTTCCTCGAGCGCAATTTTTTATTAATTAATTCTACTTTGGTAAACTTCCTGCGTGACAGGCCGATACCATCTTCCTAGTAAGTATATGAACTTTCAAATCAATTAGTTTTGGCTTACAGTAGAAGAATAGCTTTGCCTTAATTAATGTATTAGCGAGATTTTAGGCAACTAATAATAAGTTGACAGAAAGAAAAAATAACCGTGTGCGTGCAAATGTGCAATTTTAATTAATTCCACCAGCTGTACGTAATAGTTAGCGCATCAGAATATAAGTTTAAAATACTTAACTTCAGGACATGTTAGTAATGTTTTAGTACAATGCGTATTTTTTTTTTTTGTTAGTTGATAAATAGTTGTATTTTATTTATAATTCCTGCGAATATATATATATACCCTCATTTGATACGATCCACTAAGACAAAAGAGAGTTTTATGTAAAATATTACAGTAGTCTGTAGACACTAAGCTAGTACTCTATTATTTAAATGCGACCACTAATATTCTACTCGAGCATCAAGATGATTAAGACGTAACAACACGACAAAGGTTTACACTAATCTCGAGTCTAGCCCTAAACAGAAGGGACAAAAAGTGATGAAAATGACTTAACGTCCGTTTGTGAGGGGGTTCACGTTAGTTTCCTTGCAAGGACTTGGCGGCAAACTACTCTTCACAAGCCGTTGTACGAAGCTTCCGATTCGTTGTCTGTTAGTCTCCGTCAATAACCGCTTACCGCCAAAAGGTAACGACTCTACCACTCTTTCTTCCAACACCTCCTCCTCTCTCGGTCTCGGCCCCACTCCTCCACTTGTGTAGCTGTTAGCCTGTCCATAAACGCCACTCCGTTAACAACACTGATTCTTACCAAATTAGTTAGCCAGCTAAACTACAATTTGTGTTATTTTATAGAAAAGTCTTTTATTAGACAAATTTAACTTTGCTAAAATATTTATTAACAATGCAAATGATGGATTAGTGAATAAAAAGGATATGAGTAATTTATTCAAGTGATCAAATACTCAAAAAGAGTGAAAATCTCACCAGATAAAATTTAAGTTCATCTGTAATTACCTGAATTCTGACGTAGTCATTAGGATTCCAGCAGAACGCATTGCCGAGTATTTGGTCAACGATTTCAGATACGCCGTCGACAACGATACCAACGACGGAAGATGGACAGCAGTAGCCGTCATTACGTAGCTTCATGTTTGACTGGGGACTTAACGGACCGTTACCTAGAGAGAGAACCAACAGGTCATCAACGCTAGTCACCGAAGGAAAATCTCGTTTGTTGTGTAAAACATGAGTTACCGCCGCGGCGGCTGGGTTGTTCATCACGAGACCGCCGTCTACGGCTGAGCAAGAGGTTTTTCCGTCGACAGAATTTAGCTGAAACGGCTTAAACATTGACGGATTTGCTGACGTGGCGCGGCAAACTTTCCAGAGCTCGAAATCAAAGCTACTAGACTCCGTCGCATCAGCTCGGGAGAAAACGAAGGGAGCTGAGCTGTTGAGGTCAAAGCAAGGAACAAGTATAGGCTTACACGTGTCCCTTAGCGTCAACACTTTCCCGTCCTCTCTTCTGAAAGCTTCCTTCAGTACCTTATCCATACTCTTCCCTGAATACCTCCTTTTCCGGGGAAAAACACCGATGTTCTTCGCCTTAAACAGCCGTGTCTGGTTTACGGTTACGAATTTCACAGCATCCTTCGCCGTGAATATCGGACGTCCATCGCCTCCGTCAGCAACAAGCAATGCGGCAAAAACCGCTCCAATGCCGGTACCGGCGATAATGTCAAAGTAGTCCGAAACTCCAGCGTGAGGATCTCCGGTTTTGGAACAGATCTGGTCTTCTAGATGAATCAACCCAGCACCGCAAACAATGCCGGTTGTTCCACCACCGTCAATGGTGAGAATACGTGTTTTCTTCTGTTCGTACTGGTACAACCATTTCTGCTCGAGTTTAGAGAAGATCTCCATCGTCACCTTATCAAGCTCCATTTCAGATACAGTAAATCAACAGTACAAAGAGGGCAAAGCTAGTTTCTATTGATTATCAAGGTTATGGAAAAAGTAAAAATGGAGTGTGGATAACAAAGAAAAGCTGCCAGATGGATAGATGTAGGGGGTGGCTGTACTCTATGCAGAATAGTAATGGAGAAATCCGTGAAAGGTACAACAAGAAAAAGTTCACTATTTCGTTTGAAGAGGCATTTATGATGGGCAGTAGTTGTATATGTACGAGTTCCTCATACTTGAAATAGTAACAGTTTTAGTGCTTCCTCTCCTCTCTGAGAGTGGAAACAAGAGAAGTAGTAGTTGTAGGGAAGCAGTACTAGAGGCTCAACATATATGCTGTAGCCTGTATTCCTTTTTTCTTTTTATTTATTTATTTATTTTTGCAATAGACCAAAAATAATGACACAGGAAATGCAGCATCGAAAGAAACTTTAAATACATGTAGTTGAAACTCCGCCTCCGCCATGCATGGTAAATATAAATTTAATTTTAAAAAAACTTTTGCCGGAATTTAGCTAGAAAATTTAAAAAATTATAATATTTTTTTTATTTTAAAATCTTTTTTTCATTTTTTAGTTAAAAGATATATTAAAGTTAAAAAGATAAAAATAATTAAAAAGATAAAATATCATTCTGGCCAAATTCTGACCAAAAAGATTTTTCCTATCTTTAATTAAATACCTTGATTGAATAAACATTTTTTTAATGATGTAAAATTCCATGTGTTAAAGCTTCGATAATTATGGAAGTAAATATTAGTAATTCTTCTTGATTATATAAAATACCATTTGTTTTGAAACAAAGTAAAAATGTAAAACATCATTACTTATTTGAAATGGAGAAAGTATTTAATGAGGTTGGAACGAGTGCTGATTAATCATAGTTAAATTCTACTCTTTTCGTTTTAAAAGAAGTGTTTATTTAGTTTATTTTACGTCAATTGAGAAAAGCAATAATAATAAATTATTTCTATTCACTAGATATTTCTTGAGAATTGAACACTATAAAGACTTCATTGGAGAAAATATTATTTTTATCTTGAATTTCCAAACTTACCTCATAATTAGTTGTAAATTTTAAATTGTAAAATCGAATTTTTAATGCTAAAAGAGTAAATTTCTTTAAGTCTTCAACATTCAAGAACTCGTCATTAGGAAGTCTAGTGTACCTAAAATTTTATAAGATCATTAAAATATTTTCATTTTAAAGTATGTTATCGATAATAAAACGGCGGAGTAACTCTATAAAGGATTATCGATTATGGTTGTACTCAATTAAAGTATGTTATTGATAATAAACGGATGAATAACTCTATAAAGAATTACCGATTATGGGAAGAGAGTATCTTCTATACGTGACATGTTTAAGATTATAAAATTAAATAATATTTTGATATATTTTTTATTTAATTATCATAATAAAACTCTAAAGTTCTTTTTACTTTATTAAACTATATTCAAGTTAAAACAGGACAAATAAATTTAAATGAGGGAGTATTACTATTTTTATTCACAAATCAGTAAATTTTAACTATAATTACAATGTTGATGCGTCAATATTATTTATTTGTCCCTATATATATCCTTCTTACAATTGTGAGTAGCATAGTCAGCTACTTTGCTATTTTTAAATACAATAAAACAAAAAGTTTTGTGCATGCCTACGGTTCAATTACGGGTCATGTTTTAACAGTACATTGAACCCTGTAGACATTTTAAATTTGGGATTCTTGATTTCTAGGCTAACTCCTACCAAACTCACTTTTAATGTGTAAATACGCGGAGTTAAAATTCTAATTTTTATTTATCTTAAATATTTTGAATGGACGGTTCATTTTATTCTACGAGTTTCGTTATTTAGCCTTTTTCATTACATATATATAGTGTTTGCATCGAAATTATTGAATTCAGCTAAACTTTATTTTAAACAATAGATTTGTCTCAACCTCGATTGTTAAATTAATTATATAGTGTTCCTATTATTAGATCAGCTTAAATGGAGGGACAAAATAGTGATCGGTTCTAGTGTTTTATAAGTCTAATGATATTCTGAAACCATAAAATATAAATCTTGGATCAGTCTCTACTGATGGGAAGACAAAGAAGAAGACATGTGTGCTAATTTCTGTTTATCTGTGTTTTATATATGGGATCACGAGATTTTGGATTATAGTTATGTCTTAGTCAAAAAATTGCATGTTTTCTGGAAAATTATGGGTTGGTAAAATATAATGGACCTTGACCCACTGATCCAAAAAAATAGGAATAAATGAATAATTAATTGATCAAAATTTGATGTGGATTTCTTGAATCAACTTGTTTTTTTTTCTGGAATAAATTCTAATCTGTTTCAATCTACACAAGACTAAAGTTACTCCATAGATCTATGCCTATACATATGGCTCGCCTTAAATCTTGCGTAAGAAAAATAATTTGACGAATAAGTTTTTAGATGTTATTAATGGGTACAGCCTACACATAACTAATTTATATATTTGTACAAATGTACTTTTTCAATGGAGAAAAAAAAGATTTGAAAGCCTGAATAATTGAATTATGGTGGTGATATTCAAATATACACACAACGATGCTTATTAGTACTAAAAGAAACAAGAGTAGTTATTATAATGCCTAGCTAGGGCGGGCAGTCCAGTAGGAAAGAGATAATAATTGAGAACATTGTCACAAGTAGAAATTTTATTAAGAGAGCCTTTGTTCGCTGTCCTAATCAGTGCTATTTGGTTAATTAAGACTCCCTTTGAAAAGCTTCAACCGGAGCTTTTTCTGCTGTGAATACCGACCTTCTGTCCGGCTTGACAATGGCCACAGCACAGATATAGAAATCGTGTCATTGCCGGTGGAGTAAGTAGTTATTGGATTAAAAGCATTGCACGAATGGAAATCGGAGAGGCTCACGTTGTGGAGTTGTTGATTGTACTTGAAAACTACAACACCAATTGAAGTAAAGAACAATGTTAAATCATCGTAGAAAGTAGTATACGATAGACTAACTGATAAGAAAATAGACCTTTAGCTTAATCCCTAAAATTTGATACCACAACATATACAATGTTGAGGACATAGTTAATTAACTATATGCTAGACTTGAGTAGTTAGTTGGTTAGGTGTATAAAGTTAGTTAAAAGAGCATCTTAGTTAGTTAGGATTTATAGCTGTCAAATATTCCTTTTTCATACTTGTATATATGTGTGTAAATCAGTATGTGAACATACAGATTGAATGAATAAGATTTGATTCATTCCCTCAAACTCTCCCTAAGCTTTCTTATCTCCCATTAATGGAGTCTCTCAACATGGTATCAGAGTACTAAGGAATTCACTATCCTCTGTTAATTTCTCTATTTTTTATCAGCTTGATTGAAGTTCTGCAGCAGTGTTGACATTTGAGTAGATCTCTGTTGCGGTTGAAGATCAAATTGCTGGTTCAATCATGCCGACAGTTGGTGATAATGCTGCGACCATTGAAGGTTCAGTTTCAGTAGATCACAATCATCCTCTCTTCATTCATGCATCAGATACTCAAGGTTCTGTTCTAATCTCAATTCAACTTCTAGGTTCTGAAAATTACTCTCTATGGAGTAAATCCTTGAAACTTGTGTTAACCGGCAAGAACAAGTTAGGTTTCCTGTTAGGAACCTGTAGAAAGGATATGTATCCAGCCTCCTTGCATCCTTTATGGGATAGATGTAATGCCATTGTTCTAGGTTGGATTATGAACATTGTTTCTAAGAGTTTAGTAAGTACTGTCATCTATGGATCTGATGCTCATACAGTGTGGGAGGATCTTCGTGAAAGGTTTGATAAGGTCAATGCTTCTAGAGCTTTCTATCTTCATAAGGAAATAGTTACCTTGTCTCAAGGGACTGCTTCTGTGTCTAATTACTTTTCTAGACTAAGAGAGCTTTGGGATGAAGTTGAAACTCTAATTCCTCCTCCCTCATGTGCCTGTCCTGAGTCTAAACAGTATACTGAACATTTTCAGTTTCAAAAATTGTGGCAATTTCTTATGGGCTTAAATGAGTCCTATGCTCATGCTAAAAGTCAAGTGTTGATGCAAGTTCCTGTTCCTACTGTAAATCAGGAATATGCCATGATAATCAATGTTGAAAGTCAAAGAATGAATGGTGCTAGTAGTAACTCTAGCTCTACTCCTACTGAAATCCTATCAGAGACGGCTCTTATGAGTAACAGGATGTCTTTTGGCACTCATCCTAATACTGGTGGATACTATAACAGTGGTATTGCTTCAGGATCAGGTGGAGGTCCTCCTGGTGGTAGTTACAAGAACAGGAACAACTATGGTGATGGAAGGAATGGTAATTCTACAGCTGGTAGACCTCCAGTTTACTGTGAATTTTGTCATTATAAGGGACACACTAAGGATGCTTATTACAAGCTTCATGGTTATCCTATGAAGAAATGAGGCACATCTCATTCTCATGCAAACAATGTTGTTGCTCACAATGAATCTGGGACTTATGACTCTTCTGTAAGTTCTAATGCTAGATCATATGGTTCCTCTAACAACACAACTCTAGCAGGTACACAGGGCATGCCAATGTTTACACATGAGCAGTACAATCAGATCCTGCAAATGCTGAGCAAAGGTAAAGTACAGAAAGTAGACTCTTCAGCTACTGTTGCTACAACCAGTTCCTCAGGTATACACACAGCTCTTATGACTGATGTGGTAAATGCTAACTGGATAATTGACACTGGTGCATCAAATCATATGGTCCATAATCTCAGTTTAATGAGTCAGTCTACAGATCTTGGTGATAAAAGACATATGAATATGAAATTACCTACTGGCGATCAAGTTCCTATTACTCATGTTGGTGAATCCCTAGTACTTAAGGATAAGATGGTGAAGGATGTGTTGTTTATACCAGAGTTTAAGTACAATCTTCTATCTGTCTCACAACTAACAAAGCAACTAGGTCGTGCTGTGGTGTTTTTTCTCGACTTTTGTATCTTTCAGGATCTTTTCAATGGGAGGGTCCTGGGGATTGGTAGGGAAGATCAAGGTCTTTATCTGCTCAACACTGAGTTTAAAGCTTCTGCACATCTTGCATGTGAACAAAGCTCTCCTAAAAAAGGTTATGCAGTTGGAAGATCATGTACAAGCTCTACTAGTCTTACTTCTACTACTGATTCTTTAACCAGTCTATGGCACAAAAGACTTGGGTATGCTCCTCTTAAAGTACTATGTAGAATAAAGTGTATAAACACTGCTCCTATGTCTGATCATAATTGTTTTGTATGTCCAATTGCTAAACAGTCAAGGTTACCATTTCCCACTAGTGTTTCTACTTCAGTTTCAGCTTTTGCTATTGTGCATGGTGATATCTGGGGACCTTACAGGGTTCCTAATCATGATGGTAAAAGATACTTCTTAACCTTGGTGGATGATATGTCACGATACACCTGGATTTTTTTAATGCACACCAAATCAGATACTATTACTGTTTTACAACATTTTCTGTGTATGGTGAAAACTCAATTTGGTTTAGCTGTCAAGTGTGTAAGGACAGATAATGGCACCGAATTTGTTAACTCTCAAATAGATGATATGTTTAAATCCAATGGGATTATCCATCAAAGCTCATGTGTTTATACTCCTCAACAGAATTGAGTAGTTGAGAGAAAACATAGATCCATTCTTGATATGGCTAGAGCACTGAGATTTCAGGCTGGTATACCTCTGAAGTTCTGGGGGTTCTGTGTGACCACAACTGTATATACTCTAAATAGATTATCCTCCATGCAGTTAAAGGGTTGCTCTCCATTTGAAAAGTTGTTTGGTCAGCCTCCAGGTCTCAATCATTTCAGAGTATTTGGTAGCTTATGTTATGCTACAGATCCAAAGAATCTTGATAAATTTTCCCCTAGAGCTATTCCTGCTATTCACATGGGGTACTCTTCCTCTCAGAAAGGCTATGTGTTATATGCCTTAGGTTCCAAATCTTTTTTTATAAGTAGAGATACTGTGTTCAAAGAAACAATCTTCCATTTCAAAGATCTTAAGTCTAATACTAATCCTTTGTTTCTTCCCTTCTTGATATCTCATTTACTGATACAAACAACTCTATCTCATTGTCTCCTCAGCCTTCTCTTATAACATCTGAGCCTATTTTCTCTCATGCAGTCTCATCTGAAAATGTCATATCTCTGGAACCCTCTCCTCAGGTTCAACCTAGGAGATCATCTAGGACTTCCAAACCTCCAGTTTGGTTGGATTCTTATGTCACTCCTAGTGCAAAATCTGTCTGCCTGTATCCTATATTACAGTATGTTTCATACTCTAGGCTGTCTCCTCTTTACAGAGCTTCTCTTGCTGCATATTCTTCCATCACTGAACCTCATACTTATATGGAAGCTTATTAGGATCCTCAATGGATAGAGGCTATGAGGGCTGAAATTACTGCACTTGAGGAAAATAGGACTTGGTCTCTTATTTCTCTTCCTGCTACTAAGGTTCCTATTGGGTATAAATGGGTTTTCAAAGTCAAATATCAAGCATTTGGAGAGGTTGAGAGATACAAGGCTCGACTTGTAGCTAAGGGGTATAGTCAACAGGAAGGTCTTGACTACACTGAGACTTTTTCTCCTGTGGCAAAGATGGTTACTGTCAGATCTGTGGTGGCTTTAGTTGCTTCTTGTGGCTAGTTTATCTTTCAAATGGATGTGCATAATGCATTTCTTCAAGGTGATCTGACTGAGGAGGTATACATGCAGGTTACTGAGGGTTTTGCAAACCAGGGGGAGAAACACATGGTCTACAAACTCCATAAGTCTTTATATGGACTAAAGCAAGCACCTAGACAGTGGAATCTGAAACTTACTAAGGCACTGATTGATATGGGATTTGTACAATCTCACTATGATTATTGTTTGTTTACACAAAACATAGGACCAGACATAATTGTTATTCTTGTATATGTTGATGATCTTCTCATTATTGGAAGCAGTCTGAATCTCATACAACAAACAAGAAAGGATTTGCAGCATAAGTTCAAAATGAAGGATCTTGGAGAGTTGAAATACTTCTTTGGTATTGAATTTTCCAGGACAGCAGATGGGATTCTTATGAATCAAAGGAAGTATGCACTTGGACTTGTATCTGAACTGGGACTAGCTGGATGTAAGCCTGCATCTACCCCTCTAGAGTTCAATCATAAGCTGACCTCTACTGTGTTTGATGAATGCACAGGAAGAAAGAATGATACAGAAGATATGGTTCTTGATGATTGTGGAAAATACCAGAGACTAGTAGGAAGACTTCTATATCTAACAATGACAAGGCCTGATATAGCCTTTGTTGTTCAGGTGCTTAGCCAATATATGCACTCTCCAAAACAGTCTCATATGGAAGCATCACTTAGAGTGGTAAGATATATAAAGGGAACAACAGGTCTTGGATTGTTTATGCCAAGTACTAAAGAGTCATCTTTGGTGGCCTATTGTGACTCAGACTGGGGAGCTTGTGTTGAAACCAGGAGGTCAGTGACTGGGTATATAGTAAAGCTAGGAAATGCAATTGTGTCCTGGAAATCAAAGAAGCAAAGCACAGTTTCAAGAAGCTCTGCAGAGGCAGAATTCAGAAGCATGGCTTCTACAGTAGCCGAGATAGTATGGTTGAAAGTTATATTCAAGGAGCTAGGAGTACAAGTTAAGTTACCACTAAGATTGTTCTGCGACAGCAAAGCTGCTATACAAATAGCAGCACATCCAATCTTCCATGAGAGAACAAAACACTTTGACATAGATTGTCACTTTGTAGGGGAGAAGATATTGGAAGGGCTAATTCAAACACAACACATTGGAACAAAAGAGTAGCAAGCAGATCTCCTGACTAAAGGATTATGCAAGCCTCAACATGATGCACTGATTGACAAGCTTGGAATGAAAAATGTATTTTTTCAAGTCTTAGCTTGAGGGGGAGTGTTGAGGACATAGTTAATTAACTATATGCTAGCGTTGAGTAGTTAGTTGGTTAGGTGTATAAAGTTAGTTAAAAGAGCATCTTCGTTAGTTAGGATTTATAGCTGTCAAATATTCCTTTTTCATACTTGTATATATGTGTGTAAATCAGTATGTGAACATATAGATTGAATGAATAAGATTTGATTCATTCCCTCAAACTCTCTCTAAGCTTTCTTAACTCCCATTAATGGAGTCTCTCAACATACAACTTTAGTAAATAGTACTATTCAGGGAACAAATTACCATAATAAGAAAGTGGATCTTCGGCTGATCTTAATCAAAACTAGCTAGCTCAGCAGCAGGTAAGAATTGTCCCAGACCATATAAGAGAGATCGCCAATTTACTATACACTGTTTGAATTGTGAAGCACTTGATGCATGTTCTCATACTATATCCCATATGAATTATGATCGACTAGTCGGAGTGTGGAAAGTTTTAGTAGAAGCCCACATATATATATATGGAATCACCAACATAGTACACTGTCACTGTGCCGCCAATCACCGTTGTGCTGAAGAAATAAAAAACAACACCATGACTTGACCTCCAAAATTGAAAAAGAAAAGATGTTCAAAAGTAGTCTCTAAGGAAGTTGTGTCAGCACTTTCGCATGAATGGACCATGATGTTTGAGTGAATTGGCCAAAATATGAGTTTTAAAATTACAATTATTTACTATTACTGAAATATTAGTGCGTTCCCTTTTCCCTTTATTACTCCTTGGACTTGGGCCATTTTTGGTGGAGATCCACTTCACTACTCTAATGGTCTGGGCCTGTCAACTAGGATACAACTCCAAATCACCATTTGTATTTAAGAAAAATTTACATCATATCTATGACGAAGAAATACTCTCTTCATTACTCTAATATTTTTCGATAAATATTTTCTCACCATAAAAAGGTACAAAAATAGAAACACCTCTCTCTTCCTTCAAGACTACAAGCTAAGGAATCGAATTTTTTCTTGAGAAAAATAACATAACTAAGCCTAGCAATGTATGAAACATACATTAAATGAACGTTGAACCTCACTAAAATGAGAATTGTTACAAAGCCATATAAAGATATCAATTCATATCTCACATGCAAGTGATAAGGCATAACGTAACTTAGCGCCATAAAAGTCTAGGCTTACCAACTAGAGCATAACAACAGGTAAATTAACAAGGTTGATTTACGCAAATATATATATATATCTTTTTAAGATTGCCATTTAGATTGTGTTTCTATTTTAAAAAATTGTGCAAATGTATAGCTCCGAACCTGACACAACATTAGCTTGTCGTCTAGTTTGTAAATTTTTAGAATGATGAGCCCTAACGTTTCTTACTACATTTTTTTATTTAAAATCATGGTCTAAAAGGTTCACAAATCGCATAAGAGTACAAAATTAAAGGAGGATCATTCACTAAATAACTGTCCTAAAAAAAAAATGACAAAAATTTTCCAAATATTTTTTTTTTGATATGGATCCCATGTACATCATGTAAAGAAATAAAAAACTTAGACGTAGCTCAACCTCGAAAATTGAACTGATTATATATCATCCACAACTATCTAGGAAAACCAATTCCACATTTCATAATGTTCGTTAGACAACTAATCAATGTAGATATGTTATATAGTCAATTAGATGCTATCTCAAAATAAGCCTCCTTGCATGATACATAAACAAACACGTACAAGTTATACTAATAGTTTTAAAGGGAAGAACCTTTTATTATTCGCATCAACAATAATTATATGAATTCATATATATGAGGTGGGCAAAAAAACAAAAAATATGGCCTTTGGAACATCAACTGAAACAAGGAAAGGCATCAAAGTTTATTTGAAAGATTACAAATTCACTTTAGATGCCATGACTATTTTCTTTCTATCTTTGGTTTGCACCATTTTGTTTTATTATTTGCATAAATTATACTTCATTCAATTCTTCACCAGGAGTATTCTCTTTATAATATATCGGATTGGTTTGATTTATTCTTATCATTCGATTCCGTACTGACCAATTAACAAAAAAATGAACCAATTCGGCATATAAATATATGATATATTTTTAAAAATATATTAAGAAAATATACTAATTAAGAAATTATTTGTAATAGAATTATATAGTACATTCATTTTTATATAGTTTAAATAATGCTTGATTTAAGCATGTATTGTCAATTTCATATCAAGTGTTGTTGTAATGTGTCAATTTCTTTATTCTTCCATACTTATATGTCAAGATCAATATATTAAACTCTTAACATACTTGAGATAATGTATTATTGATAATTTTTTAAATTAAAGAAATCATTTCATTAAAGAAATCTTTTGTTAAATTATTTAAATTTGGTTAAACTTGAAAACGTATACGTATATCATTTAAAAAATGACTAGTATTTGACTAATAAAATAATATGTGTATTTAGAAATATTATCCCACAAGAATATTTTAATAGATCATATGTTGGTTAATTTGTCAATTATAATATATGTTGACTTATTAAATTTCTATCTGCAACTCATTGATAAAATAAGTATATAAAAATGAAATTGATCTTTGATCGAGATACAACCTACCGCACCAACTCAATCGTACTAGTATGTTTAACACATTTATCGAACAAACTAGAATGCAAAAATTTATATGTACTACATAAAAAAGCTTCCAAATTCCATAATTTAAGCTGGCGTAATAACCAACGAAATTTTGCGAATCACATCGAATATACCTAAATAAGTCGACAATTTGCTGACAATTAATTTTTTCATGAGCAGACAATTGAAATAATCAAGCATATTGACAAATAAAATAGATTATAATATGGTATTATCTTTGTGGCCTGTGGCCATATGCACAACAAGCCATCCTCAAAGCAGTCAGTGTTGGTTGTAGCCATGCATATAGTCACTGTGGTACAAGTTCAATAGAATCCAACATCTTTTACACTTCAATATTACTAAAAATTTTAAAAGTTGAATGAAATTTTGAATTAATATTTGACCCAACGTTACCTTTTTATAATTGTCGAAAAAATTGGAGGACTTCATGTATACTATAACATCATGAGATTGTCTGACGAATTCATGCGGGTTTAAAATATCTTAATGTTAAAAGTAACAAGAAGTTTTGGAGATTGTCATATTGAATAGTATATAATTAAGTTCTACTTATAATGTTTTATTTGGAGTGTTTGGTACTATGACATATTATCCTTTCAGTGTTTAGTTAAGCTATTTTAGCTTAAATACAAGTGTAACAGTACAAAAATGAGCCTCGTATAAATCAAACCAACTTGAATCATCTAGAACTAAGAATTTCAAAAGTTGTGTGGGCAAAAAATTAAGTTTGAATAAAGGAATATATATAGATATATTAATTTCCTGAAATCCATCATTCATAAACAGTAAAATTGAAAAGAAAAAGAATCTCATGTCAATTAAGCCGATATATGGTGTAATGTTAACCAGTGGAATTTGATTGGTGGACAGATATAATGGCCACAAAATCCTTATTCTTTGGTGGTTTTCGTCTTGGCATACTCCGCATAATCAAAAAGATAATATTCACCACTGTTTACTACATTATATTGATGGGCTTGGGCTACGCCTCATTTATTTATCTTCCTCAAACTCTTTTAAACTATCACCCACATATAATTCAATACTAATACTTACACATCCGATCAATTTTAGTACGTGTCATGCAACACTCAATTATGGAAAAATAGTTTTTTTCAACAATTGAGTCGTTAACGACTTTTAAATCGTTGTAT
This sequence comes from Solanum pinnatisectum, assembly GCA_035578085.1. Taxonomy (NCBI): domain Eukaryota; kingdom Viridiplantae; phylum Streptophyta; class Magnoliopsida; order Solanales; family Solanaceae; genus Solanum; species Solanum pinnatisectum. The sequence continues at coordinate 48,717,247 of CM069081.1, read as the reverse complement.
ATTATGATTGGTTGATTCGGACAATTTGAATACTCATAATGTAGGATTCATTTAAGAAAAAAAAATTCTTATTAAAAATTTCTTAAATATGTCTAATTAAGAATGATTTGTCCTAACACATATATACTTAGTCGTCTTTATTAATTTGTTCGTTTTAATAATTACATATTCGCTACTCAATGACCTAATTAATTTTGACAAACATTAAGAGAAACTGTTTTTTATAAAAAAAAAAAATATATCTTATTTTTTGACTTAAATTTGAGATATTTTGATTTAGGAGGAAGATTTTACCCACCCTGCACCACATCCGCTAGTGGTCCTTGTCAGATTGTTAACATGACCTTTTTCTTTTAATGTCTCATTTTCATGTTTCCTGTTGAGAAATGACAAGACTAATAGAAAAAGTGATAATGTCAACACCATATTACTGCTGATTGTTGGGTGGTGGAGTCATGAATTTTATTATAGCAATGTAAAATATGAAAAGTAAATATACAAGAAAAATAATTATATATATATATAAAATTGCAATCATTTATATATAATATAATTTTTCATAAAAAAATAAAATAAAAATGAACCTTTGGAGCCTATCGGAATCCGCTCCAAATTCGGATGTGATGCGCGATTTAAGCCGATAAGCAGATGATGGAAAAAATATTGGGTTCTTGGGATTCTTGATTTTGGAGGCGATTGATTAATATCTTATCATCTCGCAATATACACTGGTTTTATTTATTTTATTATTAAGGATTGAATATTGTTATATACTTGTGGAATAGCATGAAACATTAATTAATTCCTTAGATCATCAAATATTAAGTAGTCTTCTGGACTTCTGGTATTTAATTTTGGTGTATTTGAATTGAAAGTAAATGTTGAGTAGTTGTCAATAGTGCAGGGAAAAGTACACAAAAATCAGTTTTTAGGACCCTATGTAAATAATAGTTGAATTTATAAGGTTTTTAAAGTTTAGCCTTCTCAAAATTAAAATTGTAGAATTATTGAGGTTGAAAATTGTGGATTTGAAATTTTAAACTTTAGCCCTTTAAATTTGGAAGTTCCTAATCTGAAAAATAATAATGTTACCTTCATTTCAAAATATATATACATGTATAATGATGTTTGACTGACACACTTATTTTACAAAGAAATATTTTTCTATTTTTTAAATATTACATAACTATTTAATTATCTTATTAAACGTGCATAATAAAAAGTTTAAAATAAACTTATTTTTAAATAAATAAGTATATATATTATTCTTTTTTATATAAACAAAAAATAATATATTATATAAAATAGGATGAAAAACAGTTTTTTTTTTTTTTTTATTTGCCTGAGAAATGGCATTAGAAGTGTGGCCTAGTTAATAATATAATGATAAAGTGAATTACATTGATAACCACGATATCTCACGTTTAAAATCCATTCAAGCCTTGCTATAGAGTATAGACACGGTCATTTGACAATCACTTCAATTTTTTGTGAATCACTCATTTTAACAACTCTCAATCTAAATGTTAAAAACGTTTGGTCATGAAAGCCATTAAGGCTAATAAAATGTAGCATTCAGTTCTCGAGTCTATTTTTTTTGGTTATAAATTTTGAGATTGAAGCTTGTAAATTTGAGTTTTTGTAATTTTTAAAAATTGAAGTTGTGTTTGGATATGCATTTTACTCAATTAATAAATTAAAGTTTTTTGTTAGTGAAAATTCCAAAAATGTGAGAAGTTAGAAAATATTTGAAGACAACTCCCAAAATGTTTTATATATTGAAGATTGAAATAACATATGAACATACATAGTACTCCCTCCGTTTCACAAAGAGTGACCTGGTTTGACTTGGCACAAAGTTTTAGAAAATAAAGAAGACTTTTGAATCTCGTGGTCCTAAATTAAAGTTATGTCAAATGTACTAAATTGCCCTTCAATCTTGTGGCTTTAAACATGTCAAGTGGAAAACTGAAATTAAAATGTTACCAAAAAAGGAAAGTGGTCATTCTTTTTGAAACAAACTAAAAAGAAAAGGGGGTTATTCTTTTTTAAACGGAGGGAGGGAGTAATATATTGCGAGTAAACTGGAAATGATTAAGTTACATTCATATATATGACAATAGAATGACAAAATGAGTAATGTATCCTTAACCTAGTAAAGGAACTATCCAGTTGCCATCAGACCATTCTTGATGAACCCTCAACTTATCAATAGAATAGGCAATGGTATCCGCTGTAGTAGGAAAATAGACATAGTACTTTTGTTCAACTTTCCGAGTGATTAAACCGAACCACCATCCCTCATTGTCATACACATCAACGATCTCGTACATTTTCATTTCATGTGGAATATCAGGTGGAATAGGACGGACCTCATAGACACTTACTAACTCCTCTAGTGGCGCCGTTTCATCATTATTCACCAGAGTTTTATATTTGACTTTGTAATGATAAGCGCCAACCGGATGAACAATAGTTGCATGGTAGTAAGAACCTATGTAGCCTTCTTCTTGACTTGCAACTTCAATGTCATCATTAATTTGAAATATTGTTGTTTGCTGGTTCTTATATGCTGTCTCTCTAATGTTATCTGAGATAACATCAATTATTAATTTGTGATTTTTGTCTGCATCATTTGGTTCTGCCATTGAAATTGATTGAGAGAAAAAAAATAAGAGATCAATTTAAGGTTTTTTTTTTTTTTTGAAAGAGCTACTCCAAAAATCTATGACGAAAGATTAGTTTTTATAACCAAATTTTACTTGATGGTCAAAAAGATATTTATGGAAAAAGTCTAAAAAATACTCCCAAAATTTATGACTAGAGATTAGATTTTTATGATGAAATTTTACTTCATGGTCAAACAAATATTTAAGGATTTTTTTAAAAAAACTACCCCAAAATCTATGATTGAAGATTAATTTTTTATGATCAAATTTTACTTGATGGCCAAAAAGATATTTAAGGAAAAAAACTAAAAAATACTCCCAAAATTTATGACTAAAAATCATTTTTTTATCATCAAATTTTATTTCATGATCAAAAGATATTTGTTGTCAATATTTTAATTACTACTCTAAAAATCTATGATTGGACCAGATTTGTATGGTCAAATTTTATTTCATGTACAAATAGATATTTAAAATGAAAATTTTGAAAAATTACTTCCAAAATTTATTACTAAAAATCATTTTTTATAATCAAGTTTATATTACTTCTTGGTCAAACAAATATTTAAGATTTTTTTTTTTAAAAAAAAAAAAAACTCCCAAAATTTATAAGGAAAGTTGAATTTTTATGATCAAATTTTACTTGAGGAAGTTTTTTGAAAACTACTCCAAAATGGCAAAATCTACGAATGAATATCAAAACTATAAGATTGAATTTACTTCATGGCAAATATATATTTAAGGAAATATTTTGAAAATTACTCCCAAAATTCATGATTAAAGATCACATTTTTTTATTATCAAATAGATATTTAGAGAAAATTTTTCAAAATAACTTCCAAAATCAACGATTAAAGATTAATTTTTTTATGATCAAACTTTACTTCATGATCAAACAAATATTTAAGGATTTTTTTTTTCAAAAAATACTTTCAAAACTCATGATCAAAGATTGGAGTAATTTTAATAAATTATTTTTTTTTGATGATTAATTTTCAAAAACTACTAGCAAAATTTATGACTGAAGATTATATTTTTAAAATCTTATTAAATTTTATAGTCAAACAAATATTTAAGGAAAAACTTTAAAAACTACTTTCAAAATCTATGATCAAATAGATATTTTAAAACATAAGTTAAAAACTATGTTCAAAATCTACCATATTTCAGGAAAAAAAAATTAAAATTTACTTTCAAAATTTATGAGCAAAGAATATTTAAGGAAAATCTTTAAAAATTGTTGAATATCATATTTTTAAAATCATATTAAATTTTATTGTCAAACTAATATTTAAGGATATTTAATAAAAATTACTTTAAAACAACTTTCAAAATCTATGATCAAAGAAATATTTTAAAAAATAAATTAAAAATTATTTTCAGAATCTATGGGTAAAAGAACATTTCAGGAAAAAAGATTAAAATTTATGAGCAAAGTATATTTAAGGAAAATCTTTAAGAACTACAATAATTGAAAATCATATTTTTAGAATTATATTAAATTTTGTAGTAAAAGAAATATTTAAGGAAAAACTTTAAAAATTACTTTCAAAAGCGTATGTTCAAAGAAATAATTAATAAAAATAACTTTAAAAATGTATATATAAAAGAAGAAAATAAATAAATATTAAAGGAAAATGTTTAAAATGTATTTGGAAAAGGTATGGTCAAAGTAGTAAGTATTTGGATTTGATCCTAATGTACCTACTAAGGGCATATCTCGTGAAGTCATTTCTGTCTTGTTTCTTTTCCTCTCCCTCTCCCCCTCCTCCTCCCCCTCCCTCTATATAAATCCTCTATCTCTTGTTCATTCCTCAATCCTCATCATCATAACAAACAAAAAATATATCATCATTACTAATTGGCTTTTTATTAGTATAATTATAATTAGTTTTTCTGATCAACAGATTAAAAAACAAGTTTAAACATGTCGATCTCAGCTTCTTTTTTGAGATTTAACCTCACTGCTCACTATCAACCTCCTTCTTCTTCTCCAGCCAATCAACCTTACAAATTCCTTAAAAGTAAGCTTTTCTTTTCTACTCTGCTCCTTCTTCTAAAATCCTTTAATTGACACATAAAAGTAAGTAGCTTTTGAGTCATTTTCAACTTTAATACTAAGGTACTTGCACAATTTTTATCATCTCTTATATATAGATTAAAAATAATTAAAAAACTTTATATATACGATATAGGTTAACTTTTTCTTATTTCTCTATCAAAAATCAGGATTAATTTAACTTAGCGTTTCGTCTTAAATTCGTTTGGAAATGTTTTCAATTTCATGAAAATTCATGTCCAAACCAATTTCAAAATTCAAAATCTATAGCCATCTCTGTTCTTTTTTGTTTTGTTTGATGCATGAGTAAGATGTCCCTAGCGGAGTTTTTAAGGCATGATTTTTTCATACATGTGGCGTGAATAAAATGTCCATAGCAGAGTTTTTTTAATGGATGCTTTTCTTTTCTTTTTTTTTTTTGTTTTACACAGGCAACAGATCTTCTGGAGAACATGTTGAATTCAATCGAATTTTGCAATGTAATGCTGTCTCTAGACGTCGTACAAAAGGTGATATAGTAATTTTCATGCTTTCTAAACGATTTTTATAAGAATATTTATAAACTTGTGAATTTAACAGTGTTTTTTCACACCGAAAAAATAAAAATGCAGACTACAAAGAGGTGCAAAATGGTTCGTTGCCGGTTATTAAGTGGGACGACATCGCAGAGGAAGTGGACGTGGAAACACACACACTTGAGGTTGTTGTTAAGCCAAAATAGAAAGGGAAAAAAAACTTTTTAATTAACTGTGCACTTTTATTTGTTCAGTATAATAAACGCTAGCTTTTGGCCTTTTTTTAAGGTGTTTCAGACATAATTTTAAGGTGTTTAATTAATCTAACATCACATAATTGACTTTTATGTAAAAGGTGTACGATCCATCATCCAACAAGGAACATATCGATGCTGTTCGGTCGATGCTAGGATCGATGGGAGACGGAGAAATAAGCGTCTCAGCTTATGACACAGCATGGGTTGCAATGGTGAAAGATATGAAGGGAACTGAAACTCCTCAGTTCCCTTCAAGTGTTGAATGGATTGCGAACAATCAGTTGCCTGATGGTTCATGGGGTGACAGATCCATTTTTTTGGTTTATGATCGTGTCATCAACACATTGGCTTGTGTTATTGCCTTGAAGTCATGGAACTTGCATCCTGACAAGACTCTACTTGGTAATGTTTCAATCTTAATTTTTATTACATATATCGTATGTGTCAAGTATATTACTAAAGGCGTAGAGTTTCGATCGATGTAATGATGATTGACTAACAATTTCGTATGTGATTATAGGAATGTCGTTTATGAGAGAGAATTTGAGCAGGATTGGTGATGAGAATGCAGAGCACATGCCTATAGGCTTTGAAGTGGCATTTCCTTCACTCATTGAGATTGCTAAAAAATTAGGCTTAGATTTTCCTTATGATTCTCCCGTCTTGCAAGACATCTATGCCAGAAGACAACTAAAGCTCACACGGTAATCATACCTATACTTCCTATATCTACTTTATCACTTTATATGATACATTTCTCGTTTTTGTTTTTCACTTGGTATCTAGTATTTATATTGAAACATCACTAAATCTGAATTGGGAAATAAAATACTTATAATAAAACTCAGAGCTAGCTAGAACCTATTTTCAAGTTCACTTTTGGCATGTGACAATCTTTTTTACCATCAAATGACGCATTAATTTCATATGGAGAGGGTTTCCATTACAAGAAAAAGTAGCTCATGAATTTATTATCTTTCATGCTTCTCATTATGAATAAAAACATATCTAATCCTTCTTTAGATTTTAGTAGGGTAGTTTTGGATACAAAAGTTGAAGTACTTTTACTTTCGTTAGCTTGTATGTGGATGTGAGTAATGATAACGTAACGTGTGCGTGCCAATGTACATAATAGGATACCAAAGGACATTATGCACAAAGTCCCCACAACTTTACTCCACAGTTTGGAAGGAATGACAGATTTGGACTGGCAAAAGTTGCTTCAATTTCAGTGCACTGATGGCTCTTTTCTCTTCTCTCCATCTTCCACTGCCTTTGCACTTATGCAAACTCAAGATCATAATTGCCTCAATTATCTCAAAAATGCTGTCCACAAATTCAACGGCGGAGGTATATAATTTTTTTAAAAATATTAAGTACTATATTATATTACTCTATCAGTGTAATATTGATGTTCAAATCGACTTATATGTTCTACAGTTCCAAATGTGTATCCTGTGGACTTGTTTGAACATATTTGGACCGTTGATCGGTTGCAAAGGCTTGGAATTTCTAGATATTTTGAGCCAGAAATAAAAGAGTGCATTGATTACGTTAGCAGGTACTACTAATAAACTTTTAAAAACAAGTTGAGGAATTTGTGGACTGTGATAGTTTATCGTTTCCTCTAAGTAGGAGTATCCATTTTTATTTTTATTTTTGGTTTCTTGTGCTAGTATTTTTTTTAAAAAAAATATTGTGCCAGTGGAATATAATAATAGTACTCCATGTTTTTGTTTTTTAAGATATTGGACAAATGAAGGAATCTGCTGGGCTAGAAATTCCCCAGTTCAAGACATTGATGACACGGCCATGGCTTTTAGACTTTTGCGCTTGCATGGCTACGTGGTTTCTGCTGGTTAGTCATTATCTACTTCCCTACCATGGACCCCTTTGGCCTTAGTATTTTATTTTTAAAAAAATTATGTCTTAAACTAAAGTCGTATTCAAATTTATTTATAAACACGTACTGTATTAGTTAGAAAACAAATACTTATGAAACAAAAGTATATGCTATTGTACTCATATATAATGTACTACTTGTTTTTTTTGTCAGACGTATTCAAACATTTTGAGAGCAAAGGTGAATTTTTCTGCTTCGTGGGGCAATCAAATCAAGCAGTGACAGGAATGTATAATCTTTATAGGGCATCTCAAGTAATGTTCTCAGGAGAGAAAATACTTGAAAATGCCAGAATATTCACCTCTAATTATCTAAGAGAAAAACGAGCTCAAAATCAACTGCTAGACAAGTGGATCATTACTAAAGATTTACCTGGAGAGGTACCTATATATAGCAATTGAACTTATTATCTCTATCTAAAAGGTTTTTTTTTTCCTTCTATTTATTCATCACATTCATTTGTTTGATCTTCTACAACATTATATCTTACAGGTGGGATATGCATTAGATGTGCCATGGTATGCTAGCCTGCCCCGGCTAGAAACAAGGTTCTTTTTAGAACATTATGGTGGTGAAGATGACGTGTGGATTGGCAAAACATTGTATAGGTACTTTTTACATGCGATTGATAAATCTATTGATCTTTATAAATTTTACACAATAACCTTTTATTGCACAAAGATAATATATGAATGGAGAGAATTTAATGTGTTACACAATCATATAACTTTTACCTGTTATAACTGTTGCAATAAGAAGTCTCATGATAAAATAAAAACAAAAAATGTTGTTTTAATTCTTAAAAGGTGGTAGCTAGCTAGTGATGTTATATATATAGTAATTGGAGCCCCACCATAGTTGCAAAAGACGGCACACACACCTTATGTCTGTCTCTCTGTTTGTTTGGTTTCGTTTCACTATCAAATTAAATGAACACTCATCAATGATTGATTTCTCTTTCAACAAATGCTACAATTGAATACAACCAATAAATTTTCTAGAGAAATGGTGGGACCTTGCAAAGATATATAAGGACAATTGGGAAAAATCAAGTTTCTTGTTTTCAAAACAACAAACGTTAATAAGTTGACACTAAACATTGGATACTGATGTGCTTTGTCGTCAGATTTCACTACACCTCCACGTTAGCCTATACAATCAAATCATTTTGACCTCTCGAATGTAATTATTTTTTTGAAATCTGCTAGCTACTGATTTTATTTGATACAGGATGCCATTTGTTAACAATAGCCTATACCTGGAGCTAGCGAAATCGGACTATAACAATTGCCAAGCTTTGCACCAGTTCGAGTGGAGAAGAATTCGCAAGTAAGTTACCAATTTTATATGTATAAGAAAGTCACAAAAGTATTTATTACTATTAAAGTTAAGTTGCTATAACAGAAAAAGTAATCATGGGGTTAATAACACGCTAAATTAATTTACATAGTACACGTACGAGTCATTAATTAGTTGTAATTTGTTTATATGTAAAGTTTATTTATACATTGGCGCATGCAGGTGGTACTACGAATGCGGGCTAGGAGAGTTTGGAGTAAGCGAGAAAAGGTTGCTGGTGACGTACTATTTAGGCAGTGCTAGTATATTTGAGGTTGAAAGGTCAACCGAGCGAATGGCTTGGGTCAAAACCGCAGCTCTAATGGACTGTGTGAGGTCTCATTTTGGTTGCCAACAAGAGGACAAGTCTGCCTTTCTTCGCGAATTCACGCAGTCTAGCACCACTCTGAATTCGAGGTAACAATCACTATTTGAGTATTATTATATGCTGTGATGATTGATGATCATGGCAATGGCAATGACAGGTACAGCACAGAACAGAGGCTCGTCGACGTTATTCTTGGAACCCTAAACCATCTCTCACTGAGTGCCTTGCTGACACATGGCAGAGACATCCATCACTACTTGCGTCATGCTGTAAGTTATAGTTAATAATATAATATAGGAGTAACGTAGTTACATAGTAGTATAACTTATGACTATATATATATATATATATATATATATATATATATATATATATATATGCTGCTTTATTAATTATAATACATGAAAAATTCACTAATTTGTCTATATTTGATTTGATATGGCTATAGTGGGAAAATTGGCTGCTGACAGTAGGAGAAGGATGTGATGAAGGAGCTGCTGAACTCATAATTCGCACGTTAAATTTGTGCAGTGTTGACTGGGTATCGGAGGAGATATTGTTGTCCCATCCAACTTACCAAAGGCTATTGGAAATCACCAATACAGTTTCTCAACGACTCCGTCTCTTTCAACTCTACAAGGTTAGACACCATATTTAACATCAAATTACAATACATTCATACTTTTTTTCATTTTTAATTTGTTCTAGTATTACTAATATTTTACATATAACAATAGTAAAACTTTTATATTTTTCATTCAATTTTATTTTTTAGCACTTGAGTATTTTAGAAAAAACTCTCTATCTCTTAGCTATAACTCTATTTGCTGCAAAATTACACTACAAATAATATAAGGTTAATATATATATAGTTTAAGATGATAGAAAAATAAAGCCCTTTTATTAAAACAAAAGAAATAACTTTGTATCTTATAAATAAAAAAATAAAAATATAATTAAAAGTTAGGCCTCCAATTTATTTTTGACTTTAGAAGCACTAATTTGTTTGAGCCGCAATCTTATAGTAGCCATTTTTTATTTTCTTTTCCTGGACAAAGTCCAAAGAGATATGTATGGCATTTGCCTAATATTTTGTCCTGTAATTTTATATATTTCAGGGACAAACTGCAGACAGCCAAAGCAGTGAAAAGCAGCAGGTAGGAATGTTGACTTTTAGTGAGGAAATAGAAGGCGACATGCAACAGCTAGCAGAGCTCGTGCTATCTGAATCTGATGGTTCGAAATTGGATGCCAATATCAAAGAGACTTTTCTTACTGTTGCCAAAAGCTTTTACTACTCAGCTTATTGTGATACTAGAACAATTAACTTTCACATAGCGAAAGTGCTATTTGAAAGAGTAGTTTAATTATTTCATCACATGTACATTAATTCCTTCATTTATAGTTAGGGTAAGGTATCAAGAATATATTATCATAGAAATAGAAGGAAATTGTTGTGATGAAAAGGTTGACTGGAAATATACTTCTTGGGATCGGAGGTGTCAGCTCTTTAATTTAATGAGTAATATAATACTCCTTCGCTTCAAATTTATTTGTCTTACTTTATTTTTTAATTTATTTTCCTTTTTCCTTTATTATGATCTTACAAATCCTTGCTTCAATTTATTTGTCTTACTTTATTTTTTAATTTATTTTCCTTTTTCCTTTATTATGATCTTACAAATCCTTGCTTCAATTTATTTGTCTTACTTTATTTTTTAATTTATTTTCAAAAGAATGTCTCTTTCCTTTATTATGATCTTACAAATCCTTACAATTTGTTTATAGAAAATAATTTATTTATTTTTGAAGTTAGAAAACATTTGCACCCTACCAAACACACCCTATGTTTTGGCCTAAAAAGATACAACACTGATGGGGTAGCTGGTGAAAGAGCTTGTTGATCTTGCCTGTATCTCTGGATTATCTGCTGCTAGCTAAATATTCGACAATGTAGGGTAGGCAAAGTGATTAAAAGATGAGGTAGATCAAAACAGTGAGATATTGTTTCCCATTTAGGACAAGCAAGAGCCAATTTGACAAGACACATTTCAAACTCCTTCCCACCTGTCTCGACCTTCTTTTGCATCATACTCCACACCTATTGCAAAATATTTATTCTGTCTCAAAATAAGTATCGTTTTATCTAATAAATGTAGATATAGTTTACTAAGTTATTCATACTAATTAGATATTGTTTCTTGAGAATTAATCACTATTGAGAAGAAATCAATAGTTCTTTAATATAAAGGTGTAGTTGGAAACAATTAATACTTTGGTGTAGTTGGAAACAATTAATACTTTGTCTTGAATATTAAAGCGACCCTTATTTTAGGGATACCTTTTTTTTTTTTGAAATATTAAAGCAAAACAATTAATCATGCTGCAACAATTTAGATGACACTAACTATGATTATTGTACTTCAGGTTGAATTGAATAGTACTGACTTCAGTTATAATAAGCAGTCTAAATCTTGAAGCATGGTGACGGTATATAGAATGCGGGGTTGGCAAGTTTGAATCGTCTCAATTTATGTAATACTGTTTGACTAATCACATTAACTGAGGTGGGTGGGATTGGTAAGTTTGAAGCGTCGATATATAGAATACAATTTAGAGTAGTAGCATATTTATGGTCCCACGAGCGGATGGCTTGTTGGCTCAAATTAAACCGCAGCTCTGGTGGACTATGACACACATGTAATTTTGGAAGCAAACACAACAAGCTGATTGTCTTTATTCACAACTTAAATAAAATAGTAGTCTTACTATAACTAAGAAATTGAATAGTTTTGTAAATTAAGTACTTAGTACTACTTACTAGATTCTTCCTACAACCTAAGCAGTTCAATTTTAGTAAATTAAATATTAGATTTCTTTATAATGAAACAATTTATTATTTTAATAAAGAAGCTATAGCAGTAACACCTAACAAGATGAAACATCAAATCAGAGTGGTCGTGAGAGAGGATCTTATAAAAGCATCTTAAATTAACAATATATTTATTAGCTTGAATCTTGATATATATACATTCTTATAGTAAGCCATTTCTTTTCTTTTCATGACAAAGTCCAAAGAGATATATATGTCATTGCCTGATCATATTAATAATTAACAACCACATGATGTTGTCGTATAGCCAAAAGATTTTACTAGTGGGTATATTTCAAAGAGCAGTATGCCTATATGTAGCATGTTATGGGTGTTTTTGGTAGAGAGAAAAATGTTTCCTCAAAAATAAATTAATGACCACTAGGTGACCACGTCCTTGAGTGCTAGAATTTTTTTTTCTCTAGCTATATTCACACAAAAGTCATTTTTCTAGTCTTTAAAAAAATTATTTCCTAGAAAAAATAATTTTTCAAAATATTTTAAGGCATAATTTATTTTAGCACTTTAACTATACGGGTGTTTAAATACCCCCTTAACATCTTTTAAGTGTTTTTTTTCAACCCTCCCATCACTAGCCCAGTTGAAGGTTGGGTGTTGTTGAGTCACACGCGTTTTTATTCATCCATGTGTATATTAACTAAATTTCTAATTAACTACTTAAATCTCCATAATAATAATTTTTTTTCATCACTAATTGTCTTCCCCAATGTATGTCACCTTCTCAACAACAACTCTTCTTTTTACGGTGAAATTTTCTTCAACTTTTCTTCTTCCATTATATAATAATTTTCTCTTTAGGTAAAAAATATAAAAAACTTCTCCAATTTTCTTTCTTTTCGTAAGAAAATAGGTTTCAATATTCCATTTGTAGACATTTATTTCCACATTAAACCAACAACTCCTGCACCCATCATGATTATATCTAAAATTGAGCCAAAAACTAAACCCATCGATTAATTTACCCCTCAATTTACAAATTATAATTCAAATTTCAATTGCAATTCCAGTTCAGTCTTTAGTTACATCATACCACCTTCCTCGAAAATTTAAAAAATTATTTACATAAAAATGTTAATTTATCAATGAATTGGACGAAATCTCCACAATCAATTTTTTGCCAACAATATCTTTGATTTTTTTTTTAGTGGAAATCGGATTCTTTTTTTGATAACTCTTTAAACTCATGTATCTAATAATCTTTTTTGATATAAAAAATGGTGTCAATAAATCAAACACCAAAAATTTTTGTCAAAGAAAAACAGAAAAAAAAAGAAACGATTAAAAACAGAAAAGAAAAGAAGAAGAAAAAAATGTGAAAAAAGATACAGTTGGGAGTAAATGAGTAAATGTTTACTTTGAACCGAATGAAAAGAATAAGAAAGAGAAAGAGTCTTGAGAAAAGAAAAAGAAAGGAAGAAGAAGATGAAAAAAAAAAGAACTATAGAGAAGAGAAGTTAATTGAAAAATAAAATGTTTAAAAATTAGTAAAATAAGTTATTAAATATGTCATCCAATAAAAAGATTACATGTGTCAGTTTTTTGGTTTTTTTTCTGTTTTAGGCGCTTATAGAAAGTTGGTGATACAAATTTTGTCACGTCACTCTTTAAGGGGTAATTAAATTCAGACAAGTTTAAGGAAAATTTATGTATTTTCTCATATTTTAACCAATAGAACCTCAAAAAAAATTTATAAAAAAGATTTCCACCGTATGAAACACACACCTTATGTTTGGCTTGATCTTTTGCCAATAAAGATACACCTCTTATGTGGTGGATGGTAAAAGAGCTTGTTTCTCTTGCCTATATTTCTAGATCACTATATAATATATACTGCTACCTGGATATTGGATAATATATGGCAGGCAAAGTGTGCTTTAAAGACAGCGGATCAACAATAAGATCATGAGAGTGGAGATATGATAGATCTAGAAAATTGAAAAATTGTTTCCTATTTCGGACAAATGGACAAGACACATCTCAAATTCCTTTCCACCTACTTCGACCTTCTTTTACATCATAATCTACCCCATTTACTCACTTTGTTTCGATTGATGTGTGTTTGAATTTTTAGAATCAAATAAATATTCTTTTAATCATAATTTTTTATATTTATTTAAAATGTCTAATTTACAGTGTTAAGAGTTAATTACATTATTTCTCTATTTTTTTCAAATTACAAAAATCTCTTAAAATTTATGGAGTTTAGATACATCACTGGATTGCCGGATACATCAACAAACATTCGGATACATAGGAGAGACATGTATTCGAGAAGGGAGGGATGTATCACATAGGGGATAGAACATCCAGATACATAGGGGAGGGATGTATCAGAGAAGGGATAAGACATTCGGATACACAGAGAAGGGATGTACCCGAGAGGGAGATAGGGATGTATCAACGAGAGAGAAATGATGTATCCAAAAGGGAATTTTTAAATTTTTTTAAAATAATAGAGAATTTTAGAAATTATAGTAAAATAAGAAGATGTGTATCTAAGCATTTTTTCCTTAAAATATATTGAATTGTTAATTTTTGAGACATGTTATTCTTTTACATAGTGTCACATTAATTAGTTGAAACATGATGGTATTAACCAGTAGCTTTAACATAAATAAATTCACCTACCCATTAAATTGAAGGAAAGAAGGAGTTGGAGTTGGAGAATCTATATATATATATATATATATATATATAAAGGAGGATCTTCATCCTGTTGACGTGGCATGCCTCAATGATCAAAAAATTTATTTATTTATTTTCTTAAATTTTAGACATTTTTCTCAATTTTTAAATTATTAACTACTATTAATTATTAATTATTAATGATCAGTTATAAATACAGAATTTTAAAAGGCTACTCCCTATAATTAACATTTACTTTTCCATAATTAATGTGGTTAATTACGGAAAAAGTGGTTCCATAATTTTATTAAAAACAATACTCATTTAATGGTAACTTTAACCAAAAAGATAATTCAACATTTCAGAATTTTACTATATAACGTAAACATTTCAGAATTCTACCACAATTCCTCTATTTTTCATCATTACTTCAATTTGGTCATTTTATATCTCTTCTTAATCTCTTTTTATTTAGCATTGCAACATCTTATTTTTATCTTATTTTTTATTTACCTCAAGCAATGAATTTTGATTTATATATCTTATGAAAATAATATTCTAATTATATGTTAATTGTTTGCAGGTTTTACAACAAATTATCTCTTTAATGATTTTCCAGAGGAGTTGAAACATGAACAAGTGCAAGTAGTTCTCTTACCATCCTTTTGGTTGGTCTTCAAATTTTACCAAACAAATTTACTATTTAATTTTTCATCACAAAAAATTCTAAAAATTATATAGTGACTTTTCATCGTTGATGGTTGATAATGTTTATGAATTATTAGTTCTTCGTGAATAAATAAAAAAAACTGTAATTGTCTTTTAAATTTCTTACTGCAGATCGCATGCATGGATATGTGATGTTATCAAGAACACAAATTTATTGAGTGTATTCATATAATGAGTTCATTATAAATTATTATTTATTATGAAGATTAGCTTCATTCATGTAGGATTCTCCTTTTGCAAATCAGTAAGCGATTTCATGTTCATCTTCTTTTTTTATACGACATAAATAGTGAAAAAAATAATATGAGAGATGGAAGAAAATCGTAATGGACTTGTGAGAATTCTATTTTGAAATTGCTTGCGAAAACATTTGCAAAATTTCTTATTTCCTTATATTTATTTGTACATCTATACAATAAAAAGAATCTAAAAGTATATTTTGCCATAACTCATTTTACGTTATTAAAAATTACTCTATGTAACTATTTTTTTTATAATTATGAAAAATGAACCATTAGCTTCAAATAGATTGTTGTAGTAGAAATTATTTTAGATTGTTTTAGTGAAGCAAGCAGTATATTAAAAGTGTATAAATCTGAAAAAATAAACCGTTAAACGAGCAAACATATAAAAATTAAATAAATTTGAAATCTATTTGGTACAATTAAAGATAAAATGCCCATTTGTTCTTTCTATTTATATCGTAAAACTTAAAAAATCTACTTTTTTTTGCAAGGCGTGACATTCACGTTTTTTATGTTTCAGGGGTACAATATTCATGATGAAAACACAAAAAAATATGACAAAGAATTATGTATGTGAATACTCGAAAACTTTTATAGGGATAAAGTCAAATAATAAGTGTGTGAGAAATAATAATGTAATCAAATATTTAAAAGATAAAATAAGAGTTACAGAGAGTACGTAAAAGTAGAATTAAAGGAAATAATGTTTTGTAAATTTGTAGAAACAAAATACAATTTTTATAGTTAATATTATCAAATAAAGTGAAATTTTGTTAGAAAAATTTAAATAAAATCTGAAATATTTAAAAACTGCGCGTAGCGCGGCCAAATTCACTGTTAAATGGGAGGATTGAGTTAATTTAGACGATTAAAATGAATTATATCACATCCCACTCAAAATCTACTTGATAAATTAAACCATTATGCTTACAAAACTACAAACACTTTACGGTGGTCTTTTATGCAGATGTCCTCCAAATTTATGTATCAAAAACAAATACAAGAACAATTTTTTTTCTTCCTAAACTTATCATGAAAAAGAAAAAGAAGAAGCTCAAATCCAAACGGTGTTGGGCCTAAATATTGGGCGATCTATATATATATGTATGTCTCAAGCTATAACGTTTGCTACTTTTCTCGCAATGTGAATTTGGGCCTAATTGGTAGTTCAGGTGCATGTGATTCTCATAGATGCATGAAACTTGGAGTAATTCTAGGTAGGTAGCTCAAGTCAACCTAGAACACACTTAACCAAAAAGTATAAGAATTTGTTTGTTTAGTTCTCTCTGTCTATTTACCTTCTCTAGTTCAATTGACTTGATGAATATTGCTCCATGTGAACTTTCTATCCATGATATATAGGCGAAAGCTTGATAGTTTACAAGCATCATTTCATGGCTAAACAATCGTGAGATTAATATTTTTGTGTCATCAAAATTTAACTTCCAATGGACAATCAAAAAAGCAAAAGAAACACATGTTGTGTACACACCAACTCATTTGAACAGTGTTTCAACTTACAGAGTTCGAATTCACTCCATTAGCATATTATTTCGTTTGATATTTTACACAAAAATAAAAGCGACATGGTAAAAGCCTTTCTCAAGTGCGATTACATATTATATTTCTTGTATTATGCGTTTTGTTTATGAGTTCACATCAAATAATAACAGAATGTTTGTTTTCATAACAAACAACTTTTTCAAACAAGTCACTATAGAATCTAAATAAAACTTATGTCTATTTTTCAATTAAAAATGTAGTAAAAGTGGTTATTTGTGAAGTTTATCCGTGAAAAGTTTTATTTTAGGCCCATTAACTATCCATTAAAAATGGGCCTGACAGTCGTTGAATGGCCCAAAAGTTCATAGACAGCTTCTAAAAGCTCAAAAACCCTAGACAAAGCCTCCATTTTTGCAAAGAAAAGAGCAAGGTCTCTGAAGAACAGTATTCAGAGCGGAGGCGCCGGAATATTTTGCAGGGACACAGAAGTATAATTTCAATCCCTTTATTTTCTATTAGTAAATCATAAATTCTGTATTTGTAGATTGCATAGCTATACGTTTAGACATTTTCTATTAAAAAATGCATGTAAATTTTAGTTGAACTTGATGATGAATTCTGTTAACAGAAAATGGCGGACAAGGCAGTTACCATTAGAACAAGGAAGTTCATGACCAATCGTCTACTTGCAAGGAAACAATTCGTAAGTCTTAAGACGCATTATCTAATACTGACAACAGTTGCTGTGCTGCAGTGCATATCTTAAACTTCATACTTGTTGATCTGCTTTTATCTGTTCTAATGGCATGCCATTTTTTTCAGGTTATCGACGTTTTGCATCCTGGAAGGGCCAACGTTTCAAAGGTTTGACAAACAAACTCATGTTGCTTTATTTTTCTGATTGCCTTGCAAGTTCAGCTAATTAGTGGTCATTCATACAATTATTGTTTATTAGAATGAAATGAGTTTAGATCAAAGTGGCTATTGAGTAGTCATATAAGCAGTCAACTTAGTCTGAGAAGCAAATGTGCCTATTTGATGCAAAATATATCTTCTTCCAAGCTCCTCTCTCCTCTAGAGGAAGAAGAAGCTTAAAAATGGTCTAACTTAATAAGGGATATAGTGCTGAATCCAACTAGTTTATGATTATTACTCCCTCTGTCCTAATTTATGGGAAGGTGTTTAATTGGTCACCTAGTTTAATAATAAAAAGAAACTTTTGAAACTTGTGGTCTTTAGGAAGCCTTAGATATTTGTGTGACCTTAAATCATCTCATTAAGAGTAAAATGAAAGGTTTAAGGTTGAATTATTATTAAATATAGAAATGTGTCATCCCTTTTATGATGGACTAAAAAGGACAGAGTTTCACTTAAATTTGGACAGAGGGAGTAATTGATATAGGGGAGAGAGGTTGAGAACTATGGTTCAAAATTTCTGTCCAAGGCTCCAAGCCTTGTTGGATATAGATATATACCGGTACATGTGCTTGTGGGGAAGGACAAATTGGTGATAGAGTTGCTCATACCTATGTATGTTGGAGCTAGCACGTACCTTGTTGAATTAGTTGAGGTGCGCACAAGCTTGATCCGGTCTTCACGATTCCCAAAATAATAGAGAGAGAGAGAGAGAGAGAGAGTGCTAAGCACTTATTGCTCATTTGATTGTTATATACCTTTGGTTTTAATTTCTTACCTGCTTAACATTTCCTTGCAGGCCGAGTTGAAAGAGAAATTGTCAAGGATGTACGAGGTGAAAGATCCCAATGCAATCTTTGTGTTTAAGTTCAGGACCCATTTTGGAGGAGGCAAATCTACTGGTTTTGGCTTGATCTATGATTCTGTCGAGAACGCAAAGAAATATGAGCCAAAGTACAGGCTGATCAGGGTAAGAATCATTTCAGTGTTTTATTTTTGCATAGAAGTCATTAAGTCAAGAAAGTCATGTGATACCAAAACTCCTTAATAAACTCATGGTTTATAAGTTTTGTAGATGGTAAGGAACTAATATTTGCTTCATGGTTTATCATCTTTGAATGGTTTTTGTAGTTTTAGTATCTTATCTTTAGACATCCCTATGGGCCTTAGCGTGAAAAATGTTTGTGACATGGTTTTCGAATTTCACTTTGTTTCGACTTCGTTCTTTAAGCGAGGATGAGTAAGGAAACTATAGAAACAATTTTTCTTGTTTCTGAGGATTTATTTGTGCCAAGAGTTGAGATGGGTGCAAACGCCTGACATCTAGTTCATCTCTTTGCTCCTTTTTTGTTTTTTTGTGCACTAACCATATTTTAGATGAATTTGTAGTAAAGAATCATTGCACGGTATTTGTCAATTCAAGAATCTGTATTCTAGATAAAGTTCAGTAAAATGTGCTTACAAGAAAAGATTAGATGGCATAACAAGACTCGCATGTGCAGTTTCATCATTTCAGAAGTTGAGTGTCTTACACAACTACACTAATATTATCCTTTTGTTCTTTTGATATCGAAAGGTAATTGCAAGCTGTAGGTCTGCATTACTTTGATTGTTTCTGTTGAAAAGACTATTAGTTTGAGCTATGTTGTGTTGAAGGCTATTAGACCATAAAGACATGTGGTTCTATTACCTAATCTCTTCCTCCCGTCTTACCAAGAAACATCTCTTCCTCCTGTCCTTCCCTTGCTCATTCAGTTGATTCTGGTTTTGTATTGCATTTGTTGCTGTTGCTTTCTCTTTTGTATGTTTGTCTCGCTGATCTGTTTTTAGTATTCTAGCTGTGCTAATTCAAGCACTCATCTTTAAGTAAAGTAGATGCTTGAGTTTGTTGCTCCATTATTTTGAATGCATCTTCACTGTCTTCAGTGTTAAATTTGTGGGCTTAATGATTGAATTTGGCTGTAATTTTTGTTTTGTGGCTAAAATAATTTGTCTTGCTATTGAACAACACTTGCAGAATGGATTAGACACAAAGGTTGAGAAATCTAGGAAGCAGATGAAGGAGAGGAAGAATAGAGCCAAGAAAGTACGCGGTGTCAAGAAGGTAATGGTTTTTATTTTTGCCTTTACAGCTACAACATTGAGAGAGGTTCTTTTTGATTTTTGGATCATTTTATTTTATTCTTGTGCTGATACTGGTTGCTTGATTTTTGCAGACTAAGGCAGGAGATGCCAAGAAGAAATGATCTGCCAGTGATAGTTCCTTTAAGCCAAATGCTGAAAATGTTTTCCATATTATTTATGTTTCTCTGGACATTTATGCAGAATCTTTTCAATTTTGGTTGTCACTCAAATTATATTTGCATGTTTACTTCTAAACTTTTAGTGAATTTGGGAGTGTAGCGTTTTTCTCAACATGTTCTTTATTTTATAATCGCCATTTCAAGTGTTGCTACAAGGATTATGATTACGTTACTAACTTATTTGAAAGAAATATCTTCTTGACGAGCAACCTTCATTTGAGTTCTTGTTGCCCGATTAAAACTTATAAAGTGGATTTATTTTTGGTGCAATCAAACACATTTTGTTAATGGTACTGCTGTAGTTGATAGTCTACACTTCTGAAAAATCGCTGTAGTGGTAAGCGCTAAAAGGACAGGTTGGTTCGTTGATAAGAAAGTAAAAAGGTGAGGGAGAAATAGTATAAGGTTGGAAGGACATACCAAACGAACATTAATAGCCAAAGGCATCTTAAATCAGTGTAGGATAATATCCATAAGCATTTTGACGGTAATTACCCTGTGCAATCTTGATATTGCTTTGTGGTCGTAAAGATATGACTCAACTCTAAAGCTAGCTCTTTTTAAGAGATGATTGTCCAAGGCCCATTCAGGGAGATCACTAGTTCTTTCCCAACCAATTTTCACTTTAACACACTCCAGAACACTAATACGGGGCATGATTGTGATACCATGTAAAAATGTGACACTTGTCTTAATTCATCCCAAAAAGTTAAGAGATTCCCAAGTCCATATGAGGACCACTCTGTTCCCTGACTAATGTGGGAATCTAACCTGCAACATAAACATGGGGGCTCAAATGGAGACTGATGGAAAAAACTTGCTGAGACGCCTCCCTGTCAGTCATTCAGCCCAGGGGTGCTAGCGAACGATTGTCCGTATTGGCTAAGCTAAACCGAAACGGATTTGAGTTTGAAAATGAAAAGTTTTTAACTACATATTGCCCGTCGTCCTTGGGGGGCTCTTGTCGAATTGAGTGATGGATCTGAAAGGGATGCTTTTGCCTGCCAGACTAAGAACACTTTTACCACAGCTAAAACTCCTTTTCTCATTCTCATACCTTCTTTGGAACCGATTTTCATGTTATATCATATTACATTTTCTCTATAACAACATTTCGCTATAGAATCCAAAAAATATCCAGAAAAACAACATTGTTATAGAGAGGAATGAATGTATTAGTTTGACAAAAAAAATAACCAGGTATTTTGAAGCAGCACGTTGATATCTACAGCCTACAAATTGGTTTAAGACAGCAAGCAAAAGAGTGAATTGGTAAAATATGCTGCTGGGTGCCCCATCCTTAAAGGATAATGATCATGTAAAAGTTAGTTCTTTCCAAAAGGAAATGAAATAATTCATTAAGTTATCCTTTTTCATTCTCTTCCAATGATCTGAGTTATTTCAATGATGTATAAACGGAAAACACAATCCAGATATTGTCCCTCATAGGCCCAGGTAGTACAACCTAAAGAGACTAAGAATGGGGAACCATAAACCCAACAAAGGAGAAGGAATTCGAGCAACTGCTTCAAACGCAGTACCAGAAAATAAAGATGAAACCAAGTACCATAGGAAAACAATCAAATAAGCAACTCAAGGTAACCCATTTCGTGATAATGACAAACTTCAAACTCGAATACCAAAATTATAAGACAACATTTAACAAAAAGCTTCTTCTTTTCTTTTCTGGGGTGGCCTACTAGTTAGTTACACATTTACTTGAAAAGCAACAGTCATACTAAGGAGTCATTTTGCCACTGGAATTATACACTTTTTCCAGAATAACTTGTTGTTGGTTGTAAAATTTTCTTGGAAAAGTGAGTCAAACCTGCTTTCCAATTGCATCTTCATCAAGTCAAAATAAAGTGCTCTATTCTCTCTCCTTTGCAAAATAAAAATATAACCAAAAGCAACTTCAAATTCATAAATTCCAAATACAGTGAAATATTTGGAATCTATGGCCAAAAGCCTACTAACATTAGTACATAAATTGATAACCCCCCAAAACTATTATCATATATACATCTAAAGAGAAGCTTATGCGATACGAACATTCAATTCAAACATTAGATAGTTCAAATTATATCCCATTGACAGGACGAGCCACAATTAACTAAAGCAAATAAAAAAATTAAAACTTGAAAAACAATCGAGTGAGACAAAAGAGGATTATTGTACAAGAACAAAACGACCTGCTCCGACTATATCACCGTCGTCATCCGCCCCTTTGGGCACCGTGACCACCAACTCACCGTCACTAAAACGGGCACTAGCCAGTTCCGGCACAGTCGCGGCCGGAAGCCGAAAACGCCACAAGTCGAGGTCCAATCCAGACAAAGACGAATCAAAAACGTTATCAGATTGGATAACAATCTTAGTAACACCCGGATAGATCTCAACTATGTGAGCCCTAATATTATCGCCGATATCATCAGTTGGGATGACGAATCGCAACGAATTGGGCGTTTCGTGGATTGAAACATCAGAATCGGAATGAAAGGGAAGTTCTATAACCTTGGCAAAAATATGAGGTAGTCTCCGGAGCTTCTTTTTTCGGCAAACTGAGCCGTTCACCGGAGACAAAACGTTACTTGTTACTGGATGAACCTTCATGGTTTATAAGCTTGAAAGAATTAAACCCTTCTTAAAATAGGTAAATTGGTGCAGAAAAACCGAAACAGATTTGTGTGTAGAGTTTTAGGAGTAAACTGTAGTGGAAATCCTGGCTTTAGATGTGAGAGTAACAATGGGCAGGTTGATCTGTTTTTCATTTATATACTACTCTATTATTTTATGTTAAAATTATAAACATAAAAGAAAAAGGAGACAAATAATTTAATATAACACACTTGAAGCATTTCTTTTAGTGTATAGTATAGTATAAAATAAAATAAATATAATTAATCTTGATATGTACTGTACAGGTCCTTAAATACAACAATAATATACTTAAATATAATACAACTAGAAAAGCTATTTTCGATAAGCCCTTCTTTATTAGTATGAAATTAAACTCGCCCAGATTAGTCGTGTATTAATACATGGTAACAGGTCCTTTTGAAGATTTAGATCTTTTTCTTCTTTATCTTTTTTTGTTGTTTTTTTCATATGATCATAATTGGGAATTATATAGAAACGTGTTACAATTTGTCTTCAATAATAATAAATGAGGAAGAGAGGAAGTTAATATTACAATTTTAATAAATGAGATCTGATCAAGTTTATTTTATTTGTAATAAAAGAAAATGAATAGTGATGGAATCTCATCGTTATGATTAATCACTGATATCTATACGTTGACTTAAACATCAGTTAAGATCATCCAGTTGTAGTAGTTACATAATAATATTATATTAATTCTACCCAAAGAGAATCTATTCTTTTCTTTTTATAAAAAAAGAAAAGAAAAAGAAAACTCCTATACTTCTTCTCTCCAGTACTAGAACACATGTTATTATGAATATAATAATTGTACGGCACTATGTCTATATGTGATTTGAATTTTAATTTGGTATATAATTATGAAACTGTAAAGGCTGATTTCTTGACCACTTTTCTCTGCGTACGAAAACTGACCTATACACTTGGTTAATCTTAAAAGTCATAATACCTTGTAAAGACGTATTCGATTAGAAGAAGCAATCTAATCTCACTCACTATTTCGACTTGAACTATAAACACAGTTTAACAATTGAATCATATGCTTATATGATAGGGTAAAACTTTTAGAAAGCAGGTTTATACCAATTAAGTTATGAGTCATTGTCACAAAGCAATAATACATGTAACGGAACTTTTGTGTACTTTGTCCAAATCATCTTAAACAACCTTTTATATTCAATGCGTGCTACTTGCACCTTCTAAGTACAAATCTTAATTAATTATGTTTAGAATAATGTGTCCATTAATAACAGTATTTGGTGAATTGTGCGAGAGGGACAAAAGAATAGGAAGTTGCGGGGATGCTTCCAAAAGCCATTTTTGTGTCAACATCAGATAGTTTCTCACGTCACAAAGTTTGGCATGCATTGTGCCATGGAACAGACCACACAGTTTTTGGCTTTCTTCTTTTGAATTACATAATTGTAGCACTAGCACTGCACCTACTTTAGAATTCTGGAATATCAAGTAAGGACTAAACTGACAAAAGAGTTCAAAATGAAAACATACTGCCTACTTACTATTAAGTTTATCCATCTTGTTAGAGTTATTATACAAGAAAACTCTAAATATTAAAGTTAACACGACCACTGCCAATTTATGTCTACCAAATGAATAGAGGAAATTTAAATTCATGTAACATTCTGTCATAAATAGTATATTTGGTCAAAATCTTAGAGATTGTATTTCTATAAGCATTACCAATAAGGAAAATATAGTTATTATGGAGGGATAAATTTATAAAGTTAAAAGTTGGTTATAGAAAATTAAAATACAGTATAACTTATGAACGATGTTTAGAAAATTATCTGTATGATTGCGTACTGTTCTCCCCTATGTCAGTCCATCAGGTCTTTCTGATGGAATTCTTAGTTGTTACTTCCAACAATTTATCTAATTCAGTTTTAAGCTAACGTGAAAATGAAAACGATTTTAATAATGAAGTCCCAGTTCGTTTTGTCTTGGAACCACAGTATCTTCTTCTGATACTAAAACTACCTTCTCTTTCTTGTTCATATAAGCAGCTCCTTATCTGTAGATTGAAACCCAAACTTCAAGCAGAGGCACTTTACATATTCACTCAATCTAAGTAAATCGAAATGATGCTACAACACAAAGTTCAGTTCATGATGCTCTGAGATCAAGAGAGCAAACGCCACTTGCGACACGGACAAAAAAAAAACACATTTTTGACACCATTCCCAATATAGTCAACAAAACTGATCCCATTTTAATTCTACATTTTCACGTCAAGAAAAATAATCAGAATAAATAACACTATCACTGTGAAAATACATAACAATATTACTTTTTGTCCGTTCATTTGAGTATGCGCTGCACCTCAAAAAAACTAAGATAGCTCTGAAGCCATGGATGGGGCCACACCTGGAAAGCTCATCTGCATCTCTTAATACTGAAAACATATGTACCCCCCTTCTCTATAATCAAAATTCATGAACAAAACTGGATATTTTCTCAAGCCATTTTATTTTGAATATGTCGATGGATATGTACTAGAAACTCTACATATGAAAGTCCATTTTGTGTCTTGTCTTCTACCATGTGCGAGAGAAATAACATGCCTGACAAAGAGATTCATGGTCATTGCAAGATATCATATCAAGTGTTAACACTGAGCAGCTAAGAGCAGGGGAGAATGTTAAATTGATTTAAAATGACTAAAATCTATGTATGTTAAGATTGGGGATAGAAGTGCAAAAATATGTTGGATACAAACCTGATGAATCTCCCTTTTTGCATAATTTTAAGCTGCCAAGACCAAATTGATAATATATCAGAAATTAGACATATTATGTGTTATAGATATGCCTATCACATTGTATTCATTAAGTAATGAAATTTGATGAACCGTCTCCTAAAAGGTAGGAGCAAATACACAGAAAAAGAAGAATCATACCGGAGATAGTTACACCTCTGGCGTCTAATATCATTAATGATGTCATTGAGCTTCTTAGAGAGTGGATTGTCATACTGCTGCAGAACAAACTGAGAGAAAGGGAAATTCAGAATCTACGCAAGAGGAGCTAAATTACAATAAGTAATTTCTTTGCTTCACCAATGGAAAAAAAGAAACATTTGACTGTTTTGTCAATCAAGAACCTAACGAACCCAAGAGCCTAATAAGTTGGAGAATAAGGTATTAAGAAAAAAACAGGTTTACTTTTAAGATATGACTGTTCAATAAAATTGCACAAACCATCAAATAGGATAGGTGGTCTGAATACAAGCCTCATACTTTGGCTTGCGACAAAAGTACCTGCCTGACACATCTGACCACCATGGATTTATACAGTTTGACCAAAGCCATTCAAAAATAATCAATACAAATTAAATGCACTTTTTCAGCCACATGTATCAAATGAGAATCCTAGGAAGAAGGGTGCTGAGAATGTGTTTCCCTCTCTTTTACCTACTTATACATTTGGAAAAATATTAACAATCAACAGCAGAAGACATGTCAAATTACCTGAGCAGGAATTTCCTCAACAGATGAAATGCCTAGCAGCTGATGGATAACATTAGGATCTGCAGAGTTCCCAACATATATCAAACAGTCCTCGCCGTTCTCGAGAAGATAGATACCATTGTCAGTAATGTGTTCACTGGAAAGCGGAATAGAAGGGGGAATAAGAGAATCGTCATTCTCCTACAAATTCAAATACAGAATGAAATGTAAGAAATGTAATCCGAAAATAATGTTTAAAGGGAATCAAGAAAATGAATAGAACTACCAACTTGAGTTAGAAAGGCAAAAGAAAAAAGGGAAACAAAATCCATAAATACAAGTACCTTAGTATCGAATTCGTGAATTGCTATCAATCTAGGGTAGACCAGAGGGATTGCCAATGGAGTAGAGAGAGGGGAAACATAATTTATCCAGAAGGACCTACTATCGATCTGTCCATCTGCTCTAAGTCCAGTGCTTTTAACCAAAGCT
Organism: Solanum pinnatisectum; assembly: GCA_035578085.1. NCBI lineage: Eukaryota > Viridiplantae > Streptophyta > Magnoliopsida > Solanales > Solanaceae > Solanum > Solanum pinnatisectum. The sequence goes on along the minus strand of CM069081.1, from coordinate 48,690,346 downwards.
GAAATATTAAGAAAACTTATAAGAATATAGCTTTTACATAATTGATTGCACAAGAATTGGCACAAGAAGTACTTTTGTAGTGAAAGAAAATTAGAGACAGTCATTCAATATGCACTATAAGTAGGAAGCATTCGGAAGCTAAAATGGACATACCAAGTAAGAATGGGAGATCATTCGTTTAGAATAGCAACAAAAGGAAAACGAAACCAACTCATAAAATGCACTGAATTAACAATCTTAGAATAGCAACAAAAGGAAACCAAGGCGGGGCATAGAGGAAGAAAGTGTTATAGGCATTTTGATCAATATGTCAACTTAAATATATAAAATCGAAAAGAAGAGGAAATAATGCAAGAAAATTGTTTTAAAATTGCACTGCATGTATAAACTAACACTGTCAAAACATTTGGAAATGAAAGGCCTGTAAAAAGGAAGGCAAGATATACCCAGTGTGTAAAGAGGAAGAAGTTTAAGTGCCTCAGGAAGGATAAGTTGCCCTGAGGATGACACTGTGGCACAGAATTTACGGTAAGAGTGCAGAATATTGATGCAAAGGTTTGTCACTTGTTCTCTTATCCGTGAGAGAGGAGCAGTTGGTACTTCACTGGCAGCTGCATGCAAGAAAAATACCATAAGTACGATTACTCTTTTAAGATAATAAACAAGGACAAAAAAGGAACAATAGAATGAAATAGCAACAGTGCATGATATAACATTAAACATCAAAAGCAAGCAGGCCACTTGGCAACTCGTCATAGTAATTATGTCGACCACAACAACACGATTAATAAGCTGTAAAGAGCTATCTTCAAATTATTTGCTTCTGGCCAGGAGGATCTTTTTTTCTTTTAAATGTGTGTGTGTGATGGAATATTGAAAAAACAAAAGTATTTGCTTCTGAAAGAGAAGCAGGATGTTAAGGCCCTCAATGCAGGATCTTGTGCAGCTGATTCTTAGGAGATGGGGGAGATAAATATAGCTTCTTCATCGGCAAAGAATATGAGCACAAAGTTAGTCCTGTCTAGAATCCAGATTCAATTCCAAATATGCAGAACAAGAGTTACGGGAACTATAAAGGAGCACCATTGCAGAAACAATCAGATTCAATGTTGTACCCATGGACATGTAGGTGTCCATACACAATCTTATATATGATTTGGCTACAACTGTCAACCTTATACTTAAGCATGTGACAGAGTGTATTATTACATAGTATCCTCTACCTTGCTTTAAGATGCAAGCAAACTGGGTGTCCAAGTCAGCTGATCGAAACAGATTACTCAACATAGTTGTGCAAGGCAGAGCCAAAGTTGACACTCGGATTCTTCTTTGGCCATCAATGGTAGTGTAAAGAACAGCCGACTGGAAACACAGAAACAATCTCTTGTAAATGGGGCCAGCATATTGCACCCGGGAAGAAAAAAGTAAAAAAGGAGGGAACAGCGGCAGGGAAAAATAGACATACAGAAACATGGCAAATACAATTGACCAAAAACTCATTGCTGAAGACTCAAAATAAATTTGTACCTGAAAAGAACATTCTGAACCATCCTGCAATTTGTCATCATGTTTCAATGTAACCATAATTGTTTTGTCACAGTCAATCTGCACAAGGGAAAGCTCACTTAGAAATGAACACACCTTATTCATCATGTTTCAATGTAACCATAATTGTTTTGTCACAGTCAATCTGCACAAAGCTCACTTAGAAATGAACACACTCGGTCAAACCAGCACATTCAACAGGGAATCAACAGTGTAAAAACTTTGGAGTGTAAATATTCACACAGGAAAAGGTGAATTAACAGTGTAAACATGCATACAGAAAAGCCCATGCTAGTAACTCCATTCAAAACATGAACTAAAATCCCTTACCGACACGTGTGGTTTTTAGATTAACGAAAGCCCTTTTAGGAAGCAAATTTCAACTCATAAGGTTCTCCCAAAATACCTTTGGGTACTTTTGGACTTGTGAACTTTCACACTGATGGCTCATGTAACATTCATTTGGGTATTTTGACCATGGATAATCTGAAAAGATGACTTAAAAGCTTCATCTTGATATGAAAAAAGGCTGGGTAAAAACATATGTGATAAACAAGTAACAAACCAACATGTCACAACATGATTCTGTTGCATATCTCCACCCCCCAAAACTCACCAAAAGAACAGGACCACATTTGGTATTAGCCAAAGAAATGTGCTGCAGATGCTTCAAACTTAATACAGATGTGCAGTTTCTGCATAATTCTGTGTGTGTGTCGCGGGGGGGAGGGGGGGGGGGGTAAGAGGGACGAACCGCAGGTAGATCAACATCTGTTGGAATTCTTTTACAGTAGTTTCCAGAATACTCTTGAACTTGAAGGCCCTGCAAATGGCACACGTCAGCATGAGTGCTCAGTTTCAACTTTCCGGTATGGTACCTATAAGAAAAGCACAGGAGACCCGAAAACTGGGGAGCATACCTGACTACATCTTACACGCATTACTGCCTCAAACCCTTGGGGCCTAGTGATATTCCATCGAAGATCATTGTATAGCTTGGCAGAATCAGCAAGAGCAGAGAAAGGGAAATAGTAGTACACCTGAGACAAGTAAAACATCTTTAAGGCTCAAGCCTAGATGTAAAAATATCAAAAGGGAACGTGAAGTGGCTATCATATACAGTAAGTTGCATAATAAGATTGTTCATAAACTCCATGAACAGTAAGTGCATCATAACCGAGGCCCTAGAGAAGAAGACAAGCTAAAATAGTAGCAAGTGTCACAGTTACCTGCCCACCAGTTGTCCTAGGAATGACTGAGATGGAGGCAATGTCAACATAAGATTGTGTCGTGAGAAACACGTCAACACAGACCTGAAGCAGTTGAGATCTAATTAATTGAAGTGAACGATTATAAATATAAGAAGACCAAAAGGGGTTCTTAACATCCTGTTTGTGCTTTAATAAATCATACTTCCACAGGCTTTTCAGATAAACTCACCTGATACTCCGCAAAATCAATAGCCATTGTCTTCAGAGTTTTGTCAGCCGGCTGGAGCAACTTGTTGGCCTCCTGAAATTGGAAAACATACAACTCTTTGGAGTAAGCAATGACATGGTTTCTTTTTTTCCGTATAACCAAAAAAAAAATTATTCATCGCCACATTGGTGCTGGACATGCACATTACAAAACTCAGATAGAGTCCAGTGTTGATTTATCTAATGCTTACACGGACAACACTAAAGTTTACCTCAATGTACCCAGACTAACACCATTGGCATACAAACGTTCATCTGTTCTAAGTAAACTGATCAACGACAAGAAAGATGATGGGCACACCTCTGGTGAAAGCTTAGTAGGAATACACCTAAACTGAAGATATATGAAAAAAATTGATAACCACAAAAAGCACTCTCATTTACCTCAACAAAATGATTCCAACGCTCTCTAATTTAAGATGATTCAATAGTGGAATGAAGACCAAAAAATTTCAAGAAATGATGAGCAAACTGCCATCCATTTCTCAGAGGCAATGACTCAAATAAGTGACTAGCAGCTCAAAGAACTTGAGTCAAGTTATTGAACCACTATTTCTGCCGATACATTATTGTGCGTACTCTAGAAGTGAAATTAAGTAGATATTTTGATGTCAATAAATTGAAAAGACTATTTAGTTTCCGATTGTCTCTTCCATAAGAGGTTGGCAATTAAGAGACAACAGCTCTCACACTTAATCATGTTAACGACAATATTAAAAGTTTCTACATATTCAACAGTGAATATGGACAATTTTACGGCCAGAGCCCACATAATAAATGGACTATGTTTTGTGACATCCAAATTATGAAATGATGGAACAAAAACTAGGAGACACTGGATACAAACAATCTAAAAGTGAGACAGATATATTCTGAAGAACTAAAAACTGGCTCAATAATTTTACCTTTTCTGCAGCTGATACATTGGTTCTTCCTTCAGCCTCTCTAGCAGAAAGGGCTCCAATACCAGTAGATGGCAGGACTATAAAACATAGCAAGTATAGCCAACACTTAGAATCGTATCACAATTTGTGTAGTCAAGGACTCAAGGTTGCACAGCTCATGCAACAGATCATTTACAAGAAATATATCACAGGACCTATGAACTTGTTGATGCACCAGGTGAAGAAGAAAAGAGGAATTATAAGGCAATTTCCTAAAGCAAGCTTCTCTATTACAAAGTATTTGGTCCATTTGATGGAAAGTTTCATAAGAGGAATTTACTGAAAATGTAGCTATCCTAGAAATGCTTCAATTTTTAAAGAAGCAGACAGTGCCATAGAAAGCAATCCTGTTATGTATCATCCTATTTAGGCAGATTGCATTGGAAACAGAAGTTAAGCATAAATGAATAAAAGCAAAACAGTCAATCAGCAGTGCATTGTCATCGAGAGTGAGGGATCAAAGATAAACGATGTTTAAATGCAAGCATGCAGACAAGATACAGTTGATTTTAGACGCACAAGCTTGAACTTGTACATGATACTTAAAGCTCACTGCACTTAGCACCTTACCTGATTGAAACACCAGAAGTTTGCCTCCTGTGCTTTTCATTGCCAAGAAAGCAGCCTGAAGTAACAAAATGTGAAGAGTCAATCAATATGATAATCCATCATAGACTGTTAAAGTTAGACTTGCAATCACTCACCTGCATAGAGGCGAATTTCAGATTTAAATTCTACGGGTTCAATCTTTAAGTTCTTAGCATTGAGCTCATTAATATTTTCAAAGTTTCTTTTTTGATACCATGGTGTATGTGCCAACTTACGCACACCTCGACTAATTCCATGGGGTACCTGCCAGTTGTCACCTCCCACCAGCAACATGCACCAAGTAACTCAGTTCAACAAGGCTAAAACTCATGGTTCTCAAGCCACTTCATTGACCACTAGGTCATTCTCTTGGGTGCATCAATATTTTTAAAGTTATGGCTTTATATCTACCATTTACTGCAATTTTAGTCAATTTTTACGCATAAATTTATGCTCCGAGTCAAAAGTATCAGGTTTAGATGAATTTATTACCGTAAGGTGGATCAGCCCCTGCATCTGCCTGAAGAAACATAACACTAAATTTTTCCAATCTTTTTCTCAGAATGGCAAAGCCTCAGGCAACTGTGTTGACCTAACTACTCACATTTTAGAAGGAATGCAGAAAATACTTACTCCATCTATGTTTAACGAAGCAATATAAAACAAGTGGATTTATAACCGAAATAACAACTTCGGAAACGAACTTGGATATACAACCGAAACAACAACTTGGAAAACTAACTTTATGTAAAGCACTGATACCTTGACTGCAGCTCCAAAAGCTGAATCAGCAGTTCTGTTGTTCTGGAACATTGTTGGGATGCTTTCTAGCAGAAGCTCTAGGTGTTGACGGCACTAAAAACAACAAACAAGTAACCACTCATAGGACTCACTGATGATCTTAGTCATTCTGCTTTTAATAAGGGGAACATGATCAGAATATGGTCGACATCTTGCAGAACTAACCTCCGAGAGCTGCACAATAACATCAGTCTGAAGGGGGGTATAAACGTCTTGTACATCAGGGACTATAAGCATCAATGGCTGCAAAGGTAGATCCAGAATCAACTTATCAGAAAACAAGCACTTCACCAACCTAAATCATTTGCCACAACCCTAATCCCATTTAAGCATCCATATTAAAGAAAAATGAGCAATTTAAATCAGATAAACACAGAAAAAGTAAAATAGAATCCAACTATACCATAGAAGAAAAAATGAAAAAACTGCATAATTAAGCAAAATGGAGTAATTAGGCAGTAAGGGGATGAGCAGCAAATTAAGACAGAGAAGTTGAGGACTATAGAGTACTATTTTTGAAAGCTAAAATTTTCCTCCTGCAAACCATGGCTTAATCTCAGACAAGTCAAGACAAATGAAAAAGGAAACAAGAATAATTTTACTTTGTTTTATCAAGTACTACTAACTCCGTTTCCATGATCTAATATTGTTCAAGACTCTCCAAAAATGTTGTCACACCCATGTCGGATCCTCCAAAAATGCACTATTTTTGGAGGATCCTACACACACCCATTGACATTTTTTAAGAGTCCGAGCAACATACACTTAGTTAAAGATTTTTATTTTATTTTCAATTATAGAAATTCTTTAAGAAATGCATTTAGTCAATCATCTAGGCAACACATTTCTGAAGTCCAACAATAATCATTTTAGTAATACTGCATTTTTCCCTTAAAAGTGATTGTCAGTTCATCATTAGCTCAACAAAGAGAAAAAGGAAAGATAACTAATTAAGGTACAACACTGATTTCAAAGCATCTTTTAATTTCAGATTATAAAGCTTAATTCAGCAGAATCAAACACATTTGAATGTGTTAAACCTGCTGCAATGCACGCTTGAGATTGTAGAAGTGGATAGTTGAGTCAAACGTAGCAACTCCAACCAATGTCCGAGGACCGTCCTGCAATAATAAGTTTTCAATATCAAAGACAGCTCATAAACTCTCAATAATTCCTATTGTGCATTAAAATTGAATAGAAATGCATCTTAGCTGAACTGTATCACAAATAGTATCTATTCCCTAATCTATGCCTCCTAGTGAATGCATCATTCTAACCACTTGAATGATCCCATCTCTCACGATTCCATTAGATCATAGATTGATTTGCTTACCAGATCAATCTATGGTTCATGCAACTAGAATAACACCAGATGCCGAAAAAAGAACCCCTCAATTGAAGACATTCAAGGGTTCACCTAAATTCTTTTGTCACATCCATCATTTTCCTTTTACCTTCTGGAATTATTAGAAGCCATCGCTTTAGCCTTTAAGAACACAAATTGAAAGGTTATTGCATCATAATCTCTTCATCTTTTTTGCCTAATCCATCCCCCACCCACCTACCCCCTGGGCCAACAGCCACTAAATACAGATATTCCATAATGAACTCTTGGATAAACCAAAGTGACCAAGCAGCATTCGTGCAACATTGCACTATTCTGAATGGAGATAAACTAGGTTTTCCACAATTCAGATGCCTCAATAACCTTTCCCATCATCTCAAAGGACAAATTACACGGGTACTTGTTTCCCTACATCAGAAGTTCTAGTTAATCTCACTGATTTAGTAGGAGACTGTAATTAATTTATGATGATTCCACATGAGAAGACGAGCCAAATACTTTTTTCTCTAATCTAAAGGTACAAAAATGCATGTTGCATCATCATAAACAAACGATAGGACTTACAGGGAGATCAGAAATAACTTGGCTGATCGCACTGCAAGCAGCTGCAGTTGCACCAGTCTGTATGGCATTCATGGAAACGTCTATCAGGAAGAAATACACTGCAGGCATCGGATCTCGCACCTGAAATACAATACAAATATCAAATTATTACTGCAAAATCCAATAAGTTACAAAATCAAATTAAGGGATTCCCTACACCAAAGAAAGGAGTGCATCTACAAATTAGTCGATATTGCAATATGAATCCTATGTATTTATTCCACTCTATTCTGGTTAGCTTCCCCAAATACCAAAACAACTTCAGATGGTAAATTTGAAAGCCCAAAGCTATCTAAACTGAAAGTTCAGAGCTCGGAATGTCTACTTAATATGGCATTACTCCTATAAATATGCAATCACATCCCTGAACCAATGTGTCCAAAAGGTACCAACCATATATTCCTTGGTAGCGACAAACTCAACGGTTCCTCGGCATAGTTCAGGCCTTTCGTCGGCATCCCTACGCCTGCCATCTGGACCTAAGTTGCACTGATAGTCACGTGGAGTTTCATCAGTATGTCCTGCAAAAAGGACAGCAAGAAACATGAGATAAAACTACATAACAGCACATTGTCATTCAAAATGCAGCATTGGACGTTCTCAGTTGACCAGTACAAATGTATATTTGACGTCTGAGAATGTGCTTGTGTTTTTTGTTAGACTAGTTGGAGCAGAAAAATATCATTAACAATGTAAAATTTGATACTTCTGTTTCGTAACCTTTAGTTTTTTCACAAAACATCACAACCATTTTATATTGCATTTCAATCTTGAGTCTCTAAAATAATATCTAGAGCCGCTCTAGACTCCAAATATCATATAACTTCAGTGGGAATAAATGAACTTCATTCTTACCACACAAGTTACAGATGAAACGTCTTCCCTGATCAATGAACTTCACGAAAGGATTTATATAGCCTTTGCAACGGGAGCACCGAACAGGACCACTTTCCCCAAAATCAACCACCTATCAAGGACAACAACACGAAGGTAAAAGAACTACTAAACCAATTTACATCATTGTAGTGCCCCTACATGCTCAGAATATAGAGCAAGTAGAGATGATAACAGATATATAACACGCATAAACATAGGATCCATGATGATTAGTTGAAATGTTTTCAACTCTAGGGATCACGATCGTTCCTTTTACCAAACAATAAGAAAAAGCACACTGCTCTGACCTCCAAGGGTCACTGCAATCAATTGTACATCTTAGATACATCACACAGTAGTACTTCAACAAAATCTCAACAAACATAATTGCCATAATCACATATACAAATCTTGACAATGAATATATCATTTGTTTGCACATGATAGCTTGATTTTCTGTTAATCACATATGAGGAAGTTCTGGTTTTGGTTTGATTTGAGGCTATATCCTAGTTTGGGGTCAAAATTAGGAAGTCCAAAATATTGCTTTTGTAGTGGAAGACATGGGAATCCTAGCGACCTAGCCTGCGTACTGCCTTAGCAGTTAACACATGTTCAGTGCTAGGTTGCCTGTTTCTTTTAATATGAAGCTTACTTACCTTCTTTAAAAAAAAAAAGGAAGTCCACAATAATTCAGTTGGAGAGGTACATAAAATTCAAGATTAGCGGCTATGTGGCAGTAAGTAGCTAAGCTGCCATCGAATTACTTGGGCCTGCAACATGGGTGAAGGTGCAAAGGTGGAAGAGCTCTAGCTATCAAGGGTTGAAAGAGACTTGAAAAGACGGTAGACATGGAACCAGAGCCAGACTTAAAAGTTACGGGTTTAGCAGAACCCAATAGCTTTGGCTCAAAACCCGTGCTTGAGTTTTAATCTTTTTTGTGCTCAAAAGGTCTTGTTTTTTTGCCTTCTCAAAAGAGGTCTTTCTGTATCCTTCCTTCCAAATTGTTATATCATCATGCTCTTTGGATAAAAATATACCTTACATCATCTTTCATCAAGGTATACCCAATATTGTATGCGAACACTATTACTTTGTCAGTTCCCGTCGAAGGTTAATTCTTTCATATTTAGCATGTTCGAAAAAGAATGACGTTACTCTACATTTAGAAACAATTTCACTTTAAACTTCTTATTTTTCCCTTAATGACATGATTTTATAGCCACATAATATCACGGCATATTTAAGGCCACAAGTTCTAAAGGTCTTCTTCTCTCCACTTGAACACCGTGCCACACAGACAGGCTCACATTTAATGATACGTAAGGGTACAAAAAGGCTATTAAAATAAGAATATAAATGCAAAAAAAGCATTACTTGGAGGGGCTCTTCAGATGGATGAGGAAGAGCCAAGGGCTGCACCAATAAAGCCAATTGCATTGCCGAGGTTGTCAAAAGGTCAACAGTACATGGTATCTGTTACACAAACAACAAGGACCATATCATCAACAATTAGTGCTTTAATGGAAAGAAAAATATGGTTAATAAGCTTCTCATTCCATAGAAAGATAAAGGGTATAATGCAGAAACCATTGAGGGAAGAATAACACATAGACAAAAAACAACGCAAAGAAGTTTCGTACCTGATTAATAGTACACCTCATGTACCGTGGGCTGCAATTTCCAGTATCCCTAACAATATAGTCACTTGTGGCAGGCTTCAAGTGGGCAAAAAAGAAAAACAGGAAACAGCAGTAAGAACCAAAAAGTTAGTTTAATGAACCTTTAGGAGGCAAGAATAACCATTTGAAGAAAAGATAGTTCAGTTGCATATGCAACAGTCCAATACAACCAAGCAAGATATTAGAGCCAAATGTTCCTAAATGAAATGATGAATTACCGGAGGGGGGTTGGCTTGGTTGCCTTGTCGGGTTTCATGCAGAACTACAGAAGCATTTGGAATAGGGCGCGGGATTTGATTGGGATCAACTTTTGATGGGCTGGTATGGCCAATAGAAGAAGTTATCGAAGCCACTGCCTGATTTGGAAGAGGAGGTGCCATTCCATACATACTTGGTGGTTGCATCGAACCAGGGATAGCAGAAGGCGGAGGCCCCTGTAAATGAGTAAACTCAGAATATGCACTTCACATGAAAGTGGAAATACAGTAAAAGCATACTGAAACCAATCTACTTGATCCAACATGTGATCCACATAATTATAGGATTTCAACAGGAAAAAGAAGAAAAAAACACTACATTGGAAATGTGCCATGTACTTTAGGGGTCCTTTTGAATTAAATATAATTTTTATGTAAGATCATTATACCTCTTCTGATTAAGAAACGATAAGAAGGTTGTTGTCGCTTCAATTGAGAAAGATGGTTATCCTTTTCAGATGGTCCAGCCAAATTGCAAAGGTGGTGTAATATACTTTGATAATGTTTAAAATTTTCATGCTTAAGGAAACCTGTACTTAGTATTTTCCTTTTACAAGTACTTATACAGTTGAGATATAATATAACAATTACTATTCAAAATAAGTGGCAGATACAACAAACTTATAAAAGGATTTCTCTATTACAGTTTGAATTAATTTAGATAAAGTAAATAAATGATACTGAAAATTATCTTTTTCATTACTTTCAAGCATGGACAAAAGACCTAGCAAAATATAAAAATTTATAAATAAAAACAATTTTTATTTATGGAGTAATCAAATATCATATTTAATAACCTCAAATAATGAAAGAATTCCAAACAACATATTCAAAGTTTTAAATTTTAAAAATAAAATCAAGTGGGTAACTTCGTTAATGAGAATTCAAACTTAGTTTTATGTTGAAGAAAAAGAAAATTTTATAATGCACATATAACTAAAATAAAAAATTATTTGAAAAAGCAGTACATATCATAAAAAATTCCTAAAAATCTTCTCTATTTAACTTAGAATGAATAAAATATGACATCATTGATTATTATGGGAGTAATACACTAGAGGTGCAATGAATTAAACTATCAAAAATAGATAAAAGAATAGAAGGCACATAGAATGCAAGGGCACAGTAGACATTGCATGAGTGACAATTGCATAAAGTTTGAGGGGAAATTTGACATTTTATACCAATTTGGCGGGATAAAAAAAATTCACCCTTATCTAAATTTTAACTCATGACAGCCCTTCACAGTGTATCTTTTTCTTCATTTTAGACACTACTACTTCCACAACAAATTTCCTGATAATACCAAATGGCAATTGACAAGAGTCTTGATATCGTTCTCAAGCTACTCATCAACAGCACCAAACAGTAACCGGTTTCTGAATATTATTGGTATTTCTATCCTAAAGTCATAAAGCATCTCTTCAACACTAGGCCCCTTGAACCCTTTTGATTCCTTGATGCCAGAACCCAACAGGCCAACATTTCTTGATGGTTATTAAAAATAATAAATAAACGCGTAGAATTTGATTAGAAACACATCTTGTGTCGCTTGTTGATCCAAAAGTTGTTCGTGCAAATTAAAATATATATATCCTATGAATTCTTTTATTGCACCAGGCTGCCTTCTTTTTATATCCTATGACTTCTTTTGTAGTTTATCACAGACAAGAACTAAATATATATCTCAGTTTCAAAGATTACACAAAATAAATTATTCTTTGCTAATGAGTTGAGGGAAAACTATTAACACAACGGATCTGAAACAAACTCTATTCTTTTTTTCCTTCAATAGCATATGCACATGACAGTCAACAAAAAATTGGGAGGATATATAGATTTCACCTTCCAAAACAAGTACAGTAAGATAGGGATATAAAGATCACCTGATGGGGTTGCCACGACTGTGTTCCATAAGGAGCACCCATGGGTGGAGGCATGGCTTGAACAGGTTCTGCAAATGGGGAGGAACCTGAAGGAGGTGGTAGATTCTGAAATGATCCTGAAAATGGTGATGGTGGTTGTGCTGTAACTGGTGTTGCGCTGACAGATGACGAACTTCCAAAGGGTGACCGCATGCCTGAAGGCTGAGAAGAAGTGCCAGGGAAAACCATGGCTGGTGGAGGAGCTCCAAATGGTGGCCTCATTGTATTGCTTGGAGGAGGAAAACGTCCTCCGCCCTGCATCATTCCTGGACCACCTGCTGGTGGCCCATTAATAACGGAGCTAGAAATACTTGATGGCGGCAGCATAGCAGGACCTGTAGTCAATGGCGAAGAAGAAAAAGGACCCGGAGGCCCTGGACGAGGACCCAATGCAGAAGGCAAAGAACCAGGTGGCGGGGGTGCACCACCCATAGAAGGAGGCATCACACCAGGAGGAGGTGGCCGAGATGCAAAGGGAGGAACAGACTGAGCGACAGGAGGAGGCAATCCGGTGTGTGGAGGACCACTAGGAGGTGCAGGACCTCTCGGGAACACACCAGGTGGTGGAGGTCCTGGGCGACTAACAGGTGGTCCACCAGAAAAAGGTGGCTGCTGCCCAAATGGGGTATTAGGCCTAGGAGCACTAGGTGGCTGATTGGGCCTATTTACTTGTAGATTTTGCATGCCATCAGCAAGTGCATTAGGGTTATAATTGGGTGGTGGTGCATTCCTTGGTCTAGGTCCTCCTGGAGCTGCCATTGATTATTTCCAAATTTCCCCCAAACTCTAGAACAGAAGCAAGAAAAAAAAAATCAATAGACAAAAAAATATAGGAACAGCAATCTTTACTATATCAAACATTCAGCAAGGAAAAAAAAACACATGTTAAAAGCCATATTGATTCAAAGGAAAACAAGTCCATAGCATCAACCACAAAAGAAAAGTAACCACATAATACATCAGATGCTGATTAAGATTAAACAATCAAAAAAAACCATCAGATGTTATTTCCCACCCACCCTTCCTACTTCATTTCAGCACATGTGACCCAAAGGAGCTGGAAGACGGACAATAACACACCGACACCCAGAAATAGCATCAGAGGAAAGATCCAATCCACAAAGCCGACCAAGATCAAACACCACCAGCTCCAAAACAACAGAAATTACCAAAGAGAACTCGAACATCTCATGAAACAAAAATAGAGCTGACAGATTTAAAGAGAAGAAGATGAAGGCAGAGGACTCCTAGATCTGGAAGCAAAGAAGATGGACAGGACAAGGTTCTTCCTGAGAGATTACACAGAGGGGGATTAATTTCACATAGAGAAAACTGAGTCTCTTTGGCAAGAACAAGAATTTCTTCGGCGATATAAATGAGTCCTAACTACAAGATACAAATGGGATTGGTTAAAGAGTGAGGATAATTTGAGAATTAATTCAGCCTTATCAGTTTTTTTATACAGGACTACATGGGAAGAGAACAGAAAAAGGCCATTGAGAGAAGAAGAACCCAAACTAGCATCCGGTATCATTTTAAGGAAGATCTAGGGCACATACTTTGTTGTGCTAGGTCATTGGAGAAGCCAATTGCATCATAATAGATTTATAGAAAATCACTCGGAAAAGAAGAAGAACTAATTTCTCCAAACACAGGAATCAAATCTTAGAAGTAGATGAAGAAAAGAACAAATTAAGAGAGACTCAATTTGAAAACAATTCACCCAAGGGTGTTGCCTAGTAGTTAATGAAGTGAATTGAGCACCATGAGGTCTCCGGTTCAATTTGACAAAAACACTAGGTGATTTCTTCTCATATGTTCTAGCCTTGGTGGACAGAGTTACCTAGTACTTAGGGCTGGTAGGAGGTGGCGGGTATCCCGTGAAATAAGTCGAGGTGCGTACAAGCTGGCCCAGATACCGCGGTTATCAAAAAAAAAAAAAGGACCGAAAATTTTAAGACAATAGTTTGGGTAGATAAACAAATAAAGATCCTAAGGCTGGGGAGAGATCAATTGTGCATTTATTCCACTGAAATGGTAGAAGATAATTATTCCTCCATAAATGCAAATCAAAGCAGAGAACAACATACAAAAATAGTCAAATTCGTTATCCCCTTTTTCAATTTTGAAGAACAGTATATATAAATACATACAGAAAGTCATGCTTTAGTGATGGTACAATTTACTCTCTGCACCATATTTTTGCCAACTAGACTTCCATTATTTCTCTAAGGACTAACCTATTGAGTTAAGGTTCCTTATTTAAAGGACATTTTCTAGCTTTCATTGTGGACAAAACAAAAATCTAACTTCATATTATGAATGTGCTTCTTCTCCTTCAATTTCGAGATGTTATTCTAATTAATTTGTAATTCTAGAAACACAATGCCTAATTTGCTCACTAAATTATCAACCTCTCTTTCTTTGAATTTTTATAACATGATATATTTTTTTCTGAAGTTCTCTTCTAATGGTATTGATAAACTCAGCTTTATATATAGTATTTTCCTCCCCTTGAAATCTTCCATTGTTTGATATCCTTGTTCTTATTCTCATACTGCTGCATTTCCGGTTGTATATATACGATGAAGTCTCCTCCATCCAATATGTATTGAACATTACATTAATAAAACGATCAACCTGCCAATGATTTATGGTGAAAGTAAAAGTTGAAAGGGTGCATATAAACTAAAGTAATTGAGCCCTGGAGCTGACATTGATTATTACTAAATGCTCCATCTAAGATGCATCTTTGAACATTATATTAACAAAAAAGGATCCACCTGCCTATGATTTATGGTGAAAGTAAAAGTTGAAAGGGTTCATACAAACTAAACTAGTTCGGCCCTGAAGCTGCCATTGATTGCTACCAAATTTCTCACCTAAACAAATTCCAACTCAATGAAATGTATCAGAATCATCCAAATCACATCCACAGAATGGAACAGATAAATAGAGCCGTAAGTGATATGAAAAAAAAAGAAGGAAAAACTAACCAGCTAAAAAGATGTTAATTGAATTGAAGGACGTCGACGCCGGCAGCACCGAAACGGCGTCGTTTTAAATTAAACTGTGAATGAATTCACCTGCACACCGAAACCCTTACCGTTACAAGTGAAAAAAACCGTGCTTTTCGCGAACCAGGGGTTTCAATGACTTCGATCTGAAACAGAAAACCCAATTCGATTAAATAACAATTAGATCCGTATAAGAAATTCCAACTCCGAAATCTACCAAATTCCAAAATTGAATACATTCACATAAACATAGCATTGAACATCATTCATATCGATCAGAATTTGTGAAGAAATGTTAAACCTGAAGATCTAGGGGATGAAGATGGCGTGCGAAAAGCTAAATAGAGGGGGCCGGTGCTGGGTTTATAGATCAGAATTTGTGAAGATTTCAGTGATCGGACGATTGCTCAATGGAGAAGAAGGGTAAATATCTACTCTTTGCCTGTGCAAATTGAGATTTTCCTTTCGGTTCGGTTCTTCTTTTTATTGTGTAGGATAGTTTTGGAAAATAACGCAATGTGATTGGTCCAAACCCCAGAAATTGACGTCAACGCAAGAAAACATACACTAGTACAGTAATTGTAAAATTTAGGTGCATTGTTTTGATTTTATTTCTATTTGTTTTTATTATTATGATTAAAAATAAGATGTGCGGAGTAGTAAAGTTTAATTTTTTTTAATATTTTCAAATATCAAAAAATTGTATTAATATTTAAATAATTATTATAATTTTTTTAATATCTTAGTGTGTAAAATTTAGTTTTATTTTTTAAATATATATTCAATTTTAATAAAATATTAAATTAATCTAATATTGTATTAATAAAATATCTTAAAACATTATATGACAGTTGATGATGGTTAATACTAGTGGAAATGGGTCGATTAGAGATGGTATTGTCGTAACCTGATTATAGCTAGTGGTTAACACGGTTGATGGTTGGTAGTTGATAGTAATAATTAGTAATTGTATTGGATGATAGCAATAGTTAACGATAGTTGTAAACTATGATGGTGGTTGATGATATATAGTGATGGTTAGCAATGATTGCGGCAATATTAATGATTATTGTGATTATGATGATCGATGGTAAAAATTGTAAGTAGTAGCTAGTAAAGGTAACAGTTGTTGTGGTGATCTGTAGGAGAGTTGTGGCATAGGATGATGGTTGTAGATGGTAATGATAATTGATAATGATGTGTTGTGGATGTTATCGATGAAAGTGTATAAAATAGTAATATTTATGATCTAAACAATTAAAACCAAATTATTTTTAAAGGGCAAACATATATACAATAATTTGCATACACTTCAGTGACCTGATTTTCTTGTAAATCTATTATTAGCACTTTTTTTTTAAAAAAAAAAACAAGCATTTTATTGCCTAAGGTTGATATGTAAATCAAATCATAAACTTTTCATGTGAACAGAAAAGTTAAAAGTACTTTGTCGTCATAACTATTTTAACATTACAACTTCATTGGCAATGAAGTTTTCTCACAATAACTTTACTAATCTCGTCAAATCTCCTTGTGTTTATTCAAAAAAAAAATTGTAATTTCTTTCTTATCACACAAAGTAAACATAACATGTTAGTATCGTCTTATACACTTGAACGTTGTCTGATCTTCTAGAAGTCTTTGTAGTTGTTCAGTCTAATTCTTAGAGCATTTCATAATATTCTATGAAATTGGTTGCCATTAAAAGAACAAATATTTTTGTGGACTTATCACCATCATCGTTATCACATATGGAGAGATAATTGACTATATCTCTGATGTATATTTTTTTCATAAGTTATTATAGTAAGATGAAATATCCATTTGAAGCTAACAATTTTGTTACAAACAAGTATTGTCAAATTGATATGTTACAGACTATCACACAAGGTATTGTAGATGAACATTTTTTTTAAATTCAATTTTGGACTCATGGTCCTTAATCAAAACCTAAGCTGGTGGAACCAAATAGACACACTAAACATACAAAATCAACCTGCCCAAAAGTGACTACCTCATGTATAAACAACAAGTCCCCTAAAAATAGGGTTTCCTATTCTGAATCTTCTTCTGCCTCTTTGTCTTGTCCATTCCGACCCTCTGAAGAAGTTCCTCCTTGTGACCCCCAACTGCAGTCTTCTCATCCTCCTATTTTGGGTGATAAATATCCTTCATGTGTGGTTCTCTCCATTGATATTCAAGATCAGTTTTCAAAGGTATATATATTTTCGTCTTCCTTGTCCATTTGTCATTTCTGAGCTGACTTCCTAGCTTTACTTGAAGGTGTGCTACCCGATTCAGATGTATGAGTTCTGGTAAAACTCTTAGGAAAGTATGAACCATGTATACCAGTTTCGAAGTTCTTCTAAGTAACATTTTTCCATCCTCTTTTATGATAAACCTTTTCAGCTTTGACTATCTTTTTTGTAGTTGAAGACGAACCGGAGTGAACCCATGCTCCCGCTTCATCCTTTTGGGCTCTTAGCAGGATACCAATGAGCAAAGCAAATTTGATTCCTTGACTCTCATATTTTGCTGGTGCATGTAACCCCTTTTTGCCGACTCTCATAGCTTAGATTAGTTAGTTCACTCACAGCCATTTTGCTCTTACTATCGCATCAATCAAATTTGTACATATTGTTGTGGAACTCTATGGCTTTAAATCTATGACTAAGTTTGTTAGACGTAGGTGATGATGTTGATTTTCCTTGTTTTAACTTTGATTGAAGGAATTTGGTGTTTGTCAATATTTAGAATTCTCCTTCCCATGCTTGATAATTGATTGCAGAGTTGGAATTATTTGTTTTTCCTCTTTGCCCATAGCTAAAGTAGCAATGTAATCTACTAATTGATTAGCTTCCTAAAAATATGCTTGACTGTAACATTATTTGTGACATGATCCCCAGAATGTCTTCTAACATTTCTACCAACTTTCGTGGGATTTTTCAATTATGGGTCAACATATTTCTCAAAGAAAAAGACTCTATTTCCAGGTTGTAGCTCTGACTTCGTAAAACTATAATGCCTTCCACGTAGCCATAGCCACTACTTTCATGTTCGTAGCCACTTCTATGTTATGTGCTTTTACATAGATTAGATCTCCTTCACTATTTCTAATACAACATCCATATGTACTCTGTCTTGGGTTTCCTCTGCTCGCACCATCAGTATTGCACTTTATCCATCCCTCCTCCGGTGGTTTCTAACTTACTATATAAAAATAGAGAGTTGGTTTGTATATCTATAACATCTCCACCATGTCCTTCCACTGATGTGGAACTTCCTTAAGCCATGAAGACTAACTCTTATCAACTAGAATATTGTCATGTGACATTGATAGCTCATCTTGTTGAAAGTGTATCCCTTTCCATGTCTTATTACATTTCTCTTCTTCCATGATTCCTGTTGGGACAACCTTTATCACTTGATTTAATTTGGCTGCCTTGTGTTCCTACCACTTTACTATGAGTTGTTGAAGGTGTAATCCTTCAATGTTTATCCCTGCACAAGAAGCAAAATGCTTTCATAGCTTTTGGGTTATCGGAGTCGTTAGAAATAAATGAGTCATAGTCTTCATTTCTTCTCTCGCAGCAATAACATTTGGATCTACCATTACACGGTCATCACTGCCAAATATACATATTTTCAATGTATCTCGTTTATTTTGATTATTAAATTAGTCTTTGTTAGTGTTATCACCAATCTGATACATCACTGCTATAATAGCCTTTGTTTTATGCCATGTATCATGTTCATATTTAAGGTATTGATACATAACTCTAATATTGTTGAATCTTCGATTAGTGTTTATCATTTCAATATAAATGTACTTGATACATAAACACTATCTAATGTATCATTTAAATGTATCAAGTTATATAATGTATATTCAATCTTGATACATAAATTATAATGTTAATAACTGGAGCACTATGTATCATATCCAACAATAGGTATATTATACATATCAGTGACAGTCTTTTGCTACCAGATACATACACCCAAAGTTATTTAGCTAGAAAGCTATGCGTTTGTATACATTACTCAATAAATACACTTGATACACAAACCCTAATGTTTTATAACTAAAACATTGTGTATCAAATTAATTGATATGTAAATGATACATAATATATATCAAATTCAATAGTTTTCAAACTTTATTACACGTATCATATACATATCAATTGATCAATACTATTATGTATCACACAAAAAAATGCTATTTGGAATAATTACATGTATAATATATATTTTAAAAACAAAATATAGTATTTTTCAAATAAAATAAGATACATAAATAGTCATGTATCATGCACTAATTTTTTAGGCATGATGCACATATTTGAATTTATACTAAATGTATATGATACATAGCAATTACCACACAATAATGTATCGATCTCAAACCTAACATCTTATGAATAACAATTACTTATTTAATGTATCTAGTAAAAATACAACACTTATCAATTTACACAAGATACAAAAATAGTAATGTATTGGTAAATCTATCCATCTCGAAAACACAATTCAAAAAACGATTACTCAACATTATAAAAGTGATGAATGATCCATCAAAGCTATGTATCTCTTTAGCCTTTCTGTCTGTTGTATTAATGCATAACAGATACATTGAAAATTCAAGCTCTTGTTTCTTCACCTCAACAATGTATCGGATCTCTAAATTTTTCCTTAACTCATCGATCCCTAATTCACTGCAATGACTGATTTGATATTCACAAAACCAATATTTTGACCAACAACAATTCCATCACTTTTGTCGTCCATACCTCACATCACTTTCCCAAATTTCGGAGTGTCTTAACAAAATTGTCCGGTTCATGTTGTATCAGTACAATTTTGTCGATAATTTCGATTAAAAAATTGAGAGTTTTTTGGAAGTATGAAAAGAAGAATTTTGAATTTTGAATTGTGCTAGCCTGTTACAATTTGCTTGGGATTGAATCCCATTGTCAATAACATTTTCCTGTGACTTTCTTCCACTATGTATCGGATTTCCAAGTTTTTCCTCATCTCATCGATCTCCTACAATAGTAGATTTGAGATTCACAAAAGAAATTGTGTCCAACAATTATTCATTAATGTATCTTATCAACTTTTCAGCAAATTTGAATGGTTCTTCGATGAACAGGGAGAACGATGAATAGGATGAAGAAATTTAAATTTTGAATTTGTTGGTTCTGTTATTTGGATTTTCCATTTTTTCTCTTTTCAACGTAACAACTTAATACATAATGTATCAGTATTAATGTAATTTTCATCATTTCATGATGTCACGGAAGAACGGAGCTGAAAAGGTAAAAAAATTGAGTGAAATTTCTAAAAGGGCAACAAAAATAAGTTTGAAATCAAAATGGTAACATTTCAATTTTTTGCCTTTTCGACTCCAGATTCTATAAAATAATACTATGATCAAAGAAAATAAGAGTAACACCAAGGGATCCTACTAGATGCTAAAATATGACTGTTTTGAAAAATTTCCCTATTATATATTATTGCAAATGTTAAAATTAATGATAAATAGGCAACAACCATTTTGTAAATAGTAAAAACCGAAACGACGTAAATAACCCAAAATCACAAAACATCCTACGGAGACAGTGTCATTTTCGTAATTACATCATAAAAGAAGGGCTATTTATCCAATATGTCACTGGACTTCAAACTAAATTTGAATACGACTTGGGGTTAATTTCAGATCCGGAGATTCAGGTTTCGAAAAAGCTTAAGGGCTGAATCTATGGTGGCTCGATTATACAAAGAGAACTGACAACCATACAAACCAAGTACAGTAATAGCTACTGTTCATATCCAATATACGTTTCTTTACTTATTAGGATAAGGAGAAAAATCTCATCATAAATCACACTTTTCAGCACTCTGCTTCACTATATACTTTCTGACATCAGGTAATTTTCTGAATCTTTACTGGAAAATTAAATTTAGAACTTTGATTTGTATGAAGTTAGTACAATTCTTTGATTTTTACATATAAAGCGCAATGAATTTAGCCCTGAAATTGAGATGTAGTAGTTGTATTATATGATGCTAGACTTTTTTTGCTCTTTTTTGTTTTGGGTGTTTCCATTTTGTGTTATTGATTTGTTTGATCTCATGTTACTTGACTGATGTCTTTTTCTTTTTGCTTGTTTTTTGTTACTGGATTATAGATCTGAAGAAACTGAAGGGTGAAGTGGTGATTGTGGATAGATTTTACATAGACGTGTATGTTGAAGAATAGTTTGGATTCAGTGATAGTGATTACCTGGTAACCTATTGGTTGAGTGAAAATTTAGGATCTACAGTCATTTTACAGCATTTCAAAGCGCCAGTATGAGTCTTTGAACTCTGTTGTTTCTGGTTAGATTTTCAGGCTTGTCGATAAGATAGTGAGTTATAGTGGAATTTGATTTAATCGGTTATTGGCTCAGTTGAAAATGATTGTTGTTCCTCGGCATCGGAATCAAAACTATGGGGGAAGTAGGGCACAAGGCCCTACTCGATTTGGGTCATTTGGTTCATCTCCCTTTGGTGGGTTCATGGAGGTAGATTGTCGGGCTTTTGAGTCCAGAGCAGGTTCATATCACACCCAATCCAAGTTTTGCAAGAAACCTGTCATCAAACGGGCCCTCTTGGGTTCCTTATCTCCCAAAACGCGACCACCTTTAACATCACTGCCTGTTAATACTGTCAAGTCTCATTCTGAAAATCAAAAGAAATCAGGAAAAACAGACAGAAATTGCACGATTGCGATACCATTTAACCTCAAAGTGGATGTTGATTCTAGGAATGAGGATTTCTTGAATGATGAGTTACCATTTTCTGAACTATGGGCTGGGCCAGCATATTCGAATTCTCCTCCTCCTAGTTCTTTGCCAATGCCCAAGTTTTTTCTTAGGCCTAAAAGGAATGCCTCTCTTGAATTTCCTACTTCTGTATCTGATATTGATTTACGTCCCATTGCCAAGTCTGCACCAGCATCTCCAACCAGGGAGCGCTGCCTTTCTCCGGGAATTGTATATGATGGTACTGACTCAGTGACACAGACTCTTCGTCGCATGCTCAACCTTGAAATTAATGATGGATGAATGTGTGGTGGGAGGTCTGAATAGCAGCTAAATAGGGGATTATGTAGTTTTCGTATTGGGCAATAGTAGATAGTTCATTTGGTGAATAATCAGTTTTTAGTTAGGAAGTTATCATCTCGCTTAGTGTTTGTCATGGTAGATCAGTAGTGAAGTTTCAACACCTGTCAAGAGTGGTTATTTTAAGGGGAATTTTATATGAACAATGGCTGGTTGATCAACTCTTTCTGGGTATGCTCAAAGTTCGTGCATTTATGTGCAGACATGGTTAGACTACGGAAGAAGAATCTGGGTGATGAGTGGAGTTCAATTAATTGAGTATGCTTGTGCATTGATCAGTGGAAGAAGAATCTGGGTGATGAGTGAGATGCTCCTATTACATTACAGTAATAGATAGATAGCTTGTAGTTCTTTGTAGAGGTTGCATAACTTATTGCTCAACTATCTTTAATGCCCTGGAGATCAATTCGTTATAACCATCAATTCTCATTCTTGATTCCAATGTCATAGGATCGTTCATTCTTATTGCCTCTTCATGTTCCTTTAGATATTCTGTTAGTCGGAGAGATTGTATATATCTTAGACCCTACCTGAATAGCATCCCTTTAGACTTCTGTTTTATTCAGTTACTAGACCTTAGCCTTTTCATCCAATCTTGCATCCATACCTTCTCTATCTCTTGGTAGATTCAAATTCATGATATTTGGTATATATAAGTCCTTGCTATTCCTTGAATGCCTGAATGGGCTGGTCATCATCATACCTTTGTATGTATTCTTGTCATTTTTTCTTCTCAACTCTGAATAGGATATATCTCCTACTTGAAGTTGTTTCCCCTTAACCAATTTTCTGTTTTTTGGGAATGAAAATTGGGTAGGGGAATTAATAGTTACTTGTATCCTTTTCTGTTCCTGGTCTTCGGTATCTACCCTTTTAGCTTTCCTCTTGCTAGTCCATTTATGTTTGTTAAGAGGTTTATTCCTTGGCCAAAAAAAATTCATCTTTCCTATGGAGATTGTTGATCACTAGCTATTGATAAGGTAAGACTTCAGTTTTTTTTTAATTATCTATTTTGATGTTGTCTATAACTTGGTATCTAGCCACAAGTGCTACAGTTTATGCTTATATTTAAATTTTTTTTCTTTTCGGTGTAGCACTTTTAGTTGGAGCTGTTGGAGGAAGATCGTTGAGCTAATTGTTCTCCCTACTCTCGCCATGGTAGCACTACTCGTTATGTGTCATTTCAGTGTCTTTATAAGATACATGTTGTCTGTAGGTCCTTCGACCAAACTGGTAGTTATTACTGCAGTAATTATCTAGTTATGTCATGTTTTAGGTTTTGGAGTTTTACTTTTGTTGTTGAACTTGTTGTTTTTAAGGTAGCATTTTGATTAAGACTTCAATTGTGTTTCTCTGCTTCTGTTGTTTGTCTCGAAGTCTGGTGTTACTAATGGAGTACCTATTTTGGTATCAGATTTTTTTAATGTATCATATGCTGCCTGCTTATGTGTACTTGGTAAATGCGAAAGCATTTTCGGTATTGGAACAAAATGCAGGTCATATGTACTGATTTCTTTGCTAGTTTTTATCTCAAATCTTTAGTCATGATACATTTAAACAAGATGAGAGCAGTTCATCTGCCTTTAACTAATAATGAATGTATGCACTTGTTCGATGTTAGCACATTATCATATACTGGATGCTGACAACGAAGCTAATATTTCTTTAATTTGTTTGTCTTACTATTCGTTTTAATTCATATTTTTTTTAAAAAATGTTTCTGTCTCTTTTTGGTAATCTTTTTAGACCACATTACATACGAAAGACTACAAGATTAAAAAGAACATTTGGTACATTATAAATGTCTTTAGTTTAAAATTATAAAGATTTAAAGTTACGGAGTATTAATTAACTCTTCTTGAGTCCAAAATGTGGTCCACACCCCATCATGCAATACGCATTACAGAACTGATTTTGTCGTACATGGAGCATTTTCTACCAACTAGTTTGTTTAATTGTGCACGTAATTTAGAAAGGACAACTATATATCACATGTGCCTGCATAATTGATTAATACAACAACCTGGTTGTCGAGTCTGTATTGTGATCAAAGCAGGTGATCGCTAAGCACATAATCATGTAACAATTGGAATAGAGGAATTATATCTTTCTTTTAAATTAATATATAAGAGGCTCTAAGCACATAACTGTTAAACCACATATTTGCTTGAGCATATAATAGTATTGGCAAGTTTTGGAGATTTCATTTAAGAGAGCCACATCTCGAGCAGAAAATAAATTGTTCAAGTTGATCGACTATGCGAATCTGTAACTCATAAGTAGTTGTAATGTACCTGGCGTATTTAAAAAAAGGATTTGATCATCCAACACGACTATAAATTAATTTAATCATGATCAAGTCTCTTTAATACAGTACATCTCAAAATTGAACAAAGTACATCAAAGACTGCCTTAGCGTAGTGAATTACAAAGTTTACATCAAATTAACAGAGTAAACAAACAAAAAAAAAAAAAACTAGTAACGTAAACAAATTGTGCCAAACTCCAAAACACCAACTGCAAACAAAAGTGAATCTCAGATGGTGGTGAATGATGCTGCAACTACAAGGGTAAACAAGAGAAAGTATGGCAGCTTTATGGTGTATCCCGTATTTCCACTTGGTTCACCCTTAGATCCACCTGCCCAAACAAAAAAAAGAGTACAATAAGAGGTTATTTTTTTTGAATTATTATAAAGAACAGGTTTTGTTCTTATTATTATACGATTTTTTAAAATATAATTTATTTGGATTCGTACCTGAAGAAGATCCTGGAGAACCAGATGGAGTAGTAGCTGAAATATTTACACATTGACAGAGAAAACAAGTCAAAAAGCGTCTTTTAGTAAAAAATTACTTTCGTCATACCAAATAAGCATGATGAACTTAACTCACCCTTACAGAGACTAACAGAGGGCGTCTGGACATTACAAGCTTTAGGAAGAGCCATAGCCTGTGTTTGATTGACATTAATTCCTAAAGAAGAAGAAGCACCACCATTAACCACTTGACACAAACATTGTGGCTCATTTTTCAATATAGTGCCAAGTTGAGTGCAACATCCTGATGATGGTTTTGTAGCATTCCCTTGTATATAATCCAAGCAAGGTGATAATCCAACAATCACTTGTTGACAATTATCTGATTGACCACTAACTTGTATTGAAAAAATAGCCATTGCCACAAAAATTGCACAAGC
Source organism: Solanum pinnatisectum (assembly GCA_035578085.1). Classification (NCBI taxonomy): domain Eukaryota; kingdom Viridiplantae; phylum Streptophyta; class Magnoliopsida; order Solanales; family Solanaceae; genus Solanum; species Solanum pinnatisectum. The sequence goes on along the minus strand of CM069081.1, from coordinate 48,664,918 downwards.
AAACATCTTCATTTTCTTGGAACTTACTTAATTTCTTCTCAAAATCTTACTTTTGGGTGGTGATAAATGATGAGTATTTGATATTCAGTAGTAGGATGGAAATAACAAGACAAGTGTTTATAAAGGGGAAAATAGTGCAATAAATTGAAAAAAGACAGATGGAGTTATGTGTGGGTGACCCAACCTTGCCTACCTTCATAACAAATCCATGTGTAAGCATTTATCAATTTTTCCTCCCTACATTCTACTTTATTATATACTCCCACTCCGTTTTTGTCGGTTGAATTTTACTTTTCAGTAATTAATTTTTAATTTAATTTAATATTTTATTTGTTGAAGATTCTTGGATAGTTCAAAATTAACATAGACAAACACCACTCTATAGTCTCCACGCATCAAAAAGTAGTTAGCTGTCATATTTCAGAAAAGGTTATCTTTGTAGCTTATTCTTCCAGCAAAGATACGACTACGGTATTATGTATTCCTAGCTTAAACAAGGATTTAACTAACCTATATATACCATTCATTTCAATTTACGTGATGCTTTCTTTAAAATTTATTTAGAAAAGAATTGTTCTCAAACACTAAAAATAAAAAAATGATTTTTTAGTTACTATCGATATAATTGAACTCTTTAAAGCATATGGAGAAAAGTATAAAGAATATTATAAATTATTACAGCAAAATTAAGGTGGCTACTGATCAACGGTTTAGTCAAACTCGATTGGTCGGCAACTTCAGTAGCTGGGAGAACCAACCTATAATGACTTGTGGCCGCCCTTTTTTATCAAGCCAAAGGTCTATTTTTCACATTCTCTATTCACAAATCTAAACAATTTTGTTTTGATTTGTTTTGTGTTAGCTATTTAATTTTGTATCTTAACATAAAATATAGTACGATAACTTTGTTTCCTCGTAAAAGTTGGATAGATTCGATCTATAGTTAGAAATTCAGACGCGAAATTATAGTATTACGTATGGGTTTAGACAATTTAGTAGTTTTTTTCCCATTTATTATTTGTAGTAGAAAATTTATTAATGCAAATTCAATAACTAGATTGAGCTGTGGATTCGAAAAAATTCAGACTTCATAACTCTTGGTTATTTGACTATAGTTATTAGGATATCTTAAAATGATCTATTAAATTAATATGATCAGAATATGAGCCAATTATTAATTAACGGAATTTCTTGTCTACTCTATAAGTGTAAAGTACTCATTTGGCCAAGAACTTTCATTACATCATCTCAAAACATTATGTATATCATGCACATGCTCAAAACTTATAGTTTCAGAGAGTTAAGTTGTAGGTGAGGGTTTAGGCTACTCCTTAACAGTTCTAACCTAATCAGTGTATAAATGTTGAACTTTTATGTGTTAGGTATTTATTTATAGGTATAGATAAATTGAACTCTTTATTAAGAAATTTAATTTTGTTACTTACAAAAAATAAATTAGAATTAGTTACCAACTTTTGTTGCTAATAAAATTCATCGTTAGACCTAAACAAAAGTATATAATTTGTCGGTCGCTAAATTCTATATTTTTTTAAGTAGTTATGTAACATATTCAGTTAAATAGTTTATGAAGCCACATTTCGCCCAGAAGATAAAAGATAAATAAATTAAAGAACCCTCATGAGAATTACTCAAAATTAAATAAGTCACAATAAATAATATAGGTAAATTACAACTAGTATGACACTCCTACTAAAACAGAGGAATCAAAAGAATAATAACAACAGTAATTTTAATACAACATTGACATAAAAATGACTTTTTTCTCCAAAAAACTTCAGAATCCCCTGGTGGTTAAAGCAACAAACACTAGGAACCCAACTAAAGTACTGATAGAAAATTTTGAGTTGCTTCCTGCAGATGATGATGATGATCCAGGAACTGTTTTTGAACCTGTAGCACCTACATCAATGAAAACATTTGCGCGAATTTGATTTATGTATACTGACAATATTAAAATAATTTCGGAAAAAGCTCAAAAATATCCCTAAACTATTTGAAATAGCTCAAATATACCCTTAAACTATATTTCGGCTAAAAACTACCCTTCCCGTCATACTATTGGGTCAAAAGTACCCTTCTTACTAACTGAAGCTGTTAAATGCCATGTGGATGCCACGTAAGTGACACGATTTCATTCATTTCCACATAGACTAATACTCCTAATCCCTAATTTTCCCCCTCATTTCTCCATTTCCATTTGAAACCATTTCACCCACCCCTTTCCCCTCATTTCTCCAGGTCTGCAGCATTGCAAAGCATGGTTGCTTGCTGCTGCTGGCTGCTGGAAGCTCTGCAGCATTTCCGTTTCTAAGGGAAATGGAGAAATGAGGGGAAAGGGGTGGGTGAAATGGTTTTGGAAATGGAGAAATGAGGGAAAAAATTAGGGATTAGAAATATTAGTCTATGTGGAAATGAATGAAATCATGGCGCTTACGTGGCATGCCATGTGGCATCCACGTGGCATTTAACAACTTCAGTTAGTAAGAAGGGTACTTTTGACCCAATAGTATGGCAGAAAGGATAATTTTGAGCCGAAATATAGTTTAAGGATATATTTGAGCCATTTCAAATAATTTAGGAGTATTTTTGAGCTTTTTCTGAAATAATTTTTATACTATGAGGTCAAATAAAAGATGATCATAGTACAAGAGATGATAAAATATTTTATTTGAAGTACCTGGAGTTGCTGGGATTTCATTAGAAGAATCAGATGGGGTAGTTGAACCTGCAGGAGAACTTGCTGGTACTTCAGCTGAACCTGTTGGTCCATTTGCAGCTATATTTTTTTATGCACAAAACAATCAGTTAGCTAGTTCATTAAACATGCAAATATATGTTGTAAGAGTTTATTTATTTAATCATTATAACTTTTAAGTACTCATGATGTAAAGAATTTCTATAACTATGCCCATGCGGAGGTGAAGCTAAGATTTGAACTATTTGAGTTCTAAATTTTAGGATAGTAACGTCAAGTGTTAGTATATTTAAAGCTATTATTTCTTACGTTACTTGTAATTATCTTTTACATGACCTAATAACATTAAAATTTCTTCTACATTGTGAGTCGTGTTATATGTTTACTATTGCAATATTTCATTATATGAGCCAAAAAATATTTGGATAAACAATAACGTTGTAGAGAGGTTTGACAATAGAATGAAAAATCATGTTACCATTGCACCGGCTGGCAGGAGGAGTTTGTAAATTGCATGCACTAGGTAATCCTAGAGCAAGAGTTTGATTAATAGAAATACCAAGATTAGAACCACCACCATTAACCAACACACAAAGGCATTGGGGATTGGATTGGACAACACTAGATAGTGATGTGCAACAAGATGAAGATGGTGTTGATGAATTTCCACTAACATAATTCAAACAAGGTGATAATCCTACAAGTGTAGTCATACAACTTGATTGAGCTAAAGCTCCATTCCAATTAATGGCCACAATTAGAACCATGACTTGAGCCATCACATTGATTTTGGATGCCATTTTTCTTAATTTGAGGCTAAAAGAAAAAGAAAATTATTGGTTGATTGTATGTTTTTTTGTGGTTGTTGTTTTGAGTGAAGAGGAAGAACAGGGTATTGAGGTTTATATACCAAAGTTTTTAGCACAAAAGAACAAGAAAATATTAGGTATTTTTGTTGGCCAACTTTTAAACTAATGAATGGTTAGCTAATAGCTAAAATTCAATAAATAATAGATCTACTTTATGATGAGGTTATATTCTATTATTCTAATTGACAACTGTTTACCTAATTAGGTGATCTTCCATTTGTAGTACTATTTGTTTGAAAAGATTTTAATTTTCTTGCAATAAAATGTAATTAAGTCTGTCTTTGTACGGAAAAGGGTGACTTACTGCAACACGTTCTTGCCTTGCACCGTCAATAAGTTAAACTCGTTAAAAATTACTTTCATTTGACCTCTAAAATGATTTTTTTTTTTCGTAGTCAAAATAAATGTTGGTGGCAGCTTAATTTAAAACTACAAATTTCAAAAGTGATTTTAAATTTTGTAGAGAAACAAATTATACTAAGACGGATGAAGAAGACATGTACCGCTGAACTCAATACTTTATGTGTAATAATATTATCAAAATTTGCAACAAATACCGATAAGTATACTAAGACGGATGAAGAAGACATGTACCGCTGAACTCAATACTTTATGTGTAATAATAATATCAAAATTTGCAACAAATACCGATAAGTATGAACCCATATATAACGTCTTCTAATAAATCTTGACATGTAATCAAGCACAAATACTAATTGATGTATATATAATTGACTGGCCAACCAATACACATATTAATATTATTTGAGTGGTGAAGAACATATCTTGAATATTAATTTAACAAAGAGATAAAAAATATGTGTAACGATCGAGTCTCATGAGAAGCATTAATTAAGACGGTTAATCAACCTTAATTTAAGCAAAACAAATAGATGTGCTAGGAAACAGGAAATCCACAAAAGTATTCCACAGTTTAAGGTATACATTATTGTATAAATAGGTAGGGCATGAACATTACAAAATCGTCCAATTAAGGAAACACTGTAAAATAAAGAAACAAGTTAAATAAAAAGGAAAAATGGAAGGTCAAAAGCTTGTAGCAGTGTTTCTGATGTGCATGGTTGTATTTACAGCTGTGTGTGAAGCCACAGAAGAAGAGTACAAGGATTGCTATCACACATGTCACGATGAATGCACTCAAGGAGGACAAGGGTATACCTTTTGTGAGATGAAGTGTGATGCAGACTGCTCCAAGAAGGATTTCGTTGGTAATTATTAATATTACATCTGTCTTTTAATATTTTTATTTTTAATAGTCTTTAGGTTGATTGCTCAACAAATGTTTTAATTTTCTGTTTTTTATTGCAGCTCAATTCCCTAAATTCAAGGCTTAATGAGGAGGACCAAAAACTTACAAGCTAAGAGATGAGCAGAAAAAGCATAAGAAGAATAAATAAAGCAGTGGGATTAATGTATTTCTCTTCATCAATTTCTTTTCCACTGCTCATTGTAATTTTCAAAATTCAATAAAATTATTCATTTCTTAATTTGAGTTGCACCGTACCTGCTTAATCTATTTTTTGAAAAACAACCAAATATTGGACGAAAAGGATAATATTATGTACATAGGGAACCAAATTAAAAGAACAAACAATATAAAATATTAATGACTCTGTTATTCCATTTATAAAACAACCAAAGTGCAGAAAAAGTATTATACATAAGAACTAATTAAACTATAAATAAATTTTACATTATTAGATCACTATATAGTAACTTCATATGGAGTTTCACTTTTTCATAAAGATTAAATAAGAAAAACTTAACATCATCTAATTAACAAAAACTACATACAATATTGTAACTGCACTTTATTGAAAGAAGAAATTTGAAAGTAAAGAGATTGATTAGCAAGGATAATCACATGCACAAAAAGGGCCATTAAAGCCAATTTGCTCAATGCATTGGCCACCAGCAGAGGGTCCAAATTTGTTATTGCAGAAAGGTAAACATTCCGGTTCAACTTTGCCTTCATCACACAATATTTCTGGGTGTATTTGGTAGCATGTTTGCCCTAATATTTCTGATGGGACCATCATTCCAACTGCGTATAATACTTCATTTAAAATCATATATAATCAATATCATGCACTTTTAATTGACTTTTCTCTCTAAGCCACAACGACATGTTTAATGTTTTAACAAATAATTAAGAAGCATCACTTGAAATAGAAAAAAAATTCTTTTTTCCTAATCAGGTTAACAAACTCTCGATTAATAAACAATTAGCTCAACATGGAAAGAACAAGTTCAAAATCACAATCAATTCCTTTTTCTATAGTTGATATGTTGTGGTACAATGGTGGGACTGTTTCACCGTTAACTAGAGGTTTCGAGTTTAAGCCTCAAATATGGAAAAAATCTTGTTGGGAGTGCCACACCCGAAAGGGCTCTAGCGATACAAATTTAGTCGGGGCTCCAATATGGCCCCGAACACCGAATAGACAAAAAAAGAAAAGAAAGAGTAAACTGTAAGATTAATTATGGATCTATCAAGACAACAATAGAAAGCTACGAGTCTTAGATTTTGATGTAGCTTTCCAAAAAATTGGTTCTGAAGAAAGAAAAATTAAACAGGGTTTTGCACACAAAAGGACTAAACATGAATAAAAGGGATCGATCGAAGAAGACCTTCTCCTTTCATCTAACTTAATTAATCGTCTAGTACAATTAAAGATGGATTATAAACGTACGAGAAATTATCTATTTATATATGTGTAGGCGGTAGCTAGCAAGTACAAATTAAAATCAACAATACAATATAATAAAAAAACAATATAATATATTGTGTGTGTGTAGTTAATTAGTATTACCTAGAAAAACAGCAGCAACGAGAAGGGAGGAAGTAGTAATATTTGCCATATATTTCTTTCTGAAAACAAAAAACAATTTTAAGAGCTTGTTTATGTTTTTTGGTCACACCAAATATATAATTTGGATGAGTTCTTTGTCATTATTATTATAAGTTGTGAAAATGGATATATATCAACTATATATGATAGATGATTACTCTTTTTGGCTATGACGATTAATTACCAGGAAAGTGGCCTTTAATTAATTGTCAACCACATTTTTTTTCGTCAGAATAATGCAAATAAACAACTGTTTGATCACTAATGACAGTGATTTGATTGATATTTGCCGACGTATTCTATTTTATTTAATCATTTAGCAAATAAACAGCTGTGTTAACACTAATGGCCGCAGTTTGATTTTTTTTTTTTTCGCGACATAGACCCCATTCATGTAATAACGTGGCAACAGAAATTTGAGTCTAGCCACAAATTATTTGGTCAGCTACAAACTTTTTTATTATTTATTTTTTATCAATGTCGGTCATAAGCTAATTCTTTTCTTTTGTATTCTTCCATCTCGAAATTTCTAGAAGTAATTATTTCAAATAATTTTACATGGACCAATTCTCTTCTTATTAGTGAAAAGATGCGTGAAAGATGTTTGAAGGTTATGTAGGTTAAAAAGGTGTATAAAATTATCAAAAAAGTTGGTTTAGGAGGTGAGGAGGGGGGGGGGGGGAGCGGGGGGAATAATAAGATCTTAATTTAGTTAAGGTATGTCTCTGACATTTCAGTCATAGTCAAGGAATACTTGTGCAGTTGTGCCTTATCCCTATGATATGTGTGTTTGCCTATGCTAAAATTTTTAAAATCATATACTTACTCATCTTCATTTTTTTTTATGAATATAAGTTGAGGTATTAAATAATGAAGTACATGTTTAAGTAATTATAATTAAAACAAATTGAAGTGAGAAAAAGAAGGAGATTTATGATCATAATGAAAATCTTACATTTTGATTTTATGAACTTTCAGAAAAGAAGAAACACATTTTAATTCATTCATTCAAAATTTTACTTAATTTGCTCATTTACTTAAAAAGATGTTACTACTAAACCTTTTAAGAATATTAGTCATGCAAAACTTCTAAATAAATAAATTAGTACTTACTAAGTTACTATGATCCATAAATTACTTGGGATTTAACATTGTCTAAATATATAAAGGTGTTTGATTTTGAAATATACAGGGGTTATCCACGATTGAGTCATGATACGTACATAGACGTTTAGAGTAATATACTATCAAAATTTATTAATAAAGTAAAAATATAAACTCCTTTTTATTTGTATATAGAATAATTATATTAATAACTGATATTCACCATAAAAAAAAAACCATGGGCAATTATAAATTGTTCGCGAAGTAGATCTCATTTCCAAATGTATAAATACGAAAAAATAAACACTATGGGCAATTTTAAGTAGAAGCGTGTTATACTGTTATAACTATATATTATAAAATTAAATTAATATTGCAGGCTTATTAATAATTGAGAAATTCAATTCCGAATAACAACTTTATAAAATATTTAAATAATCATTTTCAAAATCTCAGTTCAATTTAAAAAATCTTTTAAAAATATTTTCTAGCATAACCCGCACACATACGTAACTAAATATTTATTCCCATAAGATATTTACACGAAATTAGACCCACTCAATTTCTTATGTTTGTAATTGATAATTTCTTCATTGTTTAGATATATTTTTATGTCATATTCCAATAATTTGATATAGTGAAAAATATACACTAATAACTATATGTAAAATACATGTGCAAAAATAAATATATAATTATTTTTGTAATTAATTTTTTTTGAAAATGTTCATATTTATTTGAAAATTTTCAAAATGTTTTTTAAGGGTGAATTAGTAAAATTTTCTTCATATTTATGATTTTTTGATATGCGTGTAAAAAGATAAATGATCAACTAATATGAGACATAGGAAGTACCCACACACCATGGGATATTTAATATATAGTTCATTAGGGCATCTCCAATTACCTTCTATTTTACTCTCCAAATATAGAGTTCTCTATTTTTTAGACAACTAACTCCAATCCAATTCTCTATTTAACTCTCTAAAAAAAATTTTTTTTCTCTCCTCAATATTATATTATTATTTCTATTCATTCTTATTTTCTTATTTCATATATAATTTCCTTTCTTATTTTTTTCAATCAATCACTTTATATATTTTTCATGTAATATAAAAAATCATTTTTTATTTTTTATTTAATATAAAAATATATTTTATTCTAAATTTCTAAATAACATAAATTGCAAGCAAATAGTATACAATATACAAATTAATGGATATAAATTGCAGGCGAAATTCTTGTGATAAAACTATTATGTTACGTATTGTATTTAAGCTATTATGTTCCATATTGTATTTTTAAATTAAAATTTTCTTCTTATCATTTTAATTTTGTGCATTCTTCATATTGAAAATTTATATTAAAGTGACGAAAATTTAAAAAAATTAAATATTATTAATTTGAGATGAAAATAGTATATATTAAATAATATATTTTTAAAATGTTATATTACGTTTAATTTTTTTACGTATATTAAAAAGATTTAATTAATGGCTTTATAAAAAAAATAATATGTGAATTACAAAATAATAGAAATAATAGTAAAATAATTAAAAAGTAAAATAGAAATTGTGAATAGTAGTTCTCCAAATTTGAAGAACTACTATTGACACCTCTCTATAAATGGACAATAGAAAGTGAATTAAAGTGTGGTTGGAGAGCCATTTCTTTATTTTACTCTCCGAGTATAGCAAATGAAGGGTAGAAAAGAGATGGATGGAGATAGTCTAAATGTCTTAAGTTGTATAATAAATACATATATATTTCTTCAATTGACCAATATTGAAATGAGTAAATATTTTTAGAACTAAAAAGTTAACGACAAGAGTAAAAATGTCCTATAAATATTGGGCTGTAAACAGCGTTTGTTCATTCACTTCCGACACTAACCTTAATTAAATACTACAATGTCCAAACGTAGCCGCTCTAATAGTTTCGACCTCCCTCCTAATAACCCTAACAAAACTTCTTCTATAAATGATCCAAACAAGTTTTCAACTAATGCTAATGTTGCTACTGAAATGACTATTCATTCTAGTGATTTTCCCAAGGAGTGCTTCTATTGCAAGTCGCGCTTTAAAAACGATCATAGCATCTACTTACATGGGTATATTTTTGTTAGGCAGATTCAGAATTTTAATCAACACATATATATATATACATACATGAAGTACTACCTTATATGGTATTTATCTGCGTCAAGGCCGGTTGTTATGGGTAAAAATGTGCGGAGTTAATAAATTGAGTTGAAATGGATTAAAATGCAGATGGTAATAATTTAACACATCCAACTTTTACTGAGTATTAATTATTTTGTTCTTTAATAATTTTTAGTATTTTATAAAATTAATGTGTTTCGTTATTTTACTTATATAACGTCAAATTAAAAAACATGTCTTTTTAAAAAATATTTGATGAGATTTCTCGTTAATCAATCACATAAATTTTAAGAAGATGAAATGGACGAGTCAATAATCAATCAAAACTTGGGCGAGTTGACTAGTTATGATTTCATGGGTTAATTTTGCGACCTCTAATAAATGATAGTATTTAGAGAATCAAATATTTTAAATTAGGGAAAAAGGACAAATATACCCCCGAACTATCGTAAATGGTATGGAGATACCCTCCATCATACTTTTGGGACACTGGTGCCCCGCCGTATAAAGATTATGAAAACGTATAAGTGATATTTCGAAATTAATCAAAGTAAATAGTTTTATGTATAAAATAAATTTTAAAATATATATATATATTGTCGGGTTGACTTTTTTTTAGTTAAAACCAAACCAACCTAAGTATATAAGTCGGGTTTCTTTTTTTTCTTTTCAATATCAAACCAAGGCAAACAATACCATTAGTTAGGTTTTTTTTTTTTTTTTTCAATTTGACTCGATTTACGATTTGATTCGATTTTTTATTCGGTTTTGTACACCGCTATCGAACACTATTACATAAATTCAAACGAAGTTAAATATAATTGAAATCTAATACTATTCTGTATTCATGGTTTGATTGAACATAGGTCTCTTGCATTCTGCCTGGAGGAATGTCGTGCAGTTCAGATTGCTTTTGATGAAAATGTAATGAAGACGCGTTTGGAGGCATCAAAGAAAAAGATGGATAATTAATTTAAGAAGCTGATGATGAACAAGGACTAATATATATTTATAAGTTAATTGTACTTTATGTACCATGGCTTCTAGGCTTTATATCATAGTATCTAAAAAATAATTATCTTTTATAGTTAAATTAATGGGTTTGTCCAATATTATTAGTAGTGTTGTGTCTGTTTACAAGATGATATATACTAGAAGTCATCAATTGTATCACAATATTTGAATATCGTGGTATGAGAAATCTATGTTATTTACAGTTTGGCAAAATTTCTTCTTTTTTTCTCTTCCTATTAATGTCTTTTAAATTCTCATTACCAGTATAATTTTTGTAAGATCAATTGAGTAGGTAAATTTAACATCTTTTGTTTAGGTTCAAATACACGAAAATCAAGGAAAAACTATTACTTAATAATCATCCGATATGATCAATCTGTTGAGTACAAAGGGTTTACATGGTGATACGGTCAAGGGTCATATTTCCTACATTGCGGATCTAGATTATGTTAGGCGACAAATTTTACATGTCAAATACTTGAAGGTGAGGTAAAGTTATCAATAAGGATCATCCAGCCCATATGGATCTAGAATTTGAGGCTCACGCTGGATTTGTCCAGTATTTTGATATCACTATGTAATTAGTTGTGTATTATGCCAGGGCTAACCCACTTTAAAAGAAAATTAAATTAATTAATTAAAAAATATAAATTTACTATAAAATATATGCATAGAATAACTAATAATTCATTAAATTTACGAAAATGTTTCAATTGGAGAAAAAATACATTCAAAGTTATGCTGTGTAATCAGATACTACAGTTGACCAAAATTGAAATCAGTCAATAATTCATGAAGTAAATATATATAAAAACTTTCCATACATACATATATCGATAAATATTTATTGTCATAAGATATTTACATCATACTATTGACTAGAACTGAAATCAGTCAATAATTCATGGAGTAAACATATAAATAAACTTACCATAACACACATACATTTATAGAAAAATATTTATTAGCATAGTATATTCACATCCAATTAATTCAACTTGCTATATGTTAATAAATGAAACTCTATCCCACATAGTGTAGGTATGTAACTGATAATTTTACCATATATAGTTTAAATGTGTTTCTATATTTTATTCCTAAATAATTTGATGTAATGAAAATATGTATTAATTAACTATGAGTAGATAATTAATATAAATAATGTATGTATAAGTACATATAAAGCATCTACTAGTTTGGTGTAAATATCTTATACTTCACATGCTAAGTTTTTACCCACATTCTTTCTATAGAATAATTAATAAGTAATAAAATTTACATAATTCTTTCAAATTAGAAATATAATGAATGGCTATATAATCAGATATACATACTTGACAATTGACCAAAATTGAAGTTAGTCAACAGATTTTGTGGACTAAAAACAAAATGAGAAGACCAAACTTACCTTATAAATAGTGGCATTTGTACAACCTTTGTTCTTCACTTCCAACAGTACTAGTTGTTAAATCTTAAAAACGATAATGTCTAAACGTTCTCGAGTTAGCCGTGCTGATAGTTTCGACCAACCCAACCACCCTAACAAAAATTCCTCTACAAATAATCCAACCAAGTTTTCCAAGCCACCTTCTTCTAGTCTTGCTAACAATGTTGTCGCGGCTTCGGCTGCGGCAACAGACTCTTCTTCTGTTGGTGCAACGGAGTATATCAGTGAGTTTCTCAAGGAGTGCTTCCTTTGCAAGTCGATCCTCAAGCTGAAAAATGATACCTACATGTATAAGTACGTCTTTTTTTTTTTTTTGGTCAATTCATTTATATACATTTTGATTGGATTGATTCATCACTCGTTTTGCTTGGATCTGTATACTTTATGGAGCGGTGAATCCAGAATTTTAATCAAACACACATATAAAGAGTATTACTCCCATTTCTCCCCTATGTGGTACTATTTTAAATTATTGACGATTATGAGTTATATAATTTTGTATAGATATAATTTCAAAACTCTTTTGGAATACACACAAAAACTTAAATAGTTTATCATAACATCGAATATTATCACAAAAATTAAAATGGACGTAAAAATATAATCGAAGCCTAAGATTTTGTCAAACTCCTACACATCGATCTCACTTGTCATTATTTCTTATTTTGTTTTATTTTAGTTCTTTTTATTTTAATATATTTGTTAAATTTATGGTTTGATTGAACACAGTTCAAATCCATACTGCACAGAGGAATGTCGTCAAGTTCAGATGGATTTGGATGAAGATTTGGAGGAGAAGCAAGTGAAATAAGCAGGGAAAAAGGTGGAGAAATAATTAATTACTAGCTCATGCTGAAGGAGGACTAATATATGTGCAATATTGGCTGTTGGTTTTTTTGATAAGTTAATTGTATAATTATCCACGTTTGTATATGTATAATTCGCCACATTTGTATAATTCGCAACTACCAATTTTTTGTTTGATTTGTTTTTGTATACGATAGTTTGTATTTGTATATGACAATGATTTTCTTTGGTTTTTCAGTTTTATCATCATATACATTCAATCTTTGTGTATAACTTTTTAAGTTTGTATAAACGTGTAGTTTTCGGATTTTGTATAATATAATTTATATAATGTAATTTGTATAATATATTTTGTATAATTGTTTAAAGTCCATATGTTTATGTTTGTATCAATTCGTTATTTTGAGTTTTATTATATTTGTATAATTCAAGACTTATATTACTCAATTATACAAAAACACGCGAATTATACAAACGTACCTTCGAATTATAAAACAAGATGTGAATTATACAAATTATAGTCCTCTCTTGCTCGCCTCTCTCCTCACTCTCCCAGTCTCGCTCACATACGAATACATATGTATAATATACAATTATCTAACCAATATACATATACAATTGATCACCTCTCTGCCCTCTTTCGCTCGCGTCTCTCTTCCCTCTCCAGTCTCGCTCGCCACTCTCCTCCCTATAACATGTAGCTATGAATCGTAGTTAGCAAACTATAGCTATGGAGCGTAATTAGGCTATTTTTGAGTGGCTATATGCGAAAGTTCCTCGATTGTAACGGATAATTGCATCTCTTTTTGCAATTATTGTGTAAAAGATCAACACTCCGTGTGATGTCAAAGAATTTGAAAGCATTCGGCTCTGGACAACGCATGGAATGAAAATAAACTATTATGTTATTCTTGTCCAGTACTACTATATTTTATTCTTCTCCGAATATAAATACTTCCAGTAAACTCGATAAATTGTTAAAATGACTCGAACTCATCATATTAGTACAACATTTATGTAACAACAAGACATTCTGAATTCATAGCTTTAAAACAATTGTGTCCATCAAAGCTTGGTAAAAATGCGAAGCTTAAATTAAATTGTTATAATTTTAAAAATTTGGTAGTATAACTTAAAAAAAAAAAGAGTAATATCTCTGTGATTTACAAGCTTAACCTCTCTGAAATTGAAACTGATACCACAAAGGTGATTTATGCTAATATTATCAATGAAGAAACTGGGGAATCTCCAAATGCGGCATAATAATGGCTCATATATTAGCAAGGATCAAAAAGCGCCACAAAAATAATTGTAGTGAAGTTTTTGATGGAACTAGATAAATTCACTTGGTGGATATATATATATATATATATTATTAGGAAAACAAATATTCTAGTCTGTAGTAACCTAGCTAAACTTGATAACCGCCTAAGTATTTTTAAATTCCAATGTATGGCCTCCGATGGGATGAAATGAATCGTAACCATCTACTAGCATGCCACTTTTGTGACAGAAATTGCAACAATACTTATGTAATAGCCTCTCCGTATTTTTTATAAATAAAATCTTGTTAGACCTCCCAAACAAAAAAACAAGAAGAAAGGAATGAGGTATAAATATGGGGAATGTACAATATTGGCAGCTTGCCATTTTGTATAAAATTAGGTTAATGTTCTCTTCAGCTATACAACACATAATGTGCTATGTACATTTCAGTAATTTGGTGAAGAGATTCCAAATAATCCCAGCTGCAAAAATTGTATGTCATCAGCACTGCAGACAAGAATGCCCCAAACAAATCCAAATTTAATCTTGAAAAGGGGCACATCCCACTCACCATTGGCACAAAATTTGAGGTTTTTCTAATCAAGTTCCCTTTCCAAGGTACGCGTCTTATAGTCCATGAGACTGCAAGCGTAGTAGGGTATGAGGTGTAACATTTGAAATGTAGGAGCAACATGGTTATAAGATCTCTTTACCTGCCACACGGGCGGTTAAGAAGTTTGTTGGGAAAATTCTGCACGAGCCAACTCCCGTTTGAGGAAGGTGGCATATAGAAGCTCATTCCATGTATCAGGGACACCGGGGAGGCACCAGTGGCTGCAGTCTTGGCGGTGGAGAGGAGCTGGTCCAATCTTGGGACCTAAGTAATACAAAGATGAGTGACCCTGTTACATTCAATAAATCCAAATTCCATGTTTTTGATTTGTTCTGTTTCTCCGACAGCACATTGATCACAGTGTTATATTCAAATGATGTTTTCAGCGACTCTTGGGATGATCCTATGTTAGGTAGCTTCTCAAGATGACAGTTACCGCCGGTCTTCCAGTCTCCACCTCTATACATTATATCAAAGTGATTCATTAGTTGGTTGTAACTAAGATGTGTATTGAAGCAATGAACTAACTAACTAATCTGCATGTATATCATCATCACAAACAATCTCGAAATGACACCAATCTACTAAAGCAATTCAACCAATGAAAGCTAGCTCATGAATTGAAAGATGCAAACATGGACTTGCCATCTGATTATTGGAACTAACGTAGTGACAGGCTGTATGTCCATGTTTGAAATTAGAAATTTGAACATAATCAATGCCACAGAATATGCATGTTTAGAGACGAGTGGGGAAGAGGAGGTCATGAGTTAAGACAAATTAGGGTGGAGGACATTTCACCTATTATTTTCGTAAACCGTCTGTAAAAGCTAAGGAAACATACAATTTCGGGTAGAAATACACAGAGACTTGCGTATACACAACTGTGCAGCTTGTAAGCTATATAATGTGGTGGTTAGACCAACTATGTTGTATAGGGCGGAGTTTTGGCAGGTCAAGAACTCTTACATCCAACAAATGAGTTGCAGAACGAAGATACTGAGAGTGAAATGGATATGCGGGCATACTAGGAAAGATACCTTTAGGAACAAAGATATTAGAGACAAGGTAGTTGTGGTCTCCATGGTGGACAAAATGAGAGAAGCGAGGTTGAGATGGTTTGAGCATGTGAAAAGAAGATGCCCCAATATCCCAGTGAGAAGGTGTGAAAGGTTGGATATGGGGGTCTAAAGAAAGGTAGAGGTAGGCCGAAGAAGCATTGGGGGGTGTCCGAACATGACTTGACACTCCTGCAACTTACAGAGGACATGACCCTAGATTGGGTATAGAGATCGGGGATTAAGGTAGAGGGTTTGTGGACAGTCAAACGCAATCTAGTTTTCCATACAGATATTATCATCACTATTCTTCTATATCTCTTTGTGACTTTTATTACCACTAGTTGTCTCCTTTGCTTCGTATTATTTGTTGTTATGATTGTTCTTTTCTCTAGTTTTTTTCATCACTGTATTTCTTTTTCAAATTTGCTTTGAATTATTTTACTTGAGCCAAGGGTGTCTCAAAAATAGCATCCATTTCTTCATAAGGCAGGGGTAAGGTTTGCGTACACGCCACCCTCCCCAGACCCCATTTGTGGCATTATACAGGTTATGTTATTGTTGTTGTACACCATTATTTAACCACTAGAAAAAACTCAAGGGGTCAACCTTCTCAGCTTCTTTTTAAACTGAAATTACCATTTTGGACTAAATTTCTTCCTCACACTTGTAATATGATGTATTCAGCAACAGATCTCAACAAAATTTATTAGAAGTATGTTTCCTTATGAAAAGTTGCCTTCATTTAAAGACCAAAACATACCTAAAGTGAACAGGAGCATAAGTCCGAAATATGACATGTGTCTTGGTCATATTCACTTCATGACCTATCCAATCAACCAATGTCGATATTGACCTCCTGTATGCAGTCTCAATATTCATCGTCATATCGACTTCTCCACCTTGTTGAAAGTAACATCCCCTATCAAGTACAAAAATCAATAAGTCACAAGTATATTAGGTTATCAGTAATCAAGATTATGATTCACAAAAGTAACAAATATTGATGTCCAAACTTAAAGTGCTTAATATTAATGCACCACTTAATGGTGGGAAGCAACACATCTAAACAACTTGAGGAACAAAATTTACGTGATGAGGACAACACTAATCTGAAACAATTCTGGTTACTTTTCTCCTAATAAAAATTCCTACAAGTACATAATAGTTGTAGCAGTGTTTAGTTCATAGAATCCAACGACAACTACTAATCACCCACACCTCACTAAACCCTTTCAATTTCAGATGGAAGGCCAACCTAAAGACTAAGACAAAAAGGCCAAATGAGAGAGCTCGAACATATTTTAGAGCTTCAATCTGCGGATATTTAAATTTACCACCTTTAGGTCTCCATAGCATGATAACCTTTCAAATTTAAAATCTTATATTTTCTGCAAAGTAACTGAGTCCATTACTGAACCATTTCAGTCTCTGCCCTGTCAAACTTATTGTGCTTACATATCCACTACTCAAGGAACCTAGTTTAGATCAATTAGCTTCACTGCCAACTTTAACATCAGGGCATATCTGACAATGAATGAGGGGGGACCCCATAGGTTTATGCCCTCTCTACCCGCCCATTAGTTCATTTTTCCTTTCACTATGTGCAAAGAGAGCAGAAGAATAGAAGTAAAGTGCACGGAAGCTGAGGTGCTTGCTAATGGTTATCAGTTATTTGGTCTTCTAAGGCATGCTATTCTTTTCCATGAAAAATCCTTGCCATAAAGTAGCTCAACAACTTTGTAGGTTCTGACAATATGTTGCAAATTGTAAATGCTAGTTTTCTCTATGTACTGCACATTTAGTGATTAACTATTTTCTTTATGTTTTACCAATCTTTGCAGATTTTAAATTAAAACAGATTTTTGAAATGCAAAAATCTAGATGGGAAATATACACAGCTATCGCAACAATTTGTACCTTATAAAACTTTTCGCTGTGTTGGTAATTATGAAAAGATACTAACAGTAGCAGGCTATAATCTATTTGTAGTCACTCGTGAGGACTTTGAGTTCTTGACACAAAAATATAATAGAAAGTGTTCTGGCAGATTCATTCTATCAGTAAACAAGCAAGAGAAGTATGGGCTTAAATTGAAAAAGAAAGAAAAGAGAGCTTACTCTCTAATAGTTTTCTCATAAATCCACCAGTGACCACTGTTGAATACCAAAACATCTGCCCCTTTCCATTGAGCAGAGCTCCAATCCATTTGATCCAGTCTCAGAGTCAATTTAACATTTCGGGGAGCCCCTGAAGGTGGACGACCTGGAAACACTAGGAATGGAGCTCTATAGTACTCAATAGTGCAGTTGAAATCCTTGAACTTAACAATCAAAAAACCCATGTGCTTCGTGATAGGATTTCCATTAACTTCATATATCTTGCTTTTGTCAGGAACTGCAGAAGATAACATGCAGAGTAGAGACTCCCACTGGTTTCTTCTAATTGAATCTCCAACAAACACAACCTGTCTGTTTCACAACTTTTCTAACATAGTTTTTGCATCGAATCTGCTTAAAAGAGTAATTAGAAGACTAAAATTTGCATTCAATAATCATCGAAAAGACTATGAAAAGCTCTCCCCTACTAAGCACAAAGTCTTCTCAAGAATAACAATGAAAAATTAAAGCATCAAGTTAACAACTTTAGACGAAGCTCAATGAGAGCCAATATAGTAAGAGTTAACTGTTAAGTTCTATATGTTTTTTTACACAACATAAGATAAAATTGAATGAGAACCTGATGTAACCACTCAAATTGTGCAACAATATTGTGCAGTGTCAGTGTATATAACTAAGTTCACCTAGTAGTTCAATGATTAAAATCTTAATCAGCTAAAATCAGTAGCAAATGGTTTGCAAGAAAAACACATCATATGAAAGCCTAAAGTGTTGAAGTAATCCATTCACTTTCTTCTCTCTTAAATTCTTTAGTTAAATTACCAGCAGAAACTAAACACAGTATATAGTAGTCACTATCAGAAGAAGAATTAACATGGGCAAGTTGCAATCTTTAGGTTGCCAACGCCATTTAGTATAGAAATTGTCAGGCCTACCATTCTCAGAACAACGAAAGCCTTCATCCAAGAAATTACAATCCTTTGATTCATAAAGTGGAAAACTTTCATCCCAAACCCAATTTCCATCGAAAATATCACAACTTTCTGCACCATTTCCCAAGAAATCAACTGTTTCACTCTTGTTATACGGCAAAGATGATCCATTTATCCAATCCAAGTAGCAAACAAGGATGGCTGATGCAACCAAGGCACTTTGTTCACTGTACTATAATCCAACAAGAAGAGACACAAGAATAAGAAAACAGTGAAAAGGAAGCAGCCAAGAACACCTGGTGAAGGTTCAAAAGGCTTAAACCCCTTGAGTTTCTTGAAAATCTTCAAGTGGAAGAATCTGGGAGATGGGTTTTCACTCATCTCTGCTTTAGACTAAAGAAGTAGTAGTGGGTGTAGAGAAAAAATCCAGTCTTGGGATGGAGAAAACAAGACTATCAAAAGCAAGTCTTGGAAAACCATAAAAATTGAATTTTTTTGGAGGGTTATTGTTTTGGGAAGATGTGTTCACACATAAATCTTTTAAGTTGAATACAGCTAGGTGGGGTTTTAGTAAAAGAGTTGAGGAAGATGTTGATGATGATGAGGTGGGGTCTTGTATGGACAAAATTAAAGACAAACAAGAAGTAGTCTAAAATGGCAAATGGGGTCTGGGGACCAGGAGAAAATGCATTTTACACTTACTTATTGCTCCAGTAGTAATAATTAGTGAGTTTTAATCTTCTTCTGGTGAAAGAAAAAGAAAGAGAGTTTTTGAAGAAACGACAACAGAGGGAAATACCAAAGATTTGTGGCGGAAAAAAAGGGTACTAGGCCGGTGGAACCGCCGTGAGGCTTAAGAGAGAATATATGGGAACGTGGATGTCAACAAATTTCAATATTTTCTCTCTCTAAATTCACAAGTTCTCGCCTTTACATGCAAATATTATTTTCATTACATTAATATCAGCAGTTAAATGTTGTCTAAGTCGGATTTGTTGTTAATTAAATAATTGGTACCGGAGGTTAGAAAGTATCGAAATGAGTATTGATTAATACACCTAATAAACGAAGACGTGTGTCACCCTACTTAAATTCACCCACAATGCCGAATTGTCAAATAACGACACGAAAAGATTTAATATTGGGAGAATATTGTGCCATTCCAAATGAGTTTAATGCCCAGATTTAGTCGAGCAGGCTTCAGATATCTGGTGGGACATCAAAAAAATTTAAACGGGGCCTAACTATGACCAGGAAGAGGAATTAAGATTCTAATTGGGCCCGATTACTTGGGGCCTCCAATTACGGAAAAGTTTGATAAATAGCCATATCAACGTTCATTTATATTAGCCACCATTTAAAAACTATTTAATCACGCTTTTGTTACGAAAACAATTTTCGACAAAAACTAAAACAAGGAATAATTTCACAACTTTGATAAGTTGAAGTGTGGAACCCAAGAATAATTCACTGAGACTTCAATTTTGCTGGAGTTTCAAACCCCATAAACGATTTATGAAACTTATACTTTATAAGTTCAAACCCAATTTGATGGGAGTTTCAACGATTCCTGGGTTCAATCCTTACATCACTGATCATCAAACTTACTGTAATATTTATTTCAATTCCCAATTTGGTCCAAATGTAATAGTTTGCCACTCTATTCTGAGTAGATGCAAAAGTGACCAATTTAGTTGAGTAACTTGACGAGGCAGAACAAAATCGAAAGCGATAAGAAGTAATGTTAGCAGACAATATGATCCAACGAGATAACATGCTCCTCACTTCAAAGATCCAAAATAAATTGTTGCATCAGATCCATCTTTTTTCTACTGGGAAATACTAAGAGCAAATCTCTCAATCCGTACACATGTTTACATAAGCAAGACTGCAAAAAATTAGAGCAGCTGGAATGCATTTAGCGGCCTCGACCACGTCCACGCCCACGACCGCGCCCACGACCACGTCCCATAGGCTTTCCTGAAGAGGAACAATGAAAGGAAGAGTATATTAGAAGGATGTCCAAGCAATAAGAAAATTTAACCATACACCCAAAAGGCACAAAAACATCTGAACGTAGTCCTTAACAATACCAGCTGTTGGCTTCTTTGGCTTCACCCTAGGTGTTTCTTCCACCAGCAACGTCTCGAGATTTAAGCTGTCAGGGAGGATGTAATAACGGATGTTGTTGCCCCTCACACTCAGGTGATCCAACGTCACTGGATTCTTTCCTTTTAGCGTAATTTTGACAGCCTTCAGATGTGTGTTCATGCTAACATCCACACCTATAAAAATATAACTCCCTTTAGAAACTTTAAGTCACAGCTCTCAATTTAGTAAAGTTGGTAAAAAGATGGATTTAATAGCCATTGTACCTAGTTAATACCAAAATACGTACTGATATGATCAAAAATATATTTATACATCCCAAATATATCCAGCAATTGTCTGTTAGTATAGGCAACCCCTCACAGAGTAAATGAGAAGCATGCAAAGGACAACCAACAGAAAAAAGAAAAAATGCATACAGGTCTCTAAATATGAGGATAGGACAGCATTTGTAAGACTACTCTACTGGTCTAAAACGGAGATAACTTTGCGATGCAGAGATAGCCATCAACTAAGCTTCCATGCAAATTTGGATGGTGCATGTCCTATTTCGCACAGCAACAGTTTTTGTTTCTTCTATCACCTCTTCTTTTTCATTTCACAAGAAAAATGATCTCATATTTCCTTCTCTCTTTTTTTTTTTTTGAGGATTTGGGGGTTTGGGGGGGATAAAGGAGGAAGAACGCAAAGGGCACCCCTCATCATTGCTTCCCTTCTTGCCAATGATACTTTCGATGCATCCTGCAACCAGCATAGGCCCTGACTATTGCCATAAGAAGCCTACCTAAGTTCGTTAAGAAACCATTGCTAAGTAGCATCTCTACTGCCAGACAACCAAGTTACAATATTTATGATTTTATTTTTTTGGGGCGGGGGGGTAAAGAAATAAATATTTTATTTCAAAATGTTGGGGCAAAAAACATGCCATCAAACATCTATTCCTAACCTTGCAAACCTGCCAAACTCTGCCTTGAATCCTCTTCTCCTATCAAGTTTAGGATTTTCCAAGTGCTATCTTAAACCCTAAATAATTTTCGACAATAAAAAACTCTCAAATTTTGCTGCAATTAGGCTACGGTGAGTGTCAATCCAACCCCTCTTGAAAGGTAAATCAGACAATTGTAGAGATGGCAGAAGAAATTATTGAAAGATTTCATCTGTTTGCTCTTACGGAGGAAGAAAAGGAGACTGTGTCAATTGAAATTTCGGATGTTCTGTCGAGCACAAATGATTGTGAGGTAAGTCTGTTTGGTAAGGTCGTCTCGGATAAGAAAGTGAATCTCCAAGGCGTCAAGAACACTATGCCGGTGGCATGGGGAAATCCAGCAGGACTGCAAATAAAGGAAATCGGATGGAATTTTTTCCAGTTCAAATTCAAAGAAAAAGAAAGTATGGATAAAGTTTTATTTGGCACACATGGTTGTATGATAAATTTCTCCTTAATATACATAAATGGGAACCAGGATTGAAGAGTTCTTCTTCAACTTTTAATGTATGTGATTTATGGGTTCAAGTTTGGAACATCCCTTTACACTGGATGTCAATGGACGTTGGGTGCAAAATTGGAAGTGCATTGGGAGGTATTGTGGATATCGCAATCCCTGAAAATGGAAGCAAAGAGGGACAATATATAAGGCTGAAAGCCAGGATGAATATTACTAAGCCACTACCTAGGGGTAAGTTGATCAAGTTAGGATCGGAAACTACATGGGTTGAAATAAGATACGAGAATCTGCCTTACGTGTGCTATTATTGTGGTCTGCTAGGACATAATGATAAAACATGTGTCCACAGAGCCAAGGATGTACATAATGGCACAGTTAAAACTGATCAGTTTGGGATTTGGCTAAAAGCAGAGAACCATGTTCTCTTCTCGGAAAAGCGTAGGCAACAAGGGATAAACAGTATTAATGGAAGTCCAGTGGTTAATGGGAGAAGAGTTGAAGGAACTGTAAACAATTTGCAGCACCTGGAAAAGGGTGCAGAAGTAGCTCATACACAGGGTCAAAATGAACCAAAAGGGAAGGAAATTACGGGTTTGAGCAGAAAGGATAACGATGTACTAAATAGGGAGGACTTAAACCAAATGCAACCTATGGAGGTAACAAATTATGGATCACATGAGAAAGAATTTGGTGGTGGAAGAGATAACGCTGTAGAAGAAAATTATGTGGGGATTACAACAATCTCAAAACAGGGCTTGAATATGGCTTCGAAGAAGAATGACATGAGCTCACAAACTCTAATTAATGAGAATATGTTCGACAGCACAACAAGGGGAAAGGATGATATTACGCAGATTAACTCAAAGGAAGTGCAAGACAACATACATCAAGTTCTCACAGCTCCTGAAAAGATGGACGTCAACACCAATACAACTACTGAACAAGAAGACAATGACCAGGTATGTACTACTGATCTTATGATATATAGCAGTAAAGACTCGTCTCAAGTATTATCATATGAACTTATAACAGAACAAAATAATCTATCTAAAAAAAATGAAAGATAATAACAATGAGGGGAGGAAAACGAGAAATTGGAAACAAATGGCCAGACAAGTTGGATGTTCTGTTAGTTTGAATAATGATATTTCTAATGCAACTCTTGATGAGGGTTCTGTTTTAGCAGAATGTATGCAATATATAAGGGAGAAACGAAAGGGTGATACTGTGTTAATTTCTGCTATAAAACAAAAAAGAACAAAATTGTGGTGGAGCGGGAGGCCAGCCCCAAATGGCTTCCCTCTCCACAATGAAGGCAATGGTATGGAATTGTCGAGGCCTGGGGGGTCCTTGACAGTTCCTTTTTTGAAGGAGACTATGCAGCTCCACTCCCCAAATATAATTTTTCTTAGTGAAACCAAAAATAAGGATATTATTGTTAAGCGAGTTCAGAGGCAACTGAATATGCCTTATGCTATAATTGTGGACCCTGTTGGTTTATACGGAGGCTTAAGCTTATTTTGGAATGATGATGTTCAGGTTTGTCAATCTTACACTTCACATTTTTATGTTGAAACTTTCGTGCATGACCTCTTAACTGATTCTAAATATTGGTGCATCTTTGTGTATTTGAGCACGGATAGAGTTATTCGTAGAGCACAACTAACAGAACTAGGGTTAAAATCGGCTAATTGGGGTCCTCTCTGGATCATAGTTGGAGATTTTAATGATATTTTGGACAACTCAGAAAAGGTAGGAGGTAGAAGTAGAGAAGTGGCTTCTTTTAAAGACTTTAAGAACTTCTTGTGGAACTTAGGGGCAGTTGATTTAGGATTCAAAAGTGAAGGAGAATGAAGTAAGCTATTGCAGTTAACACAACACTCATAACAATAACACAACACTCTCGGCCAAGTTGTCTTTCCCGAGCCCGAGAGAGGCCGCCTTCTCTCAGTCTCAGGCCATCTTCTACTCTTCTGCTTCAGTCTCTAGTCTGACTCGAAGTATTTGTAAAAATACATACGAACTAGTGTTTCTATTTTCTGAAATGCACCCAAATAGGCAGAAAGCGAAGCGATTTCCGCTTCGCTTTTTGTCTGCTATGAACTAATTAACTTGTCCTATTAGCCAAATTCTGTTTAGCAACTTGCATATCGCACCCAGCAACTACACTTTCAGTTAGCCAGCGACACTTCCAAATAACTTCTCTTCCGAAGAATATCAAATTCATACAGGCCATTCTTTAATTTACATATTGGTGTGAGCAATTCAGCTATTACAAAGTGCAGATTGTTCACTTCAGACTTTACAAAGGTCATACCTAATACGTAAATATAGCAATACAGAATATATACTGATAACAAAAAATCCGAAGAAATTGATAGAAAGGTAGAGAGAGTGACCTGTAATGGTTCCATGAACAACGGTTCCGTTTTTGAGCTCAATTGAGACAGTCTCGTTGTTCAGCTTCATCAAAAATCTGAACAGACAGTTAAAGTTAAAGTTAAAGTTAAATCCATGGCTAAGATCACTAGATATAACTCACAGAGAATAAAAATTGAAGATGTACCTGACGAGCTTCATTGTGCTGAAGAAATTGAAAACACAGCAGAGTAGGGTTTAGGGCAAGGAGCGCTGTATTCAAAAGCACAAGCTACCATTACAATGGCGTCGTATGTATTTCATGAGCCCATACCACATGGACCGCCTAATCGTTGGTAGAAAACAAGAAAGCCCATTGGACTAAACGTGGGCTGTCTCATGTTTTAATGGTAAGAATTGTACCTGTTAGCCAGTTTTCACCGTGCTATTTAAGTTGTAGCCAATTTGGAAAATTAGTCAACTTGTGGATAATTTGGAAAAATTTAGTTAAAAGTATGCTCTCTAGTCTCTCCTCCTCCTTCAAAAGTAAGTCAACGAGCACCAATCAAGGATGTGTGCCATATATGAGTTCACAACTTTAATTTAAGCCAATTGGATCTAAAATTTGAAGCTAATGGTAAGATAAAAACACATTGTGTGATGTGCATATTCATATACTTTCTCACAAATAAAATTATGCCATATAAATTGAAACAGAGAAAGAAAATAAATGTAATTACGTAAAGATAAAAAATAAAAGAACAGGCCCTTAAAATAATTGATCATCGATCAATCATCACGATGATCTAAGATGCAAAAGTTGGATCCAATTTCCACTATATTAGCCGGGTATCTTTTGGATAAATTGAAACAAAAAAAAAAAAATTCAACTACGTAAAGATAAAAATAAAAATCGACCCTCAAAATAATTGACCATTGATCAATCATCGGGATGATCTGGCCTCTGGGATGCAAAAGTTGGATCCAATTTCCACCATATTAGTAGTGTCATCTTTTTGATAGTACGTGTCTTCAAATTTTAAACAATTGCCCTCTTTTTTCATATGGTTAACCACACTAGCTTCATCAAAACATTGTTTGGTGTCATTAAAACACTATATTTTTCTTTTTTATTTTGTGATTCGACCCTTTCTTTGAAGTGAATTTTTCGAGTAAATCCAAAAATATAATACATGAAATTAATATTAAATAAAACACATAAGACATTTGTTAAAACACTTTTCTTTATTCAAAATTATAACTCATCATGCAAGTTCTCTATACGCTAAAAAAATAATCCCTTCAGTACAATGAACTAACTATTTGTGTGTTGTCCCTTCATACTTCAAAAGTCTAATTCAAAACAAATTACAAAGTATAGTCGATCTAATGAATCTTTCAATTGTACCTCTTGATAGCGTAGATACCTTTATCGATAGGTTTGGTCCATAATCTACCTATATAAAATATCAAATTATAATCCACCATAATTTTAAAAAATCTAGACTATTTTTTTTAAAAAAAATAATAATTACTTGGGGTGGGTAGGGGGTGATCAAGTCTGTTTTCTTTGTATATCCAGAATCATTCTCCTATTCATGAAATCAAACACGATCTTATGATTCGCAAGCTAATTAAACAAAGGAATATTAGTGTCTAGATAATATTATATTACTACGTATAAATATAATATTAGATCTACATGTGTTTGTATTAATTACCAATTTACCATCAACAAATTAAATGTATGGTAAATAATTGAGGTTGTTTTATCTTTAATTATTTTTTGAATTCGAATTAGATAGTATTTTTATTTAGTATGATCGCATGTATGCACCGTTTGTTCAGTTTTCTGTATCTTTAATCAGATTTAATAAAATGATGTTGTTTTTATATTTTTAAATCAAGTAACAAATCGGAGTAGAAAATCACAAGAATTTTAGTCTCCATAATAGAAATAGAAAATCATGAAGCTTTTGGTGTCACACAAGCAGAAAGTAAGATGACTATAAAAATTATTAACATAAAATAAAGCTTAATCTCGTATTTAAAGTTTAATAATATTTTCTTTCAAGATAGAATGAATTTCCACCGAAACAATAGTATCTCAAACTCTACCTTTTGCATCGGACGCAAAAGCTAAAGCAAATTATTTTAAAACAATGCGGAAAAAAGAGAGAGAGAAGAAGAGAAACCTGATGTTTGGGCGAACTCGGGTGTTTGTTTTTTTTATATATATATATAAAAAAAAAGGTAGAGTGCCTATACACAAAAGTCATATGTCTGTTCGACAAAATAAAACCTTTATTTCTCATTAATATAAAAGATCGAACATTATTTTAGTTCATAATAAATTTATCCAACACGAATTTAAATTAATTTAATTAATTATAATATAGATATTCCTAATATTAGATGTAATTAAAAATAGATCGGTTTGTAATGCATCTATATCATTAACACAAGAAATTAGGAAAATTGATTTTTCAGGCCACTCACTATTATTCTATTCATTCATTAACTGTAAAAGGCTGTGGAATGAAATCCTATTTTAAGTAATCAACCAACCTCCCACTTGGATAAATAAATCAGAGATGTGAAAATATTGCTTTTAATAAGCTAAGATTTGAATATTTTCAAATCAGAATAAGTTTTGAATAATAAAATGTCACCGTCCGCATCTGTCTTTTTTTGTGTTTCCCGTGGTCATGGATAAGTTAATTCGGTCGACTTTATTAAGGTTGAAAAAAACAATCAAGGATTAGTGACAAAAGATGATTATTCGACTTCCATTAGCACGCACTAATTATTTATGATCATATCTCATTTTTGTTCCTAAGGTATTGTTTCTTATCGGACAATTCCCCATTTAGTATACCACCGCAAAACTAAGGCGTGTTTCGATCTAGATATACTTTATCTACTTCTTCATGTGTTCCATACTAGTTGTTCATTATTAACTTTATACACTTTTTAAGAATCTATGAATATAAGGTTAATTTTATTATATTAACATTTGAATATAATAAATATAATGTCTTGAAAAATGTAATAAGGAAATGAATGATTAGGATAAATTAGGAACTAATAAGTGTAAAATTGGAACCAAATTTGATGCAAATGGTCTATGATACTCCACCATAAATACTCAACATATTGGCTGCTGAAAACAAGTAGATCCATCATTCATGCATGCATGGTATATCTTTGAAATATATCTACAAGCATCTAAATTAAAAGAGTAGAGTTCTAATTAATAGCTAGTATCTTTCTTACAATTTACGTTGTACTCTATACAATAAAAATATCAACAACAATGTGCAACGAAACGTGTCCATTGTTACACATTGGGCAACCACCGCAAATGGATCATAAGGTTGTGGTGGTGATGGGAGTCACTGGCGCCGGAAAATCAAGACTCTCAATCGACCTAGCCACTCATTTCAAGGGAGAAATAGTCAACTCTGACAAAATACAAGTATACAAAGGACTTGACATTGCGACAAACAAAATTACTGAAAAAAAAGGTTGTTTGATACCTCGCCATCTTATATTGGTGTTATTGATCCTTATAAGGAGTTGACAGCGAAGAGCTTTTGTAACATGGCTTCATTTGCTGTCAACTCCATAAGTGGGCGTGAAAAGCTCCCAATCATCGTTGGAGGATCCAATTCGTTCATCGAGGCACTCGTTTATGATAAAACCTACAAGTTATGTACAAGGTACTGTTGAATTGTGTGATAAAATATTTAGAGTGCATATTTTTATGGGGCATGCATTTGTACTACCAATGGACTTTTGAGGCCACACTTTAAATTATGTCCCCCATTAGTCTAGTGGGCTAAATTTGTCTGGAAAAAAAAATCTGTCAACTGTATAGTTTATAACTTTATATTTAAACGCAAAATCTAGTATTATTCTCCTTCCTTGCCCTTAGAGTATCCAATTTAAAGGTATTCACACAAATATCCAGGGGAATTCACTGTTTAATTAATTTGCTTGAATTCATATCTTCAAATTTTCAAGAGTGACCTAAAAAAGGCCATATGGGGCCAATATTCTCTTTTATTAGTGTCACAAAACATTTAATTATTCTTCTAACACAACCCGTTGCATAAAGTTTAATATATAACCCAAACACGTACGGATTCATACAATATCACTAGATGGTTAAATTCTTCGAACAAGATATTTAATTTATTTAATTATATTTTCAACAGATACGACTTTTGTTTCCTTTGGATCAATGTGTCCATGCACGTACTGAATTCTTTTTTGTCCGAACGAGTGGACAAAATGGTGGATAAATTAAAGGAATGGTGAATGAGGTACGGACTATGTTCAATCCTAAAAATTTAGATTACTCCAAAGGTATTCGAAAAGCCATTGGTGTCCCAGAATTCAATCGATATTTTCGGGCAGAATTATCGAGTTTGGTCGACGTGTTAAGCTACTTGAAGAAGCCATTAACGAAGTTAAGATCAACAACTGTAAATTAGCAAGCCAACAGTTTGAAAAAATAAATCGTTTGATAAATGTTAAGGGATGGAATGTACATCGACTGGATGCAACACAAGTTATGTTGAAAAAACAAGGTAAACGGGAGGAGGAGGAAATATGGAAGAATATGGTAATGGGACAAAGCAAAATAATTGTGACTAAATTCTTGTGTCAAAATTATAATAACAAGAGCTCAATGGATTATTGTCTATGGCTCCGCCATCCTGTAAGCTTTGATTTAACAAAAACAAGTATGGCATATAATAACTAATAAGTCACAGCTTAATTAAAACAAGACTTATTTAATTGTTTAAATGAAATATCATGACGAATATATTTAATATGGCCATGTATTATGCCTAGCTACTACAGTAGTATTACTATCATTAATTAATGATATTGATCATTACATGTTATTAATGACTTGATTGTGTAAAAAATACTAATTTACATTGACATATGAACATAACTTAAAACCCTTAAACTGATGTATCAAAATAATGGTGACAGTTACCCGTGAAAACTTAGAAGTATTAGAAAATACTACTATCTCAATATGAAGTCAAGAGATTCTACTGATCTACCTCCCTTAAGTGAAGCATTGGTCACTAATTTACTTTCCATTTATGTGGAGTATTGGTTATTCAGTTATTTTCCTTCCTTAAGTGGATAGAAGCGATGTAGTTCAGGTTGTTTGGTATGGTTGGAACCAGTGGCGGATCCAGGATTTAGAGTCCGTGGGTGCCAAATAGACTTATCGATTAAATTAATTTGAACCTGCAACATTAGCCATCTAAATCTCTAAAGTTGACTCCACCACACCACAAAACCAAATTTTATATCACAAGCCACACGCTTTATATTTATATAAATATTATATATCTATATATATGTATATAGTAGTAGAGTTCAGTCGGTGGGGGCACCCCCCCGAGAGGCTCATAGAGATCCCCCTGGTTGGAACAGAAGTATGACAAATATATTTCCTTTTTCCATCAAAATTCAGATATACTGAAAAATTCACATAGAAGGATACACATCCCATCTACATTTGCTTTCTATCCCTTTTTTATTTACAAGGAAATTAACTCTTAACCTCTTACTTTCATTCCTCTTAAGCTTCTTTTTTCCATCCCAGCCAAACATAGTTTAAGTTTTAAAGCAAAGAATATATGAATGGGGTTAACTTATGAAAAATATTAAGAAAATGACAAAAAGATGATAAGAATCCCATGTTCGCTCCCATAATTTCTTAGTTTTTTGTTTTGTTTTTTAATATAGAGATTTGTATTTTCAGTATACGAATTGTGAATTAATGAAATGGTCCGAATAAAGCAGAACAAATATAGAACACTCCTCTAGACAAACCAACTAGTTTGGGATTGAGACATCATAGTTGTATTTAAATGCATACAAATTCATTGAAGGAATTTTTGAATTATTATAGTGACACTTCAAATTTCTTCGAGTTGTGTAATAATCCAACTTTTAGAGCCACAAAAAAGTGAACGAGAGATGTTATTTTTATTGAAGCAGAGTACAATTAACGCATTAACAGAGAGGAACTACAGTGGTCTAGAGTCTAGACATAAATTACAGTGATGATAGGCAGAAATAGCTCTGCACTTGAGAATGAATTCCTATTGGTATTTGAAAGGAACTTCATAGGTCAAGAAGGACTGAAGTAGAGATAATACATGTGAATCAGAGAGGATAAGAAGACAACAAATTCAGAAGGGCAGTGAGAGAAGTAGACAGATTGAGACGGGTTACCTCATATACTTTCTATAGCTTCTCAGACCTAGCTTCCATGCATTTATGGACATACATAGTGACTCACAGTGGAAGTGAAGGAGAGTGAAGTAAACTATTGCAGTTACCATTCATCTGCTATGAACTAACTTAACTTGTGGTATAAACTAAAGACAGTTTAGCAACTGCTCCATTTTTTCATCCCACCCCCAGGAGCCTATAAGAACCAATAGTGTTCCCATCTATCCTCTGACCCAAACCCTCAACCTACCAGTTGATAGTGGAAGTGCTCAACCACTTGAGCAAAACCTCACTCGTCTGTCGTGAACACTTATTTTTGTATGTCCTTTTTAAAATTGTTTGGAAATGCTTTATTTATTTAAGATAATTAACAAAAAAAAACTTCTTAACTACATAAGGGTAGAGAGAAAGCAAAAAAACTCCTCCCAAGACCACCACCATGACATAATTACATCAGATTATGTGTGTGTTGTAGTTCAACAACTTCCATATACCACTCAGCAACTAGACTTTCAGTTAGCGACACTTCCAAATAACTTGTCAATCCAGAAATAGGGGTGGCATAAATACCGAAAAACTGAAACATTGAATCTGATCGAATTTTTTTGATTTTCGATTTCGGTTTTTCGGTTCGGTTTTCAGTAACACAATTTTTGTATTTCAGTTTAACCGAAATTGATGCATTACTATTTTAGATGTTATTTAATTATTAATATTATATTATCTATTTTCTAATTTCTACTTACTATTGGTCAACATCCCTTAGGCTTTCATTTTTGACTTTGTTTTTTAACTTTTCATTCCAAATTTCAATATAGTGTCTACCCAGCCGCCGCACCTCCTCTTCCAACTCCAAGTTGCAGGCGCAACGTCCGTTCCAATTTTTTTTGTCTTTCTACTTTTTCGTTCAAAATCTTAGGCTCCAACAATTTGCAGCGTTCGTCCGTCGACCAATGTTGTCTGTTTGTCAGCAAACGGCGTCCACCTAACGCGATCTAACACCTACAGTACTACATCATCAAAAACCAAATTTAATAATCAAAATCGAACTGAATCGTATTACAAAAAATAAAACCAAACCGAATTAATTCGATTTGGTGTTCGGTACAACAAACTCAATAACTAAAAATCGAAAAAACAAAAAAAACCAAACCGAACCGAACTACCAAATGCCCACCCCTAGTCCAGAAAATCAAATTCATACAAGCACATTCTTTAATTCACATATTGGCGTGAGCAATTCAGCAATTACATACGTGTAGATTGTTCATTTTAGACTTGACAGGGAAATACCTAAATATAGCTAAAAAAAGAAATAAACAGAAAGATAGGGAGGGTGACCTGTAATGGTTCCATGAACAACGGTGCCGTTTTTTAGCTCAATTGAGACAGTCTCGTTGTTCAACTTCATCAAAAATCTACACAAAAAGGTAAAGTTAAATTCATTGCTAAGTTCACTGGAAAAGAAACTCAAAGAGAAAAAAAAAATGAAGATATCGCATGAACCTGACGAGCTTCATTGTTGCTGAAGAAATTGAAGACACACTAGGGCTTAAGTCGAAGCACAGATCGAACACGACCTCAAGTTTAGGGCAAGGAGCGCCAGGGTTATTCAAAAAACAAAAGTTGCGACGTCGTATTTTACGTGCCCGTAGCACATGGGCTGCCTCATCTAGGAACGTCCATGGTACTAAACGTGGGCCGTCGTCTCACACCTTTTAATTCTAAGAATAAGAATTACACCTCTTTGCTATATATTTAAGTTGTATCCAATACTTTTTTAACTTTTCAACTTGTTGCCAGTTTGGCAATGAAACGACTCATTATTCAAAAATGTGATGGAGTTTCAAACCCATGAATGATACCGAATTCAAACCAATTTCCAATTTGGTCAAATATAGACTAGTACGCAGTAGTATACGACTCTATTCTTGGTTCTTTTTTCCTCTCATCTTTCATCATTTCAACAAATCTCTTCCCGTTAAGAGAAACAGTAATCGCTACTTGGCAATTATTTTCATAGTTTCGTTAAGTAGGATATATTTGATTTACCGGTCGAATCGTAGTTGATACACCCTTTTAGTGCTTACAGATAAACAAGTTAGGGGAAAGAACAAAATCGAGATTCACATATGCACATGCACGCGACCTTTAGATTCTTAAGACTAAATTACAAGATGTTGGTGTTATGGAGTTTCATTAAGGTTAATGCAGTAAGCAAATTAAAAGCAGAAAAAGCAAAAGTGGCGCAATGCAACTGGAAACAGATGCAAAAGAGATCAATATAGTTCTGTGACTTGACTAGGCAGAACAAAATTGAACGAGATACAAAACTAATGTTAGTAGACCATAGGATGATGCTATGACTTTAAAGATCCAGAATAATTGTTGCATGAGATCGATTTTTTTTTCTGCTGGAAAGTAAGAGCAAGTCTCTCTATCCATACATATATATGTTTTTACATAGACAATACTGCAAAAAATTAGAGCAGCTGGAATGCATTTAGCGACCTCGACCACGACCACGCCCACGACCGCGCCCACGACCACGTCCCATAGGCTTTCCTGAAGAGGAACAATCAAAGAAAGAGTATATTAGAAGGATGTCTAAGCAATAAGGAAATTTAAGCATACACCCAAAAGGCACAAAAACATCTGAACGTAGTCCTTAACAATATCAGCTGTTGGCTTCTTTGGCTTCACCCTAGGTGTTTCTTCCACCAGTAGCGTCTCAAGATTTAAGCTGTTAGGGAGGTGTAATAACGGATGTTCTTACCCCTCACACTCAGGTGATCCAACGTCATTAGATTCTTCCCTTTTAGCGTAATTTTGACAGCCTTCAGATGTGTGTTCATGCTAACATCCACACCTGTAAATATGTAACTGCCTTTAGAAACTTTAACTCGCAGCTCTCAATTTAGCAACTTCAATAAGGAGACAGATTTAATTGCCGTTGTGCGTAGTTAATATCAAAACACATACTGATATGCTTGAATACATATTTTTATATCCCGAATATATCTAGCAGTTTTCTGTAAGTATAAGCAACCCCTCAAAGAATAAAAGTCTAAAGCATGGAAAG
Organism: Solanum pinnatisectum; assembly: GCA_035578085.1. Lineage (NCBI taxonomy): Eukaryota > Viridiplantae > Streptophyta > Magnoliopsida > Solanales > Solanaceae > Solanum > Solanum pinnatisectum. The sequence goes on along the minus strand of CM069081.1, from coordinate 48,630,670 downwards.
GACAACCAACTGAGAAAGGAAAATGCTATAGGTCTCAAAATATGAGAACAGGACAAATATTTACTTTTGACTACTATAGTTATCTAGAACAGAATAAACTCTGCTATACAGATGACTATTTTCCATGCAAATTTGACATTTTCAATGCAACCAGCACAAGCCCTGGCACTTGCCTAAAAAGCCTATTTAAGTTTGCTAAGGCATCTCTACTGCCGGACAAAGAAGCTAGAGTATGATGATTTTTTCAGAGGATAAAGTAATTATTCTTTTTTAAAATGTTTAGGTACAAAGCACACCCGTATATGTATACCAAAAAGCAGAAAGCCTACCTAAAGATATGATGTTCTATCATTTTATGAATGACACCTATTCTCAATGCATAGAGGTACATCATGGGAGCACCAAAAAGAAATAAGGGATAAATGGCTACTCCTCAATTGTAAAAAATCTACAGTACAATGAATTACATAAAGCATTCACAACAAGATTACAACAACACATAAGAATTATAAACACAACACTAGTGTTGTTGTCATTAAACTTGGGTACAACATAATAAGCTATAAGTTGATTGCACGCTCGCTTAAGCTCAAGCATTCATGCATAGTGAATAACAGTAGTTCGACACAACTTTAGCTCCTCGTCTAGTTGAATTTAAGATTAGTTAACATTGCAGAGAAAAAGTCGGAGTACACAACATCATATATGCCACTTACTTCTCACTCTTTGCGCTAGTTCTACATGCTCAAATATCAAATGCAACTAGCCTATAGTACTTGACGTGTCGTACTCTTTCTGACCTAAGTACCTGGAACTTTAACCTCAAGCTGGGAATAAGAACTTACTCACGCCTCACATAGACAATGACAATCCACAAACAAGTGGAGGCAACATGATTTTTGCTTATATAATCAAAACAAGTGTTATAAGTTACCAGTATAGCAACAGCTAGGTAATCAAAATTTTATACAGATAAAATTTAATATTGAACATAGGTTTTGTCAATTAGTGTTACATTTGCTGAGATGAGCAACTAATGCACATCTTTGGAAACAAAGGGATAAAGACAACAGGGTTTTGCATAGAAACTAAAAGAGCTCTTGGACTAAATGATTCCAGTATAGAATGTTTCACTTGTAGGGACCTGAGAACAATGGTGGCATAATAAACTGGAACCACGTGCAAGACGACTTAAATTTCTAAAGAGCTTTACATTATCGACCTTGTTGACACCAAATTTTGGTCACATATTTTTTAAAATTTATACTTTTAAGTATTTTATTTTTTAAATAGTTCAAAATACATGTTTTGCAATTTTAATGCAGTTTGTTGATAATTATCCTTATTCTCTGAATATTAGGATTTTTATAGATTAATTTTGTTTATATTATTTTGTCACAACCAGTTGAATACGTTCAAATATTTATTCATTTTTTATCAAATCATTATTTCTGCTAAATTACATTTTTTACATGTCATTGGTTACGTTCGTTACATGTTTTTTTCATATTCATTTTGATATTTTGCACAGTAATACTTTATACGCAAATATTTTATTGATCGGTGATTTTGACTCACGATTTTAACATAGTGATATTGTAGTTTTCAATTTCCCTATATAAAGAATAGTTTGCCTATTAAGGGGCGGTGAATATTTTTTTAGATTGGGAGAAAGAATTACAAATGTGTAAACCTCCATACCGCTGCCTTCACTTTTCCCATTCTTCTCCGGTGAAACCCCACCCCTTTTCCCGCGAAAATCAACCAGAAAACCAGCCAAGCGACCGGAACACCACAACTCCGGCCAAACCACCTTCTTCCTCCACCTCTACAGCAGAAAACAACCAACAACCACCACTAAACCTCCAGAAAAACACCTGAAACCAGTGAACTCACAAGTCAGAAACGCCACCCAAACGACCCCTCTTCCTTTTCCCCACTTTTCCGACCAGACCCATCGCCAAACAGTCACAAAACCACACCCAAACCACCATCCTCCCCAACTCAGAAACTCCGGTGAAGCAACCAGAAACTCCACGAGTCCACCACCTCCGAAACTCCCCTTCGTTTTTCGCATTTTCCGGGCAGCAACTCCGGTGAGGAGTTCAAAGCTCCGATGAATCGGAGCTAAACGAACCAGTCCCTTCCCCTCTCCCCTTTGACGATTTTTTCTCTTATTTTGTAGGTAAGCTGCTGCCATTCAAATGAACTCCAAGCTCCGACGTAGCTCTGAACCAGACTCGATCATCTTTTCCGGCGAAACAGCTCCGAAGCTCAGATCCAGAACCGACCATCCCAGCTCAAAGCTCACGTGAACAATACAGCAACTCCAACTCCGGTAAACAAACAACCTTTTTTTTTTACACTTCGTTATTATTTTTCAGATATGGCGTGAGGGGTTCAAACTCCGGCCACTATTAGGTTCATTTTCGTATTCTATGTTGATTTTTCCCACTGTGCTGATTTGTTTTGGGTGGTGATTCATCAATTTTATGTTATTTTACCGAAATTTTGGCTCCAATAAGATCATTGTCATATTTTATTCTAAATTGGTTATGGCTTCGATTTGATTCAGTTTTATGTTTTATGGTATTGTGGTATTTGCTTTACTTTTTCTTATTTTTTCTATCGTTGCTAAGTGTATTTTTTTTTATTATTGAGTTGGTTTTGTGCATTTTCTATTTTTTGATGGTGGATAATATATTTCCCAGTGAGCATATGATATTGGTTGTTTTGGACTGTTGTTAATTTATAATTTTATATTATTTTAGTTGTAGTTAACTTTGAAAGTTTATACATTGCCCTTATTGTGTTATTATCTTGTTTGCCTCTTTAATTCACTGTTGTCATGTGTTGGATTTGTTTTATATATAATTTTATATTGGATTTTGTTGAGTTTTTCATAAAAATAGTTTACCTCTGTGATTACATTTTATGTTGTCATCGTTTTGTGTTACTTGGGGCTGATTATAGCATTTTGTTTCTTAAGTTAATGTCAAATGTTTGGCTGAGAAATTTTTTCCGTCGGTTTTGGAGGAAATTTAGTTTAAGTTAATATATTTTGTATGTTAAAATTGGCTGATGAAGAAATTACCGTCGATTTTCAAGGCCTCCTATCTTAATAAGACGGGTTTTTATTTTTAAGTTATTCTTTGATCCATTTATTTTTATTCATGTTTATTTATTACTAACACTTTTACTAAGTGTTTTTACAGGTACACAGAGTTGCTTCCCATTGAAGCTATTCGAATTATGTTCGAATTATAGTCTTATTCATTATTGCATAGTATTGACGATAGGCAAATTTAGGCTGATTTCTATATTATTATTTTATCATTCTATTTGTGTATATTGCATGTTTATTATACTTGGACATTATTTTATTCTCCTCCTCAATTTGAAAAAATGAATTATGTCGGGATCCACATTTGTGGATTTCGAAGGATGTCTAACCCCTTACCTGGAATAACCTAAACCCCTTATCTAGAATCTATTGGTTTTGTAGACAAATTTTTAAAAGTTAATTTATTAATTGATTTTCTAGTTTTCCTTAAAATTAGGTAGCGACTTCCTTTTCATTGTTTTATCCCTTTTACCCCTTTTTAAAAGGCACTTTTATTTCTTTTTAAAATTGAGTCACTGCGACATTGCGCCCTCTCACGAGATGTCAACACATAGAATAACTAATAATTCATTAAATTTACGAAAATGTTTCAATTGGAGAAAAAATCCATTCAAAGTTATGGTGTGTAATCAGATACTACAATTGACTAGAACTAAAATCAGTTAATAATTCATGAAGTAAATAGATATAACAACTTTCCATACATACATATATGGATAAATATTTATTGGCATAAGATATTTACTCCACAATTAACTAGAACTGAAATCAATTATGGAGTAAACATATAAATGAACTTACCTTAACACACGTACATTTATAGATAAATATTTATTACCTAAGATATTCACATCCAATTAATTCAACTTACTATATGTTAAAGTAAATGAAACTCTATCCCACATAGTTTACGTATGTAACTGATAATTTTACCATATATAATTTAAATATGTTTTTATATTTTCCTAGATATTTTGATGTAGTGAAAATATGTATGAATTAACTATGATTAGATAATTAATATAAGTAATGTATGTATAAGTACATATAAAGCATCTACTAGTTTGGTGTAAATATCTTGTACTTCACATGCTAAGTTTTTACCCACATTCATTCTATAGAATAATTAATAAGTAATAAAATCTACATAATTCTTTCAATTAATGGCTATATAATCAGATATACATACTTGACAATTGACCAAAATTGAAGTTAGTCAACAGATTTTGTGGACTAAAAACAAAATGAGAAGGCCAAACTTATAAATAGTGGCATTTGTACAACTTTTGTTCTTCACTTCCAACAGTACTAGTTGTAAAATCTTAAAAACTATAATGTCTAAATGTTCTCGAGTTAGCCGTGCTGATAGTTTCGACCAACCCAACCACCCTAACAAAAATTCATTTTGCTTGGATCTATATACTTTATGGAGCGGAATTCAGAATTTTAATCAAATATATATACATACATATAGTACTGCGTACTCCCATTTCTCCCTTATGTGGCACTATTTTAAATCATTAACGATTATGAGTTATATAATTTTTGTATAGATATAATTTTAAAACTCTTTTGGAATACACACAAAAACTTGAGTAGTTCAACATAACATCGAATATTATCGCCAAATTTGAAATGGACGTAAGAATATAATCCAAGCCTAAAATTTTGTCAAACTTCAAGACATCTCTGATCTCACTTGTCATTATTTCTTATTTTGTTTTATTTTAATATATTTGTTAAATTTTATGTTATGATTGAACACAGTTCAAATCCATACTGCACAGAGGAATGTCGTCAAGTTCAGATAGATTTGGATGAAGAATTGGAGGAGAAGAAAATGAAAGAATCAGGGGAAAAGGTGGAGAAATAATTAATTACTAGCTCATGCAGAAGGAGGGCTAATATATGTGCAATATTGGCTGTTGGTTTTTGTGATAAGTTAATTGTACTTTATGTACCATTGGCTTATATATAGGCTATCTATATATCATATCTAAAATTTTATATTTTCTAGCAAGTTGAAATGAATCTGTCCGTCTTGTATTATAAATATTATAAATAAGTAGTTGCGTTTGTTTACAATAGGTCATCAATTGTACTCTGTAACATTTGAACGCCGGGTATGAAATCTATGTTATTTTATTGTTTCAGAAAATTCTATTTATTTTGTCTGGTTAATGCTTTTTAATGTTTTACTACTACTAGTACGTACTCCTATATTGTAAGATCGGTTGAATTTACATGTTGCTTTTAAGTTGTAAGTATATGAAAATTTAGAAAATAAACCAGGAGTAATAATCAATCTGTTATGGTCGAAGGGTGAGTTGATAACTTGATATGATAGGGTCATCATTTATGGACTCAAAATAAGTTTTGTATGTTGCGGATCTAGATTACTTGTTTAGGTTCACAATATGTCTAGATTCATTGAAACTTTTTGCTCTATAGTTACTTACCTTAACATAAAGATGGTTAGCGGTAGAGAAAATAAGTAGCACTACTGATTATATTTTGCTTGAATATTATATTTCTGTGTCTTAAAGCAGTGTTGATTGCTTACCTTAAAAGATTTGTAACTTTTTTATATTATGCATGCGTAGCATAAAACTCTTAATACATATTAAAAAGAAAGATTTATACAAAAAAATTCATCGCTGATCATTCATACATCCTTAATATGAATAACAGATTAGCAATACATAAGAGCAACGGAGGGAAAACTCTGGGGGCATCGTGATTCTGTTGGACAATCGATGGATCAAGAAGTTAACGTGTTTATAGTGTTGAAATTATAGTGAATTAAAACGAAACTATATATTAATATCATTAAGTTTGGTAATCCATATGCATTTAATTACTTATTGCAGAAAGTTGAGCCAGCAATGCTTGAGGAAGCAGAATTAGAAAAAGAGTCACATTCACTATATTTGATCATTTTGTGTACTTGCTACTTCTTTTGTTATTTCTTCGGGAAGGAGTAGAGACACAAATTAGGAATTGCTTTTAATTTAAACTCCTCTATCAATTATTATTATATTCATATTGAGCCCCCGACTAAACCTAGTTCACATTAAGAAGGAAGCGTTCTCTTACAAGATTTTTTCAATATCCAAGATCAAACTCGAGACTCTTAATACTCATCCCACCAAAATCCTTGTTGGTCTCCCTGTCATGCTTCATTGTTTTGAAATATGGTGACAAAAAGACCTTTAATTATTTTCAAACAGATTTCGGTAACTTGGACGGTTCACACAATGTGAGGTCAAGGCCCAAATGCACATTTAGGACATATGGTACGTAGGTTCAACTGAACTCATAACTATTACTATCCATTTGAACTATGTTTACGAAAAAAGAAAAGAAATAATCATTGGGCGGGCCAGATGGCTAGAGTTGAATAAGAATGCAGAGAATAGTAGATACAAAGCAACTTCAAACAAGTAACATTGGTAGCATCAACCACACTATCAATAATCAAGACTGCAACAAATACAGATTGGTCTTTGCAATAAGCAAGATTTTCGGTTTCTCCTGCCCCAATGGCATCTGATGTTTTCGCTGAAAATCATTTACAAACTATTAGAGACATCAACAAATGTATGCTAGGAATGTATAGACAACTTATTCATGTAAATCATAAATGTACAGTAAATAATGCAGTTTTTAAAGCAGATGAACATACAGTAAAGACCCGCATACAACTTATATAGACTATTTGCGGCTCTGAGTGAAAAACATAAGCACATTGTTCTATAACTTATAACTGCTATGTTTGGTAGATCAGTGAGCTTGATGTCTTCAATATATCTGAAGATTTTCATGTTACATCATCGTCTGCAACACTACCAATGTTCAGACTTCCAGGAAAAAGAGAACAGGTCACAGAAAGGTAAGGAGTATGTGAATGAATCCAGTTGTACTAAGAAAACAAATAGGCCACATAACCATGATATTCGACACCTCATCTCCAAGAGAACATGGTGAATGATTACTTCATAGAAATTAACTATATATAGGATAGCAGCGATTCCAAAAAAGAGTGGGCACAAGCAAGACACTGTGCTTTCGGCATGAAAACATGGAAATTTGACACTAATACATTCTGGAAATTAAAAAAATTCATACTGGATGCAGTTGAAAGCATAGAGACAAGTCCAACCTCAACGTAGAGTGCAGAACTGGAGAAGCTCAACCAACCATTGTGCGCTTTCTTCCTCTTTGCCTCACTAAAATAAGTTACAAAAACAGAAAGGAAAAAAACATAAAGAAATCATCGGAATTAAAACCATGCTATTTCTTCTTTCTGGGAATAACAAGGTAATAAACAGAAAGGGACATGTATGAAGAGTCGGCAGCACCTTCGGCTAGCTTGTTCAAGGTTGATGACCACTGCTTTGAGGACTTCCTATATGCAGCAAGTATCCGGTCCATCTGCGATAACCATATAAACCATACAAGATGAATATGGGAAAAAGAGCACCGAGAGAAGTAGAGAACATAATGTCATAAAAAAATACTGTTTCTGAGAAGAGGTGCATGTTTTCCGCAATAATATGATCACATGACACGAATCATATAATGCCCAAAGGCAAAAGGAAGATTAATTTTAAAGAAGAAATTAACATCCTTTGCCTGAAAGAAATTATAATTTTAAAATGAGGGAATACAGAAGAACAAAAAGCTTCAAACAGCTTTATACATGCCTCTAACTCACAAAACAGTAGATATGACGGAGCTTACCACATTTCCACAAGAAGAGTGCATAGAGAGTAAAGCACGTTCTAGTACATATAAATCAACTGCTTTATCTTCTGGAAGAGTTGAAGTAAAGCTTAGACCAAAGTCAATCAGCACCTGGAGAAAAAGTACAAGTGATAGACCAATAAACGCATTGAGGGTGACTTTAGAACTTCATCCTCCAAAACCAAGAGAAAAAGGCAAATAAAGAAAGAGATTGAAGACAAAGTCAATCATGAGAGCTAGAGGAACATTCTAAAAGAGAGAGAAAAAGTTCACCAGCTGATTGACAGAACTCCTAAGTAACATGTTTGATGTTGTCAAATCGCCATGGACTAGGCCACCATCATGTAGTTTTCCAATAGCATTACCAATCTGTGTTGTAATATCAGCCATCCGTTCTTCGTCAACTCCAACTAGTCCAAAGCCAAGCAATATATCTTTCACAGAAGGACCTTCAACGTATTCAAAGGTGAGAGTATGCATAACAGTGTCAACAGCATATAACACTGGAGTAACAGCACCAAGCCGTCTAGCTTTTGTCATGCACCTAGCCTCCTGTGCCAGAATTTAAATATTTCTTTAAGCAACACAAGCTTTAAGAAAGATTAAAGGAAAGAGTAGGTATCATTTACACCGACCGCATTCAACCGTTTAAGAGTGAGCTTTGAGTCCAAAGTCGGATGCCTGTATTTCTTTGAAAACCGTTCCTTGATAATACACCTTCTACTACCCACAAATGTTGACTCAAATACCCTCTGATATCCTCAACAGAGAAACAAGATAAAATGTTACAGACATTCTAGAGTCAACAACTACTTGCCATCAAATGAACATTGGCAGAAACAGTAGCACAGATTATTATTAACTCATAAACTATACAAAAGACACACGCACATGCGAAATCTTTCCAAAAGAAAATGAGAGAAAAAGATCAGAAATATTACAGGAAAGTTTTATAGAAACACAATACTGAATTAAATATAAACTCACAGCCTCAGCTCCTTGCTTGATTAAAACCAACGATCCATCACTTCCATCTGCCTTGATTTCCATCTAAGTGAGATCTCCAATAAACTTCGGGTGCAAAAAAATAAATAAAAAAATAAGTAAAAACTAAAAAGAAATGGATAACAAAACTTTAGGCTTCCATGAAACAAAGTTCTTTAGCTCTTCCACAATTCAAGTACAACATGAAGATTGCATGCAAAAGAACGCTAAGGAAATTCTTTGGCATCCGAGGGCGTTCGCTTACATTGGGAACCATAAGGTCTTAGGTTCAAATCCAATCGAAGGCAAAAACACTTGTTGAATCCTGTCCATCTATCCAAGCCTTGGTGGATAGAGTACCCGTACCTATGCTGGTGGGGGTAGCAGATACCCCATGGAATCAATCGAGGTCCGTTACCCAGTACTTATGCTAGTGGGGGTAGCAGATACCCCATGGAATCAATCGAGTTCCGTGTGTTATGAACGAAGTTCAGCCCAATGTGGATACCAACGTCATACAAATAGTTATTGGGCTGACAAAAGCTATTGGGCCGAGAACAAGCAATAGGGCTAGGTTAATTTGGGATCCGGGTTGAGTAGTGGGCATGGAAACGACTCCATCAAAAAGGGTAGTGCAATGTGATTCAGGGATTATGGAAAATTGTTGAGAAAAAAATGTCTAGTCCTCTCATCCCCTTTCTTTGAGTCTATGCTTCTCATCTCCCTTCTAATTATCTTCTACAATAGTTTTCTTTGTTAGTTTTCATTTTCCGTTGTAACTTCGAATTTAGTGATTATAATATTTGAATGTTTCTATTGTGACATCGGAGTTGTTACACCGTGCTTTGGACACCACAATTATTAAAGAAAATAAAAATCTTTGATGTACACAAAGGTCTTTCTGTGATTTTCTATTTTCTTCGTGGACAAAAGGTTAGTAGGTAGCCGAATGTTGTCACATTTCATGTGGTAGAAGCCTCCCCTCTGTTTCTCCTTATTTGTAATCATATTTAGGAATCACATATTTTCTTTGTTCTTCACTGTTTATTACTATACCTCTTCTAATTAATTTATCAAGAAAAGAGACTAAGCTACCATTATAGTTTAAAATAGAGGGAAAATAATTTTTTGTTTAAGTGTTGTTTATTGTAGCTAAAGGGAAGCTTCAATTTTTACAAGTATAAAACCCAATTTGTAGCATTTCAAAGCATCACCAAAGCAGTAGCAGCAGAATTTGGAGATAAAAACTTGGGAAAAAAAGAACGAGCAAAAACAGCCATAAACGAATTATGAAAACTGAAGAGCAATTTGTGAGTTTTAAGAATAGTGAAAGACACCTTTTTCCCGTTGAAGATAAGCAGCGCCGCCACCACAAACCGCACAGCTTCGATTTGGGATTTTGGTCCTCAAGGTTTTAGAGAAGTGATAAGTTTGTCCTTAATAGATCCAATGGGTCATCTTCTGACTAAAGTAAAAAGAGAAAATGCAATAAATGGTTCTTTAAGTATAGGATTAGGCCTAAAATGAATTCTTACTTATATACTTAGTAGATTTAGTCCTTTAACTTAACTATACACTTATCGATTTTAGTTCTTTAAGTATTCAAAAATCTTATCAGGTTTGATTATTGTCCATTTTTTAAATACAAATAACTTAGATTTATATTAACGAAACTTTTCGTGAAGTCAAATCTTTAGCTCATTTTTTAAGTTGTTTAGATTTGATTTTACTACTCAAATTTCTCTACGTAAAATAAAATGAACAGAATAATAAAATTGATATATTTAACAAAAAAAATTAAAAATAAGTTGCAATCTACCATTTTATAAATTTTAATTCCGAAAAATTAAACAAATTCCTTTCAATAAGTCGTTGGAGTACAAATTTTGGATTTAATAAGTAATATTTTTTTTTATAATAACTTTTAGCATATTCAAGTCATTGGTAGCAATAAAATATGCTTCATTTTATCGTCCGTTAAATTAAATTATAATTTATATTTTTCTTTCTTCATGAATTTTATTTTGAATCGTTGATGTTAGGGTTTTTTATATAAGGATAAGTTGAAGAAAAAATAGTGAGGATAGAGAAAAACAACTGAAAATTAATGCTAAATGATTTAATTTTTCAAGACATGGATTCCGTTAATATAAATCTAAGTTATTTATATAAAAAATAGACAGAGAACAAATTTAATAAGTTTTTAAATACTTAAAGGATTAAAATCGATAAATATATAGATAAGAAATCTTTTGAATTGTTGAAGAATTGAATTCGACAAAAATATAGTTAAAGAACTACTCCTTCCGTTTTAAAAAGAATGACCTCCTTTCCTTTTTAGTATATTTAAAAAAGAATGACCTCTTTTTTTTATATAATATTTTAATTTCAGTTTTCCACATGACAATTTTATATATTTGACATAAGTTTAATTTAGAATCATAAGATTCAAAAGTCTTTTTTATTTTATTAAATTGAGTGTCAAGTCAAATTAGGTCATTATTTGTGAAAGGAAGAAAATACTATTTTAGTAAGGGACTATTTATGTCACTTTCTGAAAGTAAAAAGGGCCTATTAGATACAAAACAAGAGACCAAAAAACAGTAAAGTCGACAAGAGTTTGCATTTTAGCTGCTATGTCGAAGTTTTCGGTGCAACAATCAGAGTGTGAAACACAATCGGTGGATGGCTCCTCTAAAGAAATCCAAGAAGGATTCTAACAAGTTGAAGAAAATCAAAGCCAAAAACAAGAAAAACAAGTCCATCAACATTGTTCCTGTTGAGAACAAAGGAGCTGAATGCGATTGGTGGGATAGTTTCTGGCACAAGAACTCATCAACCCCAGGTCCCTCTCTGCTCAAATTTTCATTCTTTAACTACATTTTCGCAAATTCTATTGTTTTTTCTATTCCATTTGACTTGTTAAAGCTCTGTTAGACTTTACTTAGACTTCCATTGGGGTGTTGGTAAATGTCAATATTGGAGCTTTAAGCCTGATTTCTGCAAATTTAGTGCATCATTTTAATCCCTTATTTGTTAAATTCGCAAAGCAGTCAAGGGGATTCACATATATATAATATGTACATAAAAGAATTGTTTTTGACATATCTAATCAGTGTAATTTTCTAGCGAATTGACATCCCCTTGTAGACAAGGTAGCTCCGCTCCTGCACCGCTGGCGGTAGGTTGAAGGGTTGTGTGAAAAATAGTCTGATTTTTCATGTTGTTGACTCTAACTAGTTTAATTGATTGATTTACTGCATTTATCTCTGGCTTCTATATGCATAACATACTTGAAGTCAGGTCTCTAAAATAGGAAGAAAAGAGGTTACTTAAGACTCCTGTTATAAATGTTCTCTCTTAAAAGTCTAATTTATTCTAGTGAAATCCAAGGCGTTGTAGATATTGTCAAAGGCAGAACTTCTACATTGGAAACGTTTTGTGGCAGGAGCTGTTATAGTTAGGATAATAATTAATCATTCTTAGGTTTGTAATGTGATTGTTGTCCATTTTTCCTTAGTAAAATGAAGGTTTTCCCGCTAGATTGACTCTAATTTCACCCCATGTAAGTAAGTTTGAGAGATTCCGATAGACTGGAGTTGTGTGCTAGGATGTTTTATGTAACAACAGTCTCGGAACCCGTCTTTTTATTTTTGCAACTTTTTCCTATAAGGTCATTTTGGATTTTTTTTTTCTTTTTTGGTCTCTACGTTGCAGGGATTAACTCGCTCTTATATCTTATGTCTTGCAGGTTCTGGTGTACCTAGTGATGAAGAGGAAGGTTTCAAGTATTTTTTCCGTGTTTCCAAGAAGACTTTTGATTACATATGTTCACTTGTAAGGGAGGACCTTATCTCAAGACCTCCTTCAGGTCTGATAAACATTGAGGGAAGGCTTCTTAGTGTTGAGAAGCAAGTTGCGATTGCATTGAGAAGATTGGCTTCTGGTGAATCCCAAGTTTCAGTTGGGGCATCATTTGGGGTCGGGCAGTCCACTGTGTCTCAGGTTACCTGGAGATTCATTGAGGCATTGGAAGAACGTGCAAAGCACCATCTTAAGTGGCCAGAACCTAGTGAGATGGATATAATCAAGTCTGAGTTTGAACAATCATTTGGTTTGCCTAACTGTTGTGGAGCAATTGATTCAACTCACATTATAATGACTCTTCCTGCTATTCAAACCTCAGATGATTGGTGTGATCAGGAAAGCAATTACAGCATGCTTTTGCAAGGTATCGTGGACAGCGAGATGCGTTTTTTAGACATAGTGACAGGATGGCCTGGGGGCATGACCACTTCAAGGCTGTTCAAGTGCTCTGGATTTTATAAACTCTGTGAAAGTGGAGATCGTTTAAATGGAAATGTCAAAATGGTGTCTGAAGGAGCAGAAGTTAGAGAGTACATTCTAGGAGGATTTGGTTACCCTCTTCTTCCATGGCTTATTACACCTTATGAAGGTGAAGACCTCTCGGATCCTATGCTAGATTTCAATGCGGTGCATGAGACTGCAAGTTCAGTTGCAGTAAAAGCCTTCTCACAATTGAAGGGAGGTTGGAGAATCCTTAATAAGGTTATGTGGAGACCTGATAAACAGAAACTCCCCAGTATCATCCTCGTGTGTTGTTTACTTCATAATATTATCATTGATTGTGGAGACAAATTACATCCTGACGTTGCCGTATCTGGTTATCATGACCCAGGATATGAGGGACAGAGTTGCAAGCAGATCGAATCAGTGGGGAGATTAATGAGGGGCAAATTAACTAAACTCTTACAGACTACCAAAAAAGAAGGCTCAATGAAGATGATCATCTAACACTGCATTGGAAAAATTGCAGTGATTTTCTTATCACGGTCATCTCTTTTCCAAGGAAATAGAAGGCCTTTCCAAAAACTTTTGTTTCAAACCATGCCGAAGATATAAATGGAGTTCAGGTACAAGATCTTTCTGAATGTAGAAAAGGGTGTTTCATAGTCCTTGAATATATGTGAAGACTTACCGTTCATACCTAACAGTTTCACATATCATTTAGGTAAAAATCTTTCAACATTATTCTAATCATCACTCTTTTTCTTTTTTTTGTTGTGACATATGGCCTGTCCTAGATTATCTGCATTTAACTAGAGACTTGAATCAACTGTCAATAATAATGTAAAGTGAAATTACCCTTATTTTATCCAGCATTTTAAACCTTGATATATAGGAAGTTATGCTATGTCATGAACCATTTTCAGACTTGCCCAATTCCTGTAGGGATATATAATATCTTAAATCACATAATTTTTTGACATGCGACAAGACAGTTATTTTGATTCACAATATACCTGCTGTGAGTTTTCACTCTATAGGGCCTCTTAGAGGTATAAACTCTTAGAAGTTCTTTTGATGGTGATTAATTTTGGTTTAAGAATACTTTTTAGTAATAGCTGGCTCTTTAAAAGTTACCAAATGCAATCACCCCTTCATAGTTCACAGTCTATTGTTAGCCATCTTCATTTCTTCGCCTTTCTCCCCAAAGTGGATGTCTCTGTTAAATGCCTGATTTTGAGTTATGGCATACTAATGAGACTAGTACGTCATACGTGTAATTTCATTGAACTCACAAATATGGACAATCAAAACTCCCAGAGAATAGATGAATACCAAAACTAATTTATTTTTGCTAGTTCAAATAGTCATGGCACAAGTTGCAAGTGGCTTAATGAGATCTCTTCACCAAAACAACTAGGTAAGGAAGAAACCTTGATGTCCCTAGTCAATTAAAAAAAAAAAGGAAGGAAGAAATCTTAATGTGAATGACCTAAGTCAACATAGGAGGTTATCGCGTGATAACTTAATTAATAATTGTAGCATGTGAATGTACGTCTTTTACCATGTGATAACCCAGTCAAGGCAGCTAGTCACTAGCCTCCCCTTTGAGCCACCTCGGTAGGAACACATTAGTGAAGTTCTTAAGCCTTTGGTGCAGAACGGGCTACATTTTACAAGATAATTTGGCTATTTGATATCAGGAAAGAACACTATGATGTGAAACTGAAAGTAATTCAATGTAAACAGTGTCATATGCTAGTCATAAGTTTATAAAAATTCTTGCATGGGGCAAAAGATATTGAATACACATAAAACTGATCCTATGATGAAAACTGAACATTTACAGATCATTGCAGGTAAATAATCATTCTTAAAACGGGAGCACATTATTTTACAAAATGTGGGAGATAAATAAAACCCTTCCAGTTTATTCAATGGAAGAGTACTGCAGGCAAATCTTGACTCCTTTAAGCCAAACTATGATATGCCGCATCTTTACAAATTAAGATGCACACATGAACCACTAAAACAAACACTGTTCTATAATACTAATAATTAATTTGTAAGTCAAACATTGTTGCTCCATTTTTGCGAACCATCTTCTGAAGATATTGGTTTGCAGGAGTGAAGCATGAAGTTGCATGCTTCTACTGCTTCCCCTACTGTTAGGAACATCCACTCTTGTCCTAATGTTTCTATGAATTTGGATTTGTTCAACTTCTTCATCACCTCTGCTCCTGGATTCGCCAAAATGAGCTGAAATTCCACAAAACCACACCATATGTTAGAGGAGTTTAACTTTTATACCGTGACAATGTAATAGAACTTATGCACTATTACGCCACTTAAAAAATAACAAGTAGAATCTATTTTGTTAATGGTAGTGTGGTTAGAATCCATTGTTGGTTGGGAAATGGACTGTTGGTTTGTTTATATGGACTTGGGTAGTCTTTCCCTCACGAGCTAGCTTTTAGGATTGAGTCAGACCCAAATGTCATATTTTTACATGGTATCAAAGCTCTTGCTCCCACGTTCCAAATGGGTCGGGAGTTGGGGTGTTTGAGTGGGTGTGAGTGTGGGGAGTGGATGAGTGGTTTGCTTATATGGACTTGGGCAATCTTCCCCTCATGACCTGGATTTTGGAGTTGAGTTAGGTCCAAATGTCATATCTTTACGGTTAACATAGTAAGACACTATGTAAATAAGAAGCCAACCTTGAGATCTCTTCTATCAAGATTTTTCTTGACCTCTTCAAACATGCTAATTCCACTTGTATCTATGTTACCAACAGCTGCACATCAAAGAATTTAGGCTGTCAGTGTTGCTGAAATTCAGTTTGATCAACTGCATATGTTATCTACTGTTTTTTTTGGAATTAATAGACACAACGTAAATGAACTAACCTCCCATATCAAGTATAACATACTGCAAAGTTGTTTCTCCTGAAGATTTTAACTTGTCTTCCTCGTCGTCAATCCACCTTGAGATCCTATAATAGGAAATTGAATTAACACATAGTTAGTATTTGTAGAAAGAGATTATTGTTGTTGTATACTGACAATGCAACTTGGTAGTATAATACATACGTAGTCAGTTAAATTGTTACCTCTCTCTTAAATAGCTTGAGTTAGTGAAGAAAATAGGAGCTCCAATGTCAAGTATGAGAACTCCCGGAACGTTGTTTGTATTTGGATATTGCTCCACATTTCTGTAGATCATAGAATTGGGGATATTACCAAGTACTAAAGTCCTTGGCCTTGCTACAGAAAGTAACACCCTTAGCAATGATAAGCCAACCTGCATTTGCATTAAACAAAAAGAGTTAACTTAAGTGACGTAATACATTAGGAAGTAGTAGTAGTAGTAGTACTTACAGCCATGACTAAGCCAATTTCAATGTTGCCAAAGACAACACCAATGTATGCACTCATGCAAACCAAGAAGTCGAATTTGTCGACATGCCAGAGATGAATGGCAGCATTATAATCGATGAGTCCGAGCATGGCAGCAATAATAATGGATGACAACACGACGAGAGGAGTGAAGTGGAACAATGGCGTTAGCAATAGCAACGTCACCATCACAGCCAACGCCATGACAATGTTTGATACTGCTGTTTTGCATCCTGCGTTGAAGTTCACTGCTGATCGCGAGAATGGCCCTGCACGCACATTCATTTATTTTTCACGAGAGTTTAACTTTTATACGCGACTATCAACATGAAAAACAATTACCTATTCACATTTTGACAAGGAATTGTCTTATGACTCCCCCCACCCACCCAAACCTCCAAAGCATAAAAAATGAAATGATCCACAAATTGTGATTCTCTTTTCCGATTAATTCCATGTTATTTTAGTGGACAAATTATTCGGTACACGTCTGTCAGCAAGTATGGTAGGTTGGGGTTTCAATCGGGTCATATAATCACATGGTATATGGGCCCAAGTGACACAAGAACTGATAGTAGTCCAAATCAAAATAAACTTTCGGCCCATAAAGGATAAAAAGAAGGTTAATATTGATATTTGAGCATACCAGTAGTGAGGTAACAAGAGGTGCATGAGCCAACTATGTTCATCATCCCAAAAGCAATCATCTCTTTGTTACCATCTATATGGTAATTCTTGAACATTGCAAAACTTCGACCTACTGCTATTCCTTCCTGTACACACGATTTTGTATTACTATCGAATCATTTAAAAAATAACTATAAATAGTTGTATGTACATATAATCGGAATTAGTAATATATAAATAATATTGCCTTTCTAAAAAAGCTTTTTTAATTATGCGGAAAAACCATACCACAATAGTGTTATGTTTGTAGTGAAAAACAATGCAAGTAGCAGATGGAAACAAATAAAGAGCAGCTTACAGCAAGGGCAATGACACCCGTGACTATGCCAGTTTTGATAGCCGTTGTCATATATTTCGATCCAAACGACAGATCCATTATTGATGGTGGATTTATCCCTTTCTTCAGCTCTCCAATCTGTAACATTTTTAAAAAAATTAGTATATTATTCACATAGCAATCCAATTATTCCACATAATGGATGACATACTATGCAATTTATTTTGCACTCGGGATCGTTTTGGGATTAACTACAAGGATATGGGATAACTTATTTCATCACTAAGCTATAAATGATGGGATAAATAATCCCATGACAACCTAATACCTTCAATCAAACAGAGAGAAAAATAATCCTACATTTATTAAACTCTTGGATCTCAACATGCCGCAACCCTAAAGTTCTCATATTACTCTATTTAGTACTACGATTGAAACCCGTGAGTGACAAGAACAAATGAAAACACTTAATTTGTTGTCGTTTTTTTGTCTTTGAGTGCGACCAATTTTATTTTAGGACAAACGACTACAGCTATCAATCAGAAGCGTCTTGTTCATGTGCTGATAACTAATGTCTAACCAATTGCAAGTATCTTGTTCATGTTCATGTTTTATGTACTTACACAAATGTATATTTACTAATTGATACTCCTTATATAGCTAGTAAAATGTAATAACAACTAGCTGGTAATTAAGATATATAGTAGAATCATAACTTCAATGGAATTAAAAATTCTTACCACAGCAACACCGTGTTTTTCAGCATGCGTTATATAAACGAGAATAGTTCCCAATATGACAGACGTCAATGGCGCCATTGCCGATACCCAGAACAGCTTTGGTCTCTTCTGGCTCTGCATGCATCAATCTCCGTTAGTACATAAATGTCCATTTTTTACTACTATAAAATATAGTAGCACTAACTATTTTTTAAAAAATTGAACTTTTTTTTTACTTTGACGAAATTAAGGACAATTTCGCTTTAATTTGTTAGCTTTTTTTCGGAGTGGGAGTAGGTGTTAAGTAGAGGAGAAAATTAAAGTCATGATTGTCTATAAATTACATTTTTTCGGAAGACTTAGGAATTTTTTATTTTTATTTTTCATCATGTGTTTGATATCCACATTGGAGCTTAATTAATCCATATTCACGTTAGGTAAAACCCATCCAAGCTTAGTGCCCCCATTAAGGAATTTTTTATACCAAAAGATATGAAAAGGTCATTGGGGATTGCAAGTCTAAAGTGTTTCAACTTTTAGTAGACTGCTTTTGAGTTGTGGATAGTCAAAAGGTAATGAAAGTCAGTTTGTGTATATGCTTACCAAAAATTTGGCGAGCATCAAGTAGAAAAGGAAACAAAATCCCAGCACCCCACTTTCCCATCGCCACTGCAATTATTTATATCAAAATCATATGATCAGTATTCATATATATTCAAAGAAAGTAGAGTAACAAATACTATAAGTGAACAGCCAGAAAATAATAATACTAGATTAAT
Organism: Solanum pinnatisectum; assembly: GCA_035578085.1. NCBI lineage: Eukaryota > Viridiplantae > Streptophyta > Magnoliopsida > Solanales > Solanaceae > Solanum > Solanum pinnatisectum. Next base: position 48,611,651 of record CM069081.1, on the reverse strand, counting down.
CTAAAACTTGTACTACTATTAAAGAATCACTTTAGATCAACTCAAATCCTATTAGTACACTATAAAGTTTGATTCGATAAAGAATAATAAATCGAAAAAGTAAAAAAGAAAAGAGTATATATTAGTATTAAATAAATTACTTTCTTAAAATTTAAAATAAATTTAAAATCTTAGCTCCGATTTAGCATGGACGACACGTGACATAGAGATTGAAAGACATGAGAGGTACCGCGTGAGTTTGTGCAAATACAGAACGTAAGACAGAGACAACATCAGTGGCATGAGTAAAATGTTCAAGACCAAGTATTCCTTTTAATTGCTGGAGTATCACTACTGTAGCTGCTCCTCCCATAAATCCCACAATTGTTGCATGTGATAGAAAATCCACTATAAATCCCAGCCTAAAACAAAACATTCCTTAATTAATTACCATCAACTTATAAAGTAGACTTTACAATGATTACACCATCAAATTAAGTGTATATTATAACATGTTAAATTACACTAACCTGAAAAATCCGAGTGCTACTTCGAATAACCCGGTGATGAAAGTGGCAGTGAAAGCAAGATGAAGATAAAGTGTTGGATTTTCAGCAGGGTTAACTTCAGCTCCCAACATAGAAGCCATGAGAAGAGATCCAACAGCAACTGTTCCCACTGCTAAATCTCTTGAACTTCCCATTAATGCGTACACTAATGGTGGAATAAAACTTGAATCTGCACAACCAAAAAATAAATTAATTGATAAAAATCCGACTCTCTGACTAAACGTCACAAAGATGATGTTATCATAAAAAAATGAACTTTGAAACAAAGTGATGACTTACATAGGCCAAGTATAGGTGGCAAGTTCCCCAGCTTAGCATAGCTTATTCCTTGAGGAATAGCAAGACTAGCTATTGTTATTCCAGCAATAAGATCTGCTTTGAAGAAACCAAAATTGTATCTTGAACCCCATTCAAAAATTGGAAAAAAATATTGAACTCCAAGTATAAATTTTCTCATAGGTTTTTGGTTCTTGAATTGCTTAAGTGGATCATCTGGAAATAATGTTTCCTTCACTGTATTTTTCAATGACTTGAAAAAAGGCTGTGGTGGAGGAATTTCAACTCTGTGTATCCCTGTGTTTTCTCCATTATTATTATTCATCATTGATGGGTATCCATAATTATCTGCGTTACCCATTTTTGTAGTATGTATATTCAAATTACATATATATCGAATGGATAATTAAGGACTTAATTCTGCAAAGCTTTGAAAGAAGGAATTTTGGTTGGAGTGAATAAAGGAGAGTATATCGGTTGCTTTATATAGAGAGGTATGTTAAAGGACTGTTTCACACTTTTTTCCAGTGGGCTGGAAGGGTAACGGGGACCAATTGTATAATTCTTTCTGTATTTCTATGTTGTGGCCCAAAGATCGTGGGTTAATTAACATACAATCATACCTACAAATTACATATAAAAAGAAAAATAACACAAGCATTTAGCAAGATTAACTAATTATATATTGAAATTTATAACTTGTTTGAATAGTGTGTTTATTCGAACAATATATTGCTGTTAAAGATTAATTTATAGGTGAAATAGGATTTGATATTGATAGTCAATTACTTTAGTTCATATCTAAACAAACTTTGTAATCAAGATAACATTAGAATATATTTTCTAATTTTTTTTTTTTTCATATGATATTTAATATTCATATCGAAATCTAATTAAATACTTATTCACACATTACAAAATTCCTTTACGAAGATTATACTTTTAATATGATTTTTTCTATTTTCGAAAGATATCCTTTTTGTTATAGTCTTCAACCGCCACAAAAACCTCTATCAAACTTTTACTACTGATTTTTTCCATTTTGTCTCCCTCCCTAACACCAGGAAGCAAAGTGCTGGAGCTGACGTATTTTAATTTTTTTACTTAAAAGAAAAAAAAAGATTTACTTATTGATGTGTGCTTTAGCTTTTTGCTCCAATTCCATTTCGACACTTAGCTAGTACATATTTGGGTTTACTTTTCTTTTTCGTAGATATTTTTTGAGCGTTAGACGGAATATATATATATATATGGGGTCATATATTTAAGACATGTTTATAATTTAGAGAGGATCTTTTTGAATTATTAATCAGATCATACATTTAATTTAGACTACTAATTGAAAAGTTTTTATTTTGATATTCCAGGACCCAATAAGCATCATTTCACTCCAGCACATTGAGTGATATTTCAGAAAAAAAGAAGGCAGACGACGCAGACTCCGGTCAATAATAAATCAAAAAATTAGTCAACTATAAATATTTATGACATGTTAAATTGAAGACGTCAAATGAGCACAGTAGACTGAAATATAAATTAAAATATAATGAATTAATGAAGGAAAACTGAACTGAATTAGATTAAAAAGGAACAATTAATGAATCATAGCTTAATATGCTAAACTCTTTAATGAATTGAGTTAATCAATAAACGGATACTCTTGCTAAGAATGACTTTGCGCGGTCAAAAGTTATACGCGAAGGAGTTTCTAAGTGGGGGCGGTCATTTTATCTTCAAGCACAAGTTCTTGGTGCTGCGCTTCTCTACAAGAAGGATGAATTACCAAAGGCAATGAACGTACTTAGAAAAGAATTTAGAGGGGCGATTGAAGGAGTGAGAAGAGAGATTAAAGAAGTGAGAGAAGAGAACAAAAAACAATGGGAGGTGGAGCATGAAAAACAATGGGAGCAAGTTGGTTTGTTTCTACGGATACAAGACAAAATAAAAGAAGATTTGAAGGAAATTATCGTCAATGAGGTACCGGATATTGTGAGAAAAGTATTGAGAGAAGAATGAAGGGAAAGAGGGTATATAGAATGACATAGTTGATGAGGGTACAAAGGGCAAGAGGATATACATAATAGAATGACATAGTTGACTTGTAGCACGTTTACTCTGTATCTGATACTCTTTATCTTTTTTGTGGTTTTATAGAATGAAGGGGGATTTAGTGTAAAATAAATAAATAAATAAATAAACGCGTATTCATACCTAAGTAAAAACTTTGAACAAATTAGGCGAGTTTTGTAACCTCCGTGCTGCGTGTTAGTTATAGTTATTTGCTCCTACTCATTATGCATCACGCACTATCATTTAATCAGCTTGAACTTTACCAATTAAGCCGCTAATCCTGATATTTTACAAGTGCTACTTATTATTCATCACAATTCAAACTACCACTAAAGATATCTATGTGAAAAAAAGGTTTATTATTTTCCATCGACTTGATCTGCACCATCACGTGTTGAGAGGTATGCATGATTTTTCACTCTTTAAACAAAAAGTATGAAATAAATAGTATTATTTCGACAAGTTAAAAAACAATTAACCTAGCTTGATCACTAAATGGGGTTGTGTATAAGGTCATGCGAGGCGATGCAGGTTAAAGATATGCAGACTTCTTTGAAAAATTGATGCGGTGTCAGAGGGGTTACGCATATGCGTGGTTTTAAAGTTATTTTTATATCTCTAAATCTACCCAATATTAAAGAATTGAAAAGAACAAATTAAAATGAAAAACTATATTTTGTTCATTAAATTATCCTCTCAAGAAAATTATACTCTGCTCAGTAAAGGGATCAGAAAATGAGATTCCTCAAATGATAAAAGAATAATTGATAATGAAAAGAAATGAAGAATAGAATAAGTACTTCTTATTTTATTTTTTCCAAGGTCATTCAATTAGATTCTTCAAGCTAATTATGTATAATATGATAATTGATCACTGAAAGATGCTTTCTCCAAGTTTAAAATATTTGAATTCAACTTTATATTTTTTGCACTACTCAAATCAGTAGATTATAAGCGGGTAGATTTATGCGGGATGGGACTAAATAGGTCTTAAAAATTATGCAGGGCTGGCTGGAGCTTATATGAATTTATGTGGATTTGTTCCGCGTTCCGTTTTTTGTCCCTGCAAATTAAACCTTTTCACTGCTTGAGGAGTCGATCTTCGAATATTACAAAATTTATTTTTCATCTAACGAATAAGACGAATATGTATTTTTTTCACTTTCACATTTTCATATAATTTATTGTGCAATTTGCCTTCATAATTGATTTGAATTTTGTTTGCTTAACTCAAGAGGGATCCGTGACCTATATGGCCATTAAGTTGCGTGTTTGCTTTTTGCAACTGGAATAATATTAATTAAAATAACATATATATCAAGGTGGCATTTGGATGTTTTGGATAATTAATAATTTTCTCAAAATATTTGCATCTGGTCTTATCTATTTACGAACCACGTTTGATTTACTGATCAACAAAACAATATATACGACAAATTCATTAAGAAAAGAAGATGAGAAGACAAATTGCTCAAATTAAGTAACAATAATCCAGTGAGGAAGCTGCAATATCAAATTGCTCAAATTAATAGAATAACACTTAAGAGTTTCGTAGGAATATAATTAAGTAAATAAAAGTGTGTGTTTTCTTACCGTTTAAACTTTTTATTGAGACAGCTGCACGCACTTCAAAATGATATTGAAATCAAATTTAACCGCCACCTATTAACAAAAATAATTCACGGACCATGAAAAATAAAATAAAATAAAAAACTCGCACATCACATACTTTAACATTACTTTTTTGTTTTAGTTTTAATTTTATCTAATATTTGATCATATGAAAACTCGATTAATTTCAATTTATGTTGCATAAAACTCATTCGGGGAAGCGGCTCTAAAAGTCCTGAGAAGATGCTTAGAGGGACCTTAATTTCAACATTGCATCAATCCCTAAAACAATATATATATATATATATATAAAATGGCTAGCAAACATGACTCATGCTGCATGAATAATTACAATTTAGAGTATATATAATTATATATAGATTTATTTAATCTCAAAAATGAAATACAAAAAGAAAACGAATCAATGACTTTGACTTGGGAATTCTATGGGAAATGACAAAATCCAACATATATTCTTTTAACATCTTCTTAATAATCCTGATAAGGATTCTTCTGTTTAATTAGGCACTTGGTTTGTCATTAATAATTGAATTCGTTAATTTGGCACTGAAATCCAACTAGACAACTAGACATGAGGCAAGTGGAATTCAGTACAGTATTTTACTTTTTAATAATATGTTTTTATATATATGAGCTCTTAACTCTATTCAATTCTTGCTTCAAAATTCAAATTAGTCCTCAGTAGCTAACTATTAAACTAATAATATTTGATTTATAAAAGTCAAATTGTGAAGTGAGAATGAGAGTAGGAATGTCGATGAAACTTTATGAACATACATAGTAATATAATATACTTTAGTCTATAGGCATAAAATGGATGACTAAATAGGTTGAGTTAATAAATAAGCAAGAAAAACTCTTCCAAAAAATATTTGGACTAAAATGATCCGTTAAAGTGGGTCAATATTTAACCTGCTCAATTATTACTAAATTTAAATTATTTTATTTATTTTTAATAATTTTAGTACCTAATTAAATTATTATTTTTCTTTATTATATCAAATTTAAATATATTTTAAAAATATTTCGATAAAATTTCTCATAAATCTATTTGAGTTAGATATCAATTAAAATTTTGATGGGCTAAACTTATACATAAAAGATTAATAATCAACCCAAACTTCAATGAATTGAAGGATTATGATTCCGTGGGATAATTTTGTCATTTCAACTTAAGACTTTTGTTTGTTTATATTAAATGAAGGCTTGAACTTAATTATTTAAATTTTTATTTTAGATTTATATTTTCTATACACACCATTTACTTAAAGATTCTTGTAAATGTATTTTTTCATTATATACGTGCAATTACAGTTGCCTAACCATTATATTATTCTACCATTATTATCATCCATTTTTAGCACCAATTTCTATCTCACAACCACAACTACCACCACAACTATTACCACCAACCGCCTAAACCATCAACTACCACTAATGACCCCTCTTATGTCACGTCGCCATACAATCACTACTGTCAGGCACCTCCAAGATCACCAATTGTCATTCCTCCAAAAGAGCGCCTCATTAGACAAACAATTTTAATTTGTCTATATACTACAAAAACAAATAATTTTAACTATTTATGTCCGAATAAATAGATAAATATCCTAATTAATAATTCAAATACTCGTTCAATTTTAGACAATTTAATGTTAAAATATAATAGTAAATGAGACGTAAATATTTCCTCCCTTCATCTTTTCCCAACCTTAAAATCTCTGTCCTATGAATATTCTCAAAGGTCACTTTTATAAGAATAAATAAAATCGTCCAGAAATATCAGAAATGAAACTTGCTTATAAAAGTCACTAATCCTTGTTTAATTTGCATTACGCACGAGTATATTAAGCCACCATGCATATAGTTTATAGGATACTCTTTATATGTTTATTTTTCAATAAATTAAATGCCCTTTTATCAATAAAAGAAGGAAAATAAAATCTTATATAAATGTGATCATCGACACCCCATTATCCGATTACTGCTACTTTATTGCCCTTCATATTAATTAATCATTGTTTTTTCCTTTAATTACTTCATTCCACTTAAACTGAAGAGTGCGTTTTAATTTAAGGGGAATATTAAGAATGATTGATTAAATTATTTATAAGTTATACATTAAAATAATCGAAGAGAATCATGAATATTTTGCACTAATTAATGGCCAATTTAAATATTTAATTTCTTTTGTTCGTAGAAACGTTATCTTTCTTCTTTTCCAATATCTATACAATCTAGTAAATCATATTGTATAATACATTATGCATATTGGATTAAGTACGAGAGGACAAGTGAACGTATTTACTTTAAGAATACGAATTAACGACCAACAAAATTTGATAGATAAATAGTAAAATTTATCAATAATGTTATTTAGCAACGGATTAACACAAATATTTTTTAAAAATGTTAACTATGAAGTACAGAACTAATTTTAATTTTTAATTTGTTATAGTTATGTATAACTTTGGATAGTTTTTGTTGAAGAATGACAAAAGTCTTATATTGGTGGTCAATGAGATGGGTGGACTCCTTATAAGTTTGGGCAATCCTCCTCCCTTTGAGTTAGCTTTTGGGGTGTGAGTTAGGTGCAAGACCTAATTTCACATGGTATCAGAGCTAGGTTCCATCTCACCCAATGTTGGGACCCCCAAAAACTAAAATTGCCGACGCAACAAATGCTAAGCACAAACGTGAGGTGGGATGTTAATGAGATGAGTGGAATCCTTGTAACACTTAATACAATCCAATCCTCCTCCCTTTGAGCTAACTTTTGATGAATGAGTTAGGCCTAAGACCTAATTTCACAGCTTTGTGGTGACAAATTTTCAACACAATAATCATTTTATCTTTTATAACTTTAAGAGCCATTCACACATAGTGAGATCATTTTCGATTTTTCACACAGTACTTCAAGTGTTTTAATGGCTATCTTGTCGTGCAGTAAAAATCATTGTAGTTTTTATATATATGTGAGTCAATCATAAGAGCATTATCAAAAAATTCATACCACAAGCTTTTATGTTACTCGGCGAGAAAACACAGTTTTATTTTTAGTTTTATAAGGACGATTAAATCATTACTAATATTTGACCATATGTAATAAATGATTTTATTTAACAAGAAATATAATTATTTTCAAATATATTTTCCGTCCGCTTTTAATTGTCATGGTTTCTTTTTTTTAGAGTCAAATGATAAGAAATTTGACTTATATTTTACGATGTATTTTTGCATCATATTGATATGCAAAAAATTGCAATTTATAGTATTTTTCATATAATTTTTTAATATCTAATTTTTTTTTTGTTTATAATATCAATGTAATCTAATTTGACTTTAAAAATTAGTCAAATTGACTTATGAAAAGCACGATGAATGAAGGGAGTAGAGTATATTATACTTATTCGAAAAAATTAATGTCAAGTAAATGGAACGTGGTGTAATAATACACTATTTGCAAATACATACCACACTTCCCCACATGCATGCTGAAGTTTAGTACGTATTGGACTTATCGAAATTCTTATTTGAGAATCATTTCAACTCAAATAATGTTATTCAATCATACATTTCAACTTTGGAATTATTATTTTTTCTGAATTTCAACTAAGTATTATCCAAACACCTACATATATCAACATCGGCCAATGAATATTCATTGACCTAATGATTTCTTTTGCATGAATTATTTGGTTGACTTTGATGAGACGACCCCTAGCTTTCCCTTCTTACATTTGGTAGGATATATTAGAAAAAACATAAATTAGTTATGATATTATTTAATTTTGCTTGATACAGGATTTTCTAACGAATACATATAGTAGCTATACACCCTATTTAAGTATTATATAGAGAGTATATTGTAATGACCCGGAAAAGTATTTTTGGAAATTTTTGAGCTATTTGTTAATTACGATTATTAATTAACGGGTGATTTTAAATAATTAATTTTAGTTGGTGGCTAATGGGCTAAGTCCATAATTTATTTAAGACCATCTATTATTTGGCCCATATTTATTAAAATAAGTTAGGGGTTTGTTACTTTTTAATAAATAATTAATTTAGAAAAGAAAGGGAGGCAGAAACTTACCTAGGCGGATGAACGAGAGGAAAAAGAAAGGCCAAACTTCATGATTCAGGTAGGTACGCCTTAAAACAATGAATTGAGTATATGTATAAACTACAAAATTTGTGTCAGCGCTTCGCGCGGTATAACAATAATTTTAAATATTTTTTTTTATAAATTACTTGTTCATGAAATATAATTTATAATACTTTCAAATTTATATAATCTTTTTCTTTTGGTCGAAACCCTTAAATTCATAAATTATAATAGTATGCTGATAATTAAAAATAAGAACGAAATTAATATTTTAAATATCTGATGTTCGCAAAATAGAAAATTAGTGAATCACAAATAATTTAGCAATCTAATTACTTTTAAATCTGTAATATAATATGAATAAAGCTTTAATTATATAGGTCATCAACTTTCATTGAAAAATGAAAATAAAATTGACCCTATCTATTCGACTAATAACGATATTGATATTAATTTGTTCAAATCAAATAAATGACTTATCAAAATCGAATTAATTGATTTGTTGTTCTATATATCTTTTTTGACATTCATTTAATCTAATTGCTAGGTCACTTTTTAATCTAATATTGTACATATCACCAACTGTAAATAAAGTTTTCATTTCATAAATTTACTATGCTAATAAATCAAGAAAATATTAAAAAACAAACAAACATGTGTTGTAAAAAAAAAAAAACTGCACATTAATATAATATTCATAAAAAAAGTGGGCCATCCAACAAAATAAAAAAATATTAATTAATTAGTAAAATAGAAAATTTAATAGCAAATAACCTAAAAGACCATACTGATAAGAGGTAGTATTTACGTATATAAGAGGTTAATAGAACACACTATTTCTATATGTGAAAGAAGTCGAAAATAAATATTATGACAAAAGTGAAGGGTTTCAGGTTATGTACAGTGCACTATAACCATCAATATAAGAAAGAAGAAGCGTTGCATATGTATTTTATTCACATAAAATAATGAACAGTGAAAATGAACAATTTTAAAATCATTTTTTTAGACTCTACTCTAATGAAAATAAAACAAATAATTAAAAACTGAAACATTTCATGCATACTTTATTTCTCTTAAAAACAAAAAACTACAAATAAATAAATAAATCTTAGGCCTTAGAAAATATCACGTCATATATATAGTATATAATTATTCTAAGAATATAAACTTTAATTAAAGATATATTAAAAATATTAAAACAAACTTCAAATAAAGATATATAAAAGAAAATAAAACAAAACTTTAATTAAAGATAGATAAGGAAAAATATTTTAAAGAAAAAAAAGGGAATTAGAAATAAATGGAAAATCAAATTATATTTATATATAAAACATGAAATTCTTATAAAGCTATAACAATTAATCATTGAAATAAATAAATAAATAAATAAAAAATATATAAACAAAGAAACGAAAGAAGTGATTTAAGGAAATGATATAAATAACATTAATGATGATATTAAGGAAAGTAAATTTAAAAAATTAATCGCAAGGATTTAAATATGGTCATGATCGATATTGTGTAAAATTGTAAGGTAAAATTTTCAGTCTTTTAAGAATTAGAAAAAATCCAAAAAAAAAAATTAGAAAAATAAATAAATAAATAGATAAACCTCCAGACACAATTTTTAGTAATTACTTTAAGAAAAAATAAAATAAAATGTAAAAAAAAAATCTGATAAAAATAAATAAATATCTAAAGTAAAAAGGGTGTCATCCTTTTCAAATTTTAACTTTATTATAACATGTAGCAAAAGAAATGATCTAAATTCAAAAAATTAATAATCAAATTTCGTAAAAATATATATACAATTTTTACCAAGTTATAATAACTAATTTCTTGTAGTAAATAAATAAATTAAAAAACAAAAAAAGTAAAAAAAAAAAAAAAAAAAAGTGATTTAAGGAAATGATATAAATGAGAGTAATGATCAAATTAAGGTAAGGAAGTAAAAGAAAATAGAATGATTGATGATGAATGCTAAATATGGTCATTGGACACCTTTAATATTCAACAAAATTTGAAGGTAAAATTTTCAGTCTTTAAAAAATAATATATTTTTTTTAAAAAAAAAAAAGCTACAAAAATATAAATAAAATTTTAGGCCTAAAAAATGTAACACATATATATATATATATATATATATATATATATATATATATATATATTAATTATTCTAAGAAATAAACCTTAATTAAAGATATATAAAAGAAAATAAAAAACTTCATTTGAAAATATATAAAAGAAAATAAAACAAACTTTAATTAAAGATAAATAAGAAAAAATTAAAGAAAAATGTTTTTAGGGGGGCGGGGGGTGATTAAAAAACGTTTTCTAAGGGACAAAAAGGAGAATTAGAATATACATTTCCTTATTTTCTCCTAATTTAATAGGAATTCCATAAATAAATTGATTCTCTCTCTAAATAATTCTTCTTGACCTTGAACCATTTATCATTCTTTCTATAAATTTTTCAATTAAAATGATTTTTTTCTTCTTAATATATATTTTCTTGTAGAAGGAATTATAGTGCAAAATCCTTTCAAAAATCGTTTATTTTAAAGAAAAATGGTTATTACAATGATTTTTCTTCTTAGATCAATATCTTCAAAAGGATCTTGAGATACTGCCTCTTTCTATTTTCATGAAGAAATAACATTCCATCATCATTAGAAAAAGAGACAGAGTGAAGGAGTCGGCCATTTTTTTTTTTTATGAGATCTCTACTCCTCATCTCTAAATTAACTTTTAGAGAGCTCTGTCGTTTTTGTGGTTCTTTTTTTGTTGCTTGGTATGTTTCTCTCCTTCATGATTTGTTTATTGTTTTGGTACGTTGTTGAGTTTTCCCCCTCACTGATATGTGTATGTTCACTGAAACTTGTTTAATGTTCCTGCCAAATTAAAAAGATAAGACAAGAAAGAAAATAATTAAAACAAAAAAGATGTCTAAAACAACATCTTCAATATCGTCACGAGATACTGTCTCTTTCTCTTTTCATAAAGAAATAACATTACATCATCATCAGAAAAAAGAGACAAAGTGAAGAAGTCCATGAATTTTTTGTTCGTTCTGAGATCTCTTCTCTCTCTAATTAGCTTTCATGGAGCTTTATCATTTTTATTGTTCCTTTTTCGTTGCTTGTTATCTTTCTTTCATTCATGATTTATTTTACTATTTTGGTGCGTTGTTGCATTTTCCTCTCACGAAAACATGTTCAATGAAACTTGTTTGATGTTCTTTGTCAAATTTAAAAGGTAAAGAAAATAATTAAAACAAAAAAAAAAAATCTAAAACACAACCATACAAAGAAATGAAATATTGAGAAAGGAGCTAATCAAACCATTAGTTTTTCTAGTGCTCTGGTAAGAATAAACATATCAATATAAGTTGGTGAATACCTTGTAGTTTATACCATATTGTTTGAAATATTCTGTGAGTAGCTACTGTACTTTATATATATATTAGTATATTCCAAATTAAACTTGTATAACTTGTGGAAAAACTTTTCAAATTCTACAATTAATTGATAAGGAATAATAACTTGTGAATTTTTTTTTTTCAAATTCTACAATTAACTGATAAGGAATAAATCCTCTTAAATTTTATAAGTAAGGGAAAAGTCTATGATGATAAAGAATTGGTAACTGAAGCTTTTATGTTTATGCTTTAATGAGGAGAGAATTAACTACTATGCTTTAATATTCTGCAAAACTTTAAATAATATTTTATTATTTTAAAATGAAGAAAAAGCTAAAAAAAAAATCACAAAAAAGATGAATAAGAATCCAGCCCTTAGAAGCATGCCACATCAACAAGTCTAACATTCTCCTTTATATATATATATATATAGGGACATTTTGTTAATTTATTATTACTATATGTTAGAGGTAACAATTTAGTTTTTAAATTTGGTTAAGATCGTTATTCCTATTGGTGGGTGTGTCATGTTGGTGGGTTAATGTATGCAAGACTATTAATGGCAAAGGTGTTTAGTGGGTATAGAATGAGGAAGTTATAATTTTGTTTGCAGTTGGTGAATGGCGGCAGAATGTTGGCCAAAGGGAAGTGTGGTTTGGTAGGATAATATGTTAGTAATATAATAATTAGAAGGATAGGATGGAGAAAAGGATTTTGAGATTAACTTGTGTCAATTTGAGTTCTGAAAAGTTTTGGTTTTCCCGTAACCTAAAAAGCTATGTTCATAATTCGGGTTTTTAGTGTTTCTCCAATTCTTTCTTATAATTATCATATTATGATTCAAGTTTTGATTTATTAAGGTAGATAATTGAATATAAGGAGTAATTTATTATATGAATACTATTAGAATTATGATATTGGAGAAGTTGGAACGTAACCCTAGGCTTGAAATTTGAAAATATGAGGGTTGACATGATAATTGGCATCAAAATTTAGCAACTTGATTTTAGGTTTATGTAAGTTTTTGGGTCTTGGCTAGACCTATTGTAATATGGGTGTTGTTAGTTTCGAAAACTTATTGTGATTGATTATTTGAATAGATTGCACTGATTTGGAAGCCTAACGAAAGGGGAAGGCTCAAGTTTTGGAGTGATTGTTCGATGATTTAAGGCAAGTGGATTTCTAAACCCTTGTTAAGTGTATGGAATTAGTGTATTTCCTTATAATATGTGTTTGGGGGTAATGAGACTTAGTGATGGGTTGACTTGTCCACATTGATTAATTTTAATGATGAAAAAGGGGTAATAAAAGGGCAATGAGATTAATTGTTTGTGTGTGATGTGTTGAGAATGGTTTGAAAGGCTTGTTGAATCATTGTTGATGTTGTATCATGATTGTATTGTTGTGAATTGTGCAATGTTATGAAAATGGTCATCTCTTCATTATTTGTGTGAACATGTCATTTGCATTGTTCTAAGACATGGTTGTGACAAGTGTTATGTGAATTGAGAAAGAATAAGAAATTAAAGAGGATGTACCATTTCGAGGGACGTATCGCGCACTGCGATGGTTACTATTATCGAGGGTCGTATCGTATGCTGCGATGGATGCATGGACAGATATGTCCCCCATGGGTCCCGGACTGAGAGACAACGGGTGTGTATCACTAGGTTAGACATGCATCACTATACTTGACATTGCATTCCATTGCATTGCACCTATTTATCATTAGTGAACTTGATATTGTGTTCTGTTGATCTTGTGAGTGCCTTTCTGTGGAACTTTGATTGATGAATATTGAGCTTGTTGTTAAGGATATGTAATTGTTAGAGTGTTGTTGTTGAGATGTGTCCTATGTGAATTGTGAATTGTTAGGTTGGGCTGGTTTTATGCAGGTTGTAGTTATGGAGGTTGTGATTGATGAATATTGAGCTTGTTGTTGAGAATATGTGATTGTTAGAATGTTGTTGTTGAGATATGTGCTTGTAAATGATGAACTGTTAGGTTGGGCTGATTTTATGCAGGTTGTAGTTGTGGAGGTTCAGTTGGGGTGTAAGGAGTACCTGTATTCTATCCCCTTAGCTTGTGTTTAAAGGTTTACTTGTTGAGTACCGTGTGGTTTGATACTCACCCCTTGCTACTACAATTTTTGTAGGTTACTAGCTCGGATCTTTGTGATATTTTCTCTTCTCCTTGTCCGAAGCTTCTTATGTAGGTTTGTGAGAGAGCTGCTTGTCATTTCAGCGGACCTTCTTTCTCCTTAATTATGATCTTGTTCTATTCTAGAAACAATGTCATTGGAGACTTGTATTTTTTTTCAATTTTGTTAGCACACATTAGAGGCTTGTACACGTGACAACCAGGTTTTGGGGGTATTTTTAAGTGATTATAAATTTCCGCATCTTTTTTTCCGTAATTGTTGAGTTTTAGGCTGGCTTGTCTTGGTGGAATAAGACAAGTGCCATCACGTCCATTTTTGGGTCGTGCTATATGTATATATATATATATATATATATAATTGATACATAACAAACCATATTATTAGCAATACAAACTACTTCACAAAGATTATTGATACATGAATAAGCATAATTAAAGACAGAATTATCCTAATTGATATACCAAATCAGATAATGTATAAGAAATAATTTTATACACTCTATCGAACGACCATTTGAGAGTGAAAACAGTGATGAGCTCTTCAATTGTGTGAAACGACATTAATAATATTCTGAATGGCTAGAGAAATAATGTTGTCGCTTCATTTGTGTGTTTAGTCATATAATTATGGTAGAAAGATCGCGACAGTATATACTGTTGTGAGAAGTATTAATGGAGTTAGCAATAAGCAATAATAATATACATGTAGGTAGGAGTGGAAAATAATATTCATTTGTATATATGTGTGGATCAAAAATGGAGTGTCATGCATGGGATACAATGACGAAAGAGGGATGTCGACACATTGGATACTATTTCCCAAAAGTTCTCATTAATTAATTATATATATTTTCCTAAATAATAAACAATATATGTACACTATGCATGTATATATACAAATACAATGACTAAATACGACTTAGATACTATACAAATCAAATAAGTATGTATCAATCTTGCTAGTTCGAGTCAGGGTGAGCATAAAATGAAAATTATGACCTTTTCTTCTTAGGTAGTGGGGTCTATATATAATGGTTAAGGTAAGTCTTATTATACGACTAATCAATGACCAGTTTAGATTAAGTTGTAGAAGATTTTTAGTATGTTATTTCAAGAATATTATTTCAGTAAATAGGGCTAGAGAATATTATGACAAAGAACATTATATACAAAAAGAAAATTATCCAACAATAACAAAGGTTCGTATTACTTCCACATTTTAAAACCCAAATCCACTTTAATCCAAATTATAACATCAGACATATTGATATAATTTACATAAAATTTTGAGTATGCCACTGATAGATATATTGAACTGTCCAACGTACCCACGTGTGGGTGCATTCTTTTTATATATATATATATATATATAAAAATGGGCAACCGGATGGGCGTAGTCGGGGGCGCAAGGACAAAATGAATATTTGAGAGAAATAAATATGAAAAGTGGATATTTCAATCGTCATACTCCACTATATATTCTCTTCTCCTTGTCAACATATCCTTTTCACCCACAACTTCACAGTTCGTAAATCCACTTTTTTCAAGCTCCACCCATCGCCTTGTCCATATCCAAACATGACCAATGCAATATTGACAAACGGATATGAATAATTATAAATGAATTTATGTATTGCTTTATGAAAAATTTAGTTATTCACTTATTAGTATGTAATTTACATCCTAACCAATTAGCTGGGAATATAATATTATACAACATTTAATACATATATTACTCATCTCTAAATCAACTATTATATAACCCTTTAATAATATGAACATTGAAGGTTAGATTCTATAAAATTTAAATTTTGAATTCGTACTTAATTTTATTCACAACTAGATGAAATCTACGTTACGTTATAGCAATGATGGAGCAAATTTGTGGATCAGAAAAAATGGTGGTCCAATTAAGGCATGTTTTATGGCTGAAAATGTCATCAACAACCTCCACTGCTATTTGGGACACATAAATAATTGTCCTAAACTACTTTTTAATTTACAAAATTGAGATGTGATTAATTAATACTTTTTCATTTTATCCTTACAATTTTTTAAAAAAAATATTGATTATGTAATTAAATTTGTAAAGTTTTTTTTAAAAAAAAAACAATAAAATTATCCTTCTTATTTATAATTTTTAAGAAACATATAAATAAAAAAATAGACAACTAATATAAAATGGAGAGAGTAATAAATTACAAAGTGTTGGAGACCTATCATCACAATTGACATATGAAGAAATGCGGGTCGGTCCTAGTCAATATGTGCTCCAGATTTGGTATATCTGGGGATGGTCTCTACTAATGCCGTCATATAATAATTTGCGTGGTCAATGATGAATGATCCTGATTAGGATAGCAATAAGTCATGAATAGTCAATTTGGCCTCATTTTTTTTAAAAAAAAAAATGCTTATTTACAAAGTTTTTTTGGAGATTAATATTTCATGTTTAATTAATTAATTAAAAAAATATCTTTATAAATATTTAAATAATCATTTGTGTTTGATAAATGTACATGTTACTATTCAAGAATATGGATCCCTCCTTATCATATTAGTTGATAATTTTCCTTTTCACACGCATATTAAGAAGTCATAAATAAGAAATAATTTTACTAGTTCACCTCTAAAATAACTTATTGGTAATTTTACAAATGTAAATACTTTAAAAAATAATTAACTGCAAGGGTAATATAGGGAAAATATGATTAATGGGATGGAGCGTGTATTTCTTGATTTAATAAGGTAGACAACTATCGTATATGGGACAACCATTTTTAGTTAGATAACCACTATATTTACTTTTCCAAAACTTTCTAAAAATAATCAAAAAAGATTGAAAAATAAATCTTTTATATTCCCAGAAACTTGAACAACCAGAGAAAAAAAAGAAGAAGAGAAGTTGCATCTCATTACCTAAATTCATCACACGTACATGCCTAATTGTGCTACTTATTTCGTCCAATTTAAGTGATGTAGTTTAACTTAGTGTAAAATTTTAAAAAAAGGAAACATTTGAACTTTGTGATTTAAAATAAATCATGTTTGTATGACTATTTATCATTTTATTAGGAACAAAATAAATATTTTAAAGAAATGTGATAGAATATTATTTTTGGAACTAAATAAGTATAATTTCTATTACTATTATTTTTAAAAGAAAAAGCTTGGTAGTTTTTCCTTTTTGACCTTGCTTTCATCTACGACCTGCCTACCGTCATTGAGGATTTGACGTCATAAAGACTCATTTCTCATTTAGAATCGTCCCACAAAATTATTGAAAATGTGTTGTTGACAACGTTTTCCACTCTTTTGTCTCCAAGATTAACTGTCAATGAAAAATAAATACTAAACCACTTGAAAAAAAAAGCAAATTAAAGATTCATGTGGTCTCAATTGTCTGTATTTTGTTTCTCATTTTTTCCACCTTCTCTCACTTTTCCATTTGTCTTTCAACGTCTTGCTTTTTTTCTGAAAAAAGGTATCATCCTTCGTCGACTTTAAAGCAATATCTTCAAGCACTTCTTTTTTCACTTTCTGGCTATGCCACGTTTGTAAGGATATAATAAAAGGTTAAACATCATTCTTTTTGTATTTCTTGCCCCCTATCTTACTTTGTAAAGAATTTTATCAACTTATCTAAAAATTTAAACCGTTAAAAAATATGTTTTTATTTATTTGTTTACTTAATTATGCATCACGCTCGACCCTCACAAAAATGACTACTCATCATATCACGGATTTATTTTTATTTTTTATGAGCCAAATATTTTTATTTTTTATGAACCAAATACATGGTCTTGTTTTTTTTTTTTTTTTATAACGAGTAATGGTAAGATTTGAGTTCATGATCTTATGTCGTTCTAAATGTTGAGACGTGAACCGAACCACAAATTTCAAAACACTTTCTTTCTCAAATTGCATATCAAGTCAAACTATATTACATAAATAGCGACGGAGGGAGTAAATCCCAACTCCAACTCCTCTCTCACAAACTTTGGGATTTTTCCTAAGGAGTATAGCTGCAGTTAGGGGTGTACAAAATCGAACCGAAAACCGAATCAAACCACAAATCGAGTCAAATAGAAAAAAAACCCGACTAGTGGTTTGGTTTGACTTGGTTTGGTATTGGAAAAAAAAACCCGACTATATTTGGGTTGGTTTGGTTTTAACTAAAAAAAACCAACCCGAGACCAAACCAACCTGACATTATATATGTAATTTTAAAATTTTATTTTATACATAAAAATATTTACTTTGATATAATTTTAAAATATTTCTTATACTATTTCATAGTTTTTATCTTTTAATATATTATTTCAAGTTTAAAACTTAGAATTCGGAATGGTCCAATAAAGATTATAGTTCATAGATGTTGATAATTATAATAACACTTGAATCAAAATCAAATTAATACTAATGCAAAAAGAAAATCAATTCAACACTAAGAATGACAATAATATTGAATATTTGTTCTTTAGTTTTACATTGGTTTAGACAATTAAAATACATAATCTAATTTTAATTTTTCTTAAATATTTAGTAATGTAACTAATACTTATTAAACTTATTTTAGCATGATTTAGTACTTTTAAATTATGATCATTTTCATTATGACTTTGCAATATTTATTTTATACGATGATTTCATTATTATTTTTTACTGAATATTTTAGTGTCATCAGTACTCATCTCATATTTTGTGTTATTTTCTTAAGAAACACCTTAGATAATTGTATTTTGGTTGGACAAAAGAAATATTTGGAGCACAAGTTAACTATATGTTTGTATGCAAACTTTACCGAAAAAATCTAAAAATCTGAAAAAATCCGAGGTTTATTAGTTTGGTTTGATTTATAAATTTAAAAATTTGACACGATGGTTTGGTTTGATATTTGAAAAACCCGAACCAACCCGAGGTTGAAAAACCCGAAAAAATCATAATTTTATTAGTTTGGTTTGGTTATAATTTTAAAATTTTTACACAAATAATTTTGTTTGATATTTGAAAAATCCGAATCAACCCGGTCATGTATACCCCTAGCTAAAGTGGGCTGCTAATGACGGCCAATTGAAACCCAAGATCCTACTTGCTAAGACATGGGCCTCCATTAAGCTATGACAAAGCCCAATCTGAATTTTGTTTCAAGAGGACCATGTTAATATCTAGCTTAGCCCAAGTAAAATCTAGGGAAAATTACGCGGTTTAGTAAATTTATATTATTTAATTACTCATTATAGATATATTTTGATATACCCGCGACTAACATTAACTACTAATTACGTGGCATGACTTCGAGTTTGCATAATTAGCCAAGTTTATTTAATTCGCCACACTTGTATAATTTGCAACTAACAATTCTTCGTTTGACTTGTATTTGTATACGATGATTTATTTTTGTATATGACGATTATTTCTTTTGATTTTTCAGTTTTGTCACTATATACATTCAGTCTTTTTGTGTATAAACTTTTAAAGTTTGTATAATCGTGTAGTTTTCGAATTCTGTGTAATATAATTCATAATGTATGTTGTACAATATATTTTGTATAATTGTTTAAAGTTCATATGTTTATGTTTGTATCAAATTATTATTTTGAGTTTTATCATATTTGTATAATTCCAGACTTTATATTACTCAATTATACAAAAACATGAGAATTATACAAACGAGATGTGAATTATACAAATCATTACCTTCTATCGCTAGCCTCTCTCTTTCCTATCCCAATCTCGCTCGCTTCTCTCCTCCCTCTCCCAATCTCACGCGCTAGATATTCAAATACATATGTATAAATATACAATTATCTAACTGATATACGTTACAATTCACCTCTCTCTTACTCTCTGCTCTCTCTCTCACCTCTCTTCTCCCTCTCTCAATCTCGCTTGCCACGCTCCTTCCAATAACACATAGCTATGAATTGTAATTAGCAACTATAACTATAGAGTGTAATTAGTATTTTTGAGTGACTATATGCGAAAGTCCCTTTAAAATCTAGTAAGTATGTCAAAAATTCGACCAAAAGCAACAAAAGCAGCCAATTACAACGATTTGGATTTTGGCCCAACCACGAAAAACACGGTCGGATTCACTCAAAGTTCTTTTTTGCGGCTACTATTTAAACTTTGTCCCAAAGGGCAAATGTTTGCAGATATAATCTCTAAACAATAGTTCAGCTATCAGATTGGTCTAATGTGCACTCACATATTCATCATCAACCTTACAAATATTAATGCTCATGTAATCATATATTTATATAAAAAAAACAGAGAATCTTTAGGTCCATCTACATGGCATTACCACAAGTTAAAATTTTCTTTTAAATTTATTTATTTTCAAAAATAGTCTTACCACAAGCTAGAATTTTCTTTTAAATTTATTTATTTTCAAAAATAATCTTTCTCTTTCATTTCATGAAAAGATGTGACTTTTATAAAAATGTGTGACTTTTATGACAAGTTGTGACTTTTATGGAGAGTTGCAATTTTTATGAAAAGTTGCGACTTTTATGAAAGGTTGTGACCTTTCCGAAGGATTGTAACTTTTCCAAAGAGTTGTAACTTTTCCGATAAGGCATAATAAGTATTTGTTCATACTACCCTTTGTTGTCTATAAATAAAGGGATTTCCTCTCATTTTGAAACAACGAAAATTCTGAATTTTTTCTTCTTCTTCTGCACAGTTAAATATTCGTGTGTTTTGCTCCTGTTGAGTGGCTCACCGACACCATTATTTTTGTATTAATACACTTGTGAATAAAATCGTTTCATCCTGAAAGAATCTATTCTTTTAAACCTCAAATACTATAAGGGAATGATTTCCTTAAGGAGACATTTGCATTCAGTGGACTCAATTTTTTCCTTTTTGTTTCATTCTATTGTTATAGATCCTGAAAATTATTAATGTTCGTTACTACGTAGACTTGTATGTAAGATAATATAATGTTTTGATTAAATTTTAAGTATTATACTGATATAGTGTGTTAGTTTTAATGACGGATAGATTTTAAATATTATTTTATAAATGGTGTGATTACTAGTAACTTTTAAATTATGCCCGTAACATTTTCTATAAAAATATTCATTTCGCTAAGCACAAATAATATTAACTTCATAGATAAACAATATTCTTTTCAACTTGTATAGAGCACATACAATTAGTAACATTTTTTTTACAGAGTTGTAACTTTATTTCTCAACTAAACTATTCAGAAGCTCTAAAAATAGTCAATATAGATAGGAAGAGATTGATAACGTCCAGATACAAGCCAACTGCAGCCCAGATGTATTCATCGTAAGTGTAGCGCTTGATTAAATTGTCCGTATCATAAATTATGTATGCGCAGAACAAAATGGACGCTAAACAGCCATAGATCATCACAGAGAACCTACCCAGAGGAAACAGTAACTGCAATAATAAACATGAAGGGTTAGGTCTCTTCCTAGTAACATAACATATGGATTGCTTATCTCTTTATACATATAGATGTGAACTACTTATAATCTTCAATGCAAAATTGAGTATTTAATTAGTGATTTTGAACCTGAATAAAGGCAAACAACATGAGAACGATAAGGGCACCAAATAAGAATGGTCCAAGGAAATTGAAATCGTGGCCTCTCCTTGCTGCCCAAAATGTGTATACTGTCAAACTAAGCACGACTGCTGTGGTTAATATGACTGACTCCAATATTACTTTCCCTGACAAATCAAAGTAGACATGAAGCAATTCTCAAAATAAGCATGCAGTAGATATGTGTGATAAAAAAATTACCACTGGTGAAGGCACAAGTCAATCCCACAGCAAAGGCCAGAGTAACTGTAAACAACCCAAGAAGCAAGAAATTGACCGGATGTTTCTGGTGATAGTAATACAACGGCCACAATGCTGCACACATCCCATATATATATATATATATATATCAGTTTACGACTAAATAAGATTAAACAAATAAAAACGGATTCAGATAATTAGGAAAGACTTACTAATGAAGGGAGAGATGATAAGAAGAATATAAAGAGCTAATCCTGCCCCAGTTGACACAAAAAAATGTGCAATTGGGTGAACCGTAACAACCACAGCGGCAACAACAATTGTGATAACCAACTGAAAAGACAAAATTGAGTAAACTTTCCGAATAAAACCCCAACGGAGTTGTGGATTCTCCAACATCGCCGGATACAATTGCCTTGCTCCGGCTTCCACGTCATCTTTCCGGTAAGGCGTATTCCACGTCTGCTGCCACATCTCACAAATAATAATTTCACTAATATTAATTTTGAGATGTTATTTGATTTCTATGGCATTTGTTTATTTAAAAATGAGTCGGTTATATATACATGTAAAAAAATTAGAAACTTCGTGAGTAGTCGAGGAAATGAGATGACACGTGGAAGGCAAAGGGATATTTAAGTATCGAACTAGTTATAGTAATATTCTTCTGGACTTGTCTGGATGAATTGTTAAAGTTTGTACTCATCCCTTTTGTTTCAAGGGAAATTAAAGACAGCTGAGTTTTGCTGTTTTTGGCTTTCCTTTCTTCTAAGGTTTAACAACAATTAATGGAATTATTCTCTACGTTGATTACGATTTATCAATAAAATGAAAATTTAGATACTCAACTGATAAATTCCTCTCTATCAAAATCGCACAACTACTTAATGGATTCAACTAATATAATTTGATGGTATAAGGGCATTACTTGGCTTATCTATTAAGCTAATGATTTTTACTTACTTTACTCATTTGCTTGTACTGTTTACCAAATACCATAGAAGCAATCCGATCGTATTATAAAACTTATTCAATAATAATATATTTAACATAATTTTATAGATAAAGATCAAGAACATTATGATAAAATATAAGAATTTTCGATAGATTCTCATACTCAAATTAAACTCATAACAAATTCACCAATGAGAGTGCGTTTATGGGACGTTTGTTTCGGGGGAAATAATGGAAACGTCAGAAACGGTCTAGATTTACATTTTATTTGACAGTGACCAAATTTTTTATAGTATGTTTGGGATGAGTTCAATTAATCAATTCTCCTCAATAATCATCCTCGTAATTTACTTGAAAGCTGACTTAATATTCTTTGAGTTTTTATGCAACACCTCTGGAGCTAGCTAGTCTATAAGGCATATTCTTTTCAAAAATTATTTATAAAGCAAGAATCCCATTAACATGCTAGTAACTTCTACTCATAACTCAACTCTAGTTTTTTTTTGTTGTTTGCTTCATTTTAATTATATTTAATTTTTTAGTCAGTCTAAAATATTGACATATTTTAAAAATTTTGTGAATATTTAATAATAATATCAACATTTTAAACCTATCTTATTTGATTAGATCCACGGAGGTAACTTTTTTATTTAAGAATTTATTTATTTTAAGATTAAAAATATTACAAAGTCATCAAATATTCTTAAACTCGTTGACAAATTAAATTAATTAGAACTTTAAAAAAATATCACGTATGTCCTAATAATCTGGTACCTTCTCTTCACAAATCACAATGATGACTATATTTCTACCTCATTTATATTTCATTTGACTTTCTATAAATGATGAAGTTGGGAATTTGTAGTTTGCTTTTGCATCTGTCTTTTAATTTAAAGGATTCTTTAATCTGTGTTCAAGTGTAGTGGCCAAAATCAGCTCGGGCCTGGCCCGCAATTCTTCAGCAATAGGTCCATGCCAAAGAAAGCCCAAATAATGACACTAGTGAAAATTTTGCTGAACAACATCTTATTTTTATCGTAATTTATGAATTTTTTAGAGCACGACCTAAAGATAATTTAAAAAAATATTAGATCATGGTCTAAAATCTGCAAGTTATATTACAAATATTAGGCGACAATCTGATATTCTGTTTGTAAGGTTGAACAGCATATAAAGAGTCATTGAATTTGAATCTAATGTTATCCTAAAAGATAGTTTTTCAAGAATTATAATTGTATACCTTTTAAAGATATAGACAAAATCTAAAAAATACCTAACAAAGAACATTTTGTGTATATGAGCCTTCTAATTTTGATTTAGGGAAAACTACATAAATGGGTCATAAAATCTAAAATAATTACAAGTTTATATCCAAATCCAAAGTAATTCTTGAAAAATCCATTCTCTCATAAATAATTACAGTCCATACCCCCATTTATTAAGGGTGAAATTAGTAAACTCGGTATATAGAGTAATTATTTAGTGGGATATAAATATAAAGGGGTATATGTTTTATAATTATTTTACTTTTATGGGGTATTTGCATATTTCCCCCTTTTATACAAGGTTTATAATTTGTGG
Source organism: Solanum pinnatisectum (assembly GCA_035578085.1). Classification (NCBI taxonomy): domain Eukaryota; kingdom Viridiplantae; phylum Streptophyta; class Magnoliopsida; order Solanales; family Solanaceae; genus Solanum; species Solanum pinnatisectum. The sequence continues at coordinate 48,587,121 of CM069081.1, read as the reverse complement.
GCTAGGTGGGAGCCCATTTGAAGAAAATGTAAACAACGAGGCAACCGTCCACCAACTAGGCAACTAAGGAGAAAACGATATAAATGGTCCTTAACTTATTTTTATTTTTTAAAATAAATGGAAGTTCTCAACATGTGTCCTACGCTCATGAGTTGTCAAGCTATAAATGTAAGATATATTTTTATAATATTGTTCAATTCAATTCAAATGTCACAACTAGTAAGATTTGAAGAAAATTATAATTCTATTATGAAAATATTCAATGGCGTATGGAAGTAAGTTGTGCATAGAGGAAAATACGGATATAAACATGTTAGACAATAAAAACAAAGTTTGTTTTTACTTACTTGTATGAGTTAAAGACCAAACTGATTATTTTAAAAAAGAAGTATACTTCCATCATATTTATACATGTAGTATCAAATAGGATCACAGCTCATACATCAAGTGAAACTACTTAGCCTAACAGAAACTAGTTCGGTCCAATTACAAATTTACTTTACATGATAAGTGGTCCTTAACTGATAAAAGGTAGACAAAAATGGAAATAACATTACATATATGTAAATGCAATTATTAAATAAGTAACAGATTTAACAACCTTTTTAGAAAGGTGATTTTCTGAAAGTGATTGTTAAGTCGTCATTAAATTTTTATTTAATGCACCAAATCCCAGACGTGGAGAATTATAAAACAATATTCGTGCCCATCTACTCATTTGCTCATGGTGGTCCATTAATTTGAATTTGGATTGACAAATATTCATCTTCATGACATGCAAAAATAAGCGGAGTCAGAATTATTAAATTTTGAATTCTAAAATATTATTTATACATGTAATTTTTCTATAAAATAAATAAATATTAAATTTGAATTTAAATTATTGAATTTGGTCAAATTCGTAACCGTAATATACTTACTCTATCCGCAGCAAACCAAAAGCTTCAAGGCCTCCAATGTAAAGGAAAAGAAAATTGATTGACCCGCACCATTCAATTTGGTCGGCGATAAATTAAGACAAATATCGGAAAATTAATGTAAATTGTGACCATAATTATATTTATAGCAATGCATATTAACTACTAAAGTTGTCATCACGTATTCGAAAAAAAAAGGTTTGGTACAAATTGACATCAATATTACCACCAACAAAAATTGTGGTAGACTATTAACTACTCTTTCATGCTTAATCAAAAATTTCAAGAATATGGAATCTCTTTGTTAAACAAGATTACCAAACACTCGTATATTGTTTCTAACAAATAATAATATGATATTTCTTAAATTATATGTTAAATTTAAATAGTATTACATAAATTAAACAACAAAAAAAGAAGGTAATTTGAGCACCAGTACTTAAATATTGCCAATGTGATTTGCTATAATTTTTTCAAATTTGTGACTTAAATCACTTGATCATTGAACATTTTATTAAATTCTGTAATTTTTTTAAAGGGAAAAGTGTTTGATATACCCCTCAACTTTGTCATTTATAGCTGATATACTCCTCGTTATAAAAGTGACTCATATATACCCCTACTGTTATACAAATGACTCACATATACTTTTTTCCTCTAATGGAAGTGAAAAAATTAATTTTAGTTTAATTTTTTTAATTATTTTTTTAAAAATATAATCCCACATGGGTATATTTAATCATCCTCAAACATATATTATTTTTTTTAACTTTTTTTTTTGTTTCAATGACTAATTTAAATTTATTATTTTGATGGTCAAATTTATTAAAGTTTTGCTAATATTCTTGTAAAATTTATTATAGATGACCTAATTTTTTTCTTCAAATACAAAAAATAAATTACAATATATCCGAAAAAGAGTTTTAAATTATAATATAGCCACAAAAAATGGTTTTAAATTTTTTTCTTTACATTAAGGAATGAAATAAAAAATAAAATAAGAATAAGAAACTCAAATAATGATAATCAAAAAGTCAAAAAATAATTTATGTCTGAAAAAAATTAAAATATACCTTGAAATTTTCTAGAAAAATCATATATACCCCTAAATAATCTTTTTAAGAAATCAAAAGTCAAAAATATAAATTTAAAACTAATTTTTTCACTTCCGTTAAATGAAGGGTATATGTGAGCTCATTTTGTAACAGTAGGGATATATGTGAGCCGTTTGTATAATGGTAAGGTTATATATGAGCCACTTTTATAACGAGGACATATCAATTTCAAATGACAAAATTCAAGAATATATCAGACCCTTTTTCTTTTTTTTTAAAAGTAAAATTAAATATTTTTTACTATAGAAAGACGAAAAAGAAAGAAAGATGTGACACGTGAATTGTGACAAAGGACTACTAAAGTGCTATTTGAAATTTTTAGAAAATAGATTTTTTTCAAATATGTTTTTATATGGAGAATTGACTGACAATATTCATGAGGAATTTATTGATGCTACTATTTACACTTCATAATTAATACAGAGCTACAGAAGTGAACAGTATTAGTATTGCTTAACAGAGCAGCTGTCAACAGGGCCCTTAGCCTCTGAATGCATCACAACACCAACAAAACAACAAATTAGTATAATCACGCGAGTGAAATTCAAAAATAATTAAATATATGTAGATTTTATTTTTATATTCGATTAAATAGAAATGTTGTTTCTTACCCTTTACGCTCAAAAAAAGCATTTGGTCAGGAAAAACTTTTATTGACAATATAAAGAGTAAAGGAAAATTTAAATTTATATGCTTTAGTTTTTGAACATAGGGCAGCAATATTTTAAAACTATGACAAAAAATATTTGCATACGAATTCGAAAATGGAGCGGGGAGGAATTTAAGTTGATGATAACGACTGTTGGGTGTGTGGCTTCATGGGACTGAAGGCTTTCTGCCCCCTACTACTTTACGGGTCACACATTGAAATTGCCCCCCGTCAAAACTTTTCGCATAACTTTATTCTTTCTGATTATCTGAGGAGCTTTGCCGATTCTCAGCGCCGGAACTTGACAGCATGCCGCCGGAAGAAACAGTTTCCAAGTCACCTCTCGATAAACCTCTCAATCAACTCACTGACGATGACATTTCTCAGCTCACTCGCGAAGACTGCCGCCGTTACCTCAAACAAAAAGGTACTCCTCTCACCTCTGCCCTCTGTATTCACTACATACAAACAATTTAGGTTGCGAAATCGAATAAAAATTTCTTAAAAATACGTTTAAGCATAGTGATATGTGGAAAATTTGTCGTTACTGTGTTCCGTACAGGAATGAGAAAGCCGTCATGGAATAAATCACAGGCGATTCAGCAAGTTATATCGTTGAAGGCTCTCCTCGAGCCGGATACTGACGCCGGAACTCGGAAGAAACTTCACATTCCTCGTGCAGATACTCATGTACGGCGAGTGCGTTTCAATTATCTAGTGCATTTCCTCTTTATATCTCCAAGCATTATTTTGAGCTCCTTTTGTTATACTGCACTAATAATTAGTAGTAGTATTATTATATGATGGTTGCCTGTTAAGTAACAGTGCATGCTTATATGATAAAATTAAATAATTCTAAAAACTAATGTAGGTCCAGAGAGGGAAAAATACCTATGGCGAACCTTCTGAACCAGTACCTGATAGAAGAAATCAGCAGGACAGACCTGATCTTTCCAGTCATATTACTGCCGTTCCGGTCGCTGTTGTTGATAATTCAGCTCATTCTAGGTGAGTTATAGTCATCTTGAATGCTTTTTGCAATGAATAAACCTTCTAAATGTGTATATAGCTCGAAATTTAATAAGGGAATGAAGTTTGGAATGGACCTGGAAAATTCTAATAGTCAATCTTAACAAGTTTAGGATTGATATATTTTGACTGCTTGATTGACAATAAGCTCAGCACTGTGTTCAATGGATGACTGATGGCTACTTACTTTTTGTTATTAAAGAAAAGGCACCTGACTTTCGAAATTGTTCCTCTTGAATACTCGACTTTCATGCTTCTATGAATAGTGGCTAGCTTGTGCCTATCAAAGTCAGAGTTCCTCTCCTACTTGTAGTTTCGTTAATACGATCCTCTGGTGATCTCTTGTTATAGTAATAGTTTCATTCTGTATATTATTTTTTGTGATTGCAAATTTATCATTTTAGAACTTAGGTAAGATCCTTTCTCTATTATTGACAAATCATCCGATCCAAATATATTCATCTTAACCTTTTATTTTTCCACATGCCTTTGTAACTCATAGTTCATTAGAAGATAACTCTATTGAAAAATGGAATCACAATTATAGGGGCACAGGCCTCCATTTGACTAGCATTTCCCCCAAAGGAAACTGCATCCTATCTAGCTTCAAAAACTGATAGCTTTTCCATTGGTGATTCCAGACCAATAGCTTCAGCAGATAAACCAGTAGGACAAATGACAATCTTCTATAGAGGCAAGGTGAATGTCTATGATGATGTGCCTGCCGACAAGGTATTTAAGCTTGCTGAAAATTGGGAACTTCACCAGATCAGTATACTTCCACTTTTTTCCTGATATGGCCAACTGGCATCTTTTCAGGCACAAAAAATCATGTGTCTTGCTTCAAGCCCTCTTTGTGTGCCTTCAGAAACTCCATTGAATGCCACTGTAGCAGCTCGACATTCAGCAAGCTGCTTACAAGCTGCAAATAGTAAACTACGCCTAGATACTAATATGGTACCGACTATTCAAACAGGTCATTAGTTGCATTACTTCTATCTTCTTGTACTTTACTTGATTACAATGGCAAGTTGAGAATGTGAATTGAGCAGTCTTTGTTTCTCTGGATTTTTTTTGAAGCAAGCTATTAGGTTACTGCAAAAATAAATCAACCATAAGAAGTTAATGTGAAAAGATACAACAACTTTATGATCCGTAATGTCTAAATTATGACGTCTGTGAGGTGGCGAGTCTTTTTCCTGGGAGCGTTCAGGAAGATGTTTATTGTATCCCCTATTCCTTAATATTTTAGTTTGAATCTCTTACAGTGAAAATGAGTGAGGTTTCTCGAGTTCCTATAGAAGAAAGCAACCGCTTATACAATGATAATCCTGGTATGTTCTTATTTATGTTTTTGTTCTTCTCTTTTCCCCACAAATTACTCCTTGGACATTACTAAATTTGCGAATATTAGGCTACTTTGTTCTAGTAGAGATTAAAATATTATATGGAAGACATGTTAAGATTCACTCCTTCAAGAAGCATTTTAAGATCCACCAATTAGAAGTAAACAATCTCATAGAAATAGGGGGAAAATAGTAGAAGTGAAAAACTTCCTTTCCATGCTAACCGTATCTTTTAAAATCCCCAAATGTAATCTGAGTGATGGAGGGATGTCTTGTTTCATTTTTTTTTTTTTAAATGGTTAACATGTATTATAAGCATGGAAATACACCAAAGGTGTACCTCAACAATTTTGTGTTTTCTGTAAGCAAAAGATTTACATAAGTGAAAAACTTTGATCTAGTGCTGTTTCATTTTCTTTGTGGAAGTAACTACAGTTAAGTAACAATGTTCATTATGCTGAAAACAATATGAACATTGTATTTAATTTCTGCTTAATTTTCTTCTGCATCTATTTTATGTCCACAGAAGCAGTGGAGAGCCCTGCAAGCAGGAAAACATCAGTACAAAGATATCTTGAGAAGCGAAAAGAAAGGTATTACAATAACTGAGCTGTTCAATGCGAAAAAGTGAACAATATAAGAAGATCTCCGCACTGCTTTCTGTCTCTTTCTATCTCTCACATCCTTGTTAGGTGAAGGTTCAAGTGGAAGAGAAAGGTAGAAACAACTTCATCAGCTAGCTTGGATATCTATTTAAGTGATCGAATTGGGACTCGTACACCAAGTGACTATGCAAGTGGGGCTGATCTTTGCTTCACACCCCACATTACACCTACAGGAAGTGGTCCTATACAAGACAATATTCAGCAGATGAATCCCACTTTTTCTTGTGATCTCAATGACAGAGGTGATGTTGTTTACAACTTCCCTATTTTAGTGGTCATAATACTTTCAAATGTTCTACATAACTTTTTTTTCCTTTTGCTTCTTTAATGAGTCTGTGCATGATGTAGGGAACTGTTATTGACTAAAAACTTTTCAACATCTAGGAAATAAGAGAATATTGCTTCTCAAAAATTAAATACTCATTGTTTTCAATAAGTAACCAGATTGATCACAAACTGTGTTTTAACCTTTGAGTCTATTCTTTCTAAGCTCCTAAATGATTCTTGCTGCAATTGTATTTTAAGATAGCATCAGATTCCTGCGTCACTGGAACCAACTATCCTCCCCCGGGACACATTCATAAGGTGCCATGGTTCATAAATTGAGAGATGTATTATAAGTGATTAAATGGTGAATACAGGAGTGAATCCATTTGTGTTTATTTCCCCTTGTTTGTTTATCCTATAACATATCTCATTTGTTTTTCACTAGATGCCATTGCATCACCAAGTATTGAACATTAAGTATACTAGTCATTTTTGCTTGATGTCTCCTCCTCTATATAAATCTATTGAGCCTCAGATTGAAGTTTCTCATTCTTTTTTCTCTTTCTTGTAACTAAACCAATGTCAATCTCCCCCAGGCTAAGGCAATGTGTACTAGTTCTGAAAATTGGTCTCTGGAGATATATGAAACATTCAATGGGTCAAGTGTTTGATATGTGTTATTGTTTTTGTCAGATGTTAGAGAGTGAATGTCGGAAACTGAATGGTTGGGGATGCACACCAGATTTCTGTTTTTGTCTTGAAATGTTCGGAGGCCACATCATGTTCTAGTGTATGGATAGTTGAATGAAGTGTGATGATGGTAGCACTTAGGACAATATCTGTGAAACTGCCTTGTCTATCTAGGTTTGTCTGTAATGTAAATGAAGAGAGAATTTAGTGAGAAATAGTTGTCAGGTCATGAAACGTTTTTTTGCTTTTCTTATAACAGCTAGTCGTCCTCTTCAATATTGATTGTAGGCTGTAGCATTTCCTTGTTGATGGGACCATTCTCAATGATCTTTGCTTACTTGGAATTATACCTCGAATTTTGTTGCTGGGAGATGGAGACAAACCAGCGGAACTGCATGACATAGACTGTGAATGGATCATGCTCTCTGATGATCCTTGACATTTAAAATAAGCTTTCCTGCTCCGTTATTTGATCGAATTAACGTGATTGTAGGCTTAATTTTTTCTTCAAGTTTGTCAATTCAGCTATTTATTGACTATGACTGCATTGTAGGATACTGCACATGCGAAGTAAGTATTGGGAAAGAATTGTCTTCGCGTCTACTTATGTTTCTTTCCCTTTGTATAATACCTACCTTTCTCTTGTAAGGTTTGAAGTTCAAGATCATTGAAGCTCATGTATGATTATCTAATTTCACTTTTTTCTTTGTATTCCTTTGAATTTCTTTTTCCCGTTCCTGGTGGTCTGAATCATCAATGAGTACTATACGAAGGTTGATACACTGCTTTCCTCTTAAAAAAAAATTCGACTATGGTTTTTTATAACTTGATTCTTCACAGAACCATTAAGTAATCTTATACTAAGTTTATTCTATGAAACTTATACTACTAATCCATATGATTATGTCATAGCAAGTTAAAAACATGTTAGGATGGTGATGACAACAGTATACCTAGTATGATCTCACAAGTGGGGAAAGGGAAGAGTGATCTAAATGCAATCTTGCCCATATCTTGTGAACTTAGTTTACAATAAAGCTAAAAATATGTTATAAATACTACTATAACTATACGTCAATTCCGTGTAATCCAACGTGGTGAAATTCTAGAATGGTGGATTGTGCGCACGCACAACTCCTACCATGAGCAATATTTTAATACTCTCCACATCCATTTTACTTGCCAATATACTAAAATAATTATCCAACAATACTTGTCTTGTTTGGAAAATCTAAAGATAATTTACCTTTTGTGTTTATTTTACCTTTGATATTAAATACTATTCAATATCTAATATATTTCTCTAAGCATTAAATTTAGGGAATTTTACACAAACCTCATAGCGTTAAGAGCTAATTACATCTTATCCCTACTCTTTACAAAAATCTTTTAAATTTGATGGAATCCGGATACATCCTAAAATGTTTTTGATACATCGTGTCCCGGTTATGGATACATCGTTCGATGTCCCGATACATAACGTCTCGATATTGGATACATCACTCAACGTTACGATACACTACACATGTCCCAATACATCATGTAAACTGATGTATCCGAGAATAGAAGAGAGCAGGAATTTTTATAATTTTTTCAAATGGTAGAAAATTTTAGAGAATATGATAAAATAAGTTTTGTATTTAGATAAATTTTGCTTAAATGGGATAAAATATATTCAAAGGGTTATATTGTAACACTATCCCTATTATTTATTATTTCTTAAGGTGTGTGTCAAGTAAATATTGAAGTATAATTTAACCAGGGCTAATTAATGTAAAATATTTATATAAAAATCAGTCGGAGTATTTTTATTTTGAAAACCTACCTAAATACCCAAATTATTTTACTATATTCTCTAAAATTCCCTACACATAGAAAATATTACAAAAATTCTCACTATCTCCTATTCTTAGATACATCACTTTACGTGATGTATTAATCGGATACATCACTTTATGTGATGTATCAGGATCTACGCGATGTATCGTGACTTTGAGTGATGTATCCAAAACTGAAATGCGATGTAGCGAGACGTTGAGAGATGTATCTGAATTCAGAACGCGATGTATCAAAGCATTTTGGGATGTATTCTAAGGAACTTTTGTAATTTGGAAAAGACTTGAAATAGAATGTAATTAACTTTTAACACTACAAGATTTGTGTAGAATTTCGAAAGATTTCCATAAAAGGGTATATTGGGTCAAGTAGTTTACTACCCGGCCCTCTCCAGCTGAGTTTTTGCAACTCAGTCAGGAAATTGAATTTTCTCAATCCCATAATCGCACATACGATGCAAGATTGGCACCTTCATTTATGGTAATATATGCACAGATTTAAATAATTTCGTTATATTTCATCAAATTTAATGCTAATTAAACTGCTTGTTACCAAATTGAGTTAAATCTTGTTTGTTCATCTGTGTATTTTCACCAAGGTTTTCTGTCTCTCTTTGTTATGAGTATGTGAGTAATTAATCGACAATAATTCTGGAGAAAACGATAATAATACTTAGTATTTTTGGTGAGAAGGAAAATATTAACCGTGAAATTCTTTTTTCCTTCAGAAACTATTTCCAAGGAAGAACTGTTATGTTTTGTTCTGTGTTTCCCTTTTTCTTTTCGTTTTGCTTTGCATATAGCAAGTTGAATTTAGATTATATATACTATGTATAAGTTGTTGAATCTCGTTAGCCGTAAGATTATTATTTTTTTGAATTCCTGGCTCCGCCATTGGTAATGGACTCAAAAATGAACAGTTGGATCAAAATATTGTGTCATTAAGGCTTGGTTTTTATGGCAGAGTTTTCAATGGAAGGAGAAAAGGTAGCACTTCTCTTAGTAACAGTTCTTTGCTCGAGTTATGCATATGAGGTCTCAGTATCTTGTATGATTGCCTATGATGAGGGTGGTGCTTCAGCAGTTTTCAACTCGCCTGAATGTCATCGGTGGGATTTTTCTACTGCTATTAAAAATGGAACAGATAATTGCCTTGTAGCTACGCATCAGGGGCGTAGGAAATACCAAGAGGATCGTATGACATGCTATCCTTGTGTTACTGTTCCTGCTATAGGTAGTTTCAAACTCTAACCTCTTGCCTTATTCACTTATCTTATTGTTATGAAAGAGCTGCAGCTAATAGTCTTTTGTATTTCTTATACTTAACTTGGACTTGTTAGTAATGTATCTTTCTCAAATTACATTAGAGTAGAAAACTCTTCCGACTAAGTCCAAATGTTGTAGACATTATGATGGCCAGTCGTGTAGTTGTAAACGATACTGAAGACATCAAAACAAATTATATAGTTTAGTGAAGTTCCCCCCGAGGTAGGAGTAAGGTCTGCGTAAACATTACCCTCTCCAGACACCACTTGTGGGATTACACTGGGTTTGTTGTTGTTGTGAAGTTCTTGGTTTGTGATGCTCATCTTTTTCTGCATGATCACTAGGTGAAGATGGTGTGGAAGAAGCTAGTGTGGGTATAGCGGCAGTGTTTGATGGACATGGCGGCAAGGAAGCAAGTGAGATGGCTTCTCAGAAATTCTTTGATTACTTTCTATTGCATGTTGTTTTCAACACATACAAGAATCTCTTTTCACACAGTAAAGAGCATGAAGAAGCAGGTCAAAATAGTTTGAAATTCAAAGGTCTGTAACTTGTCCTACGGAAATTTAGAATATTTTTCGATTGGTTAGTATCTCTAGTTATTTTCTTCATCAGTATCTTGTCAAACCCCCGATCTGACCGTTGTCATATAAATGATATGAAACACCTCTAACTTGTTTTAACTTCCTAAATGGAGATCCTCATTCCCTTGCTACTTTGGGAATCCTTTAAGCACCTCCGATGGTTTTCCACTTTTCCTTATGAGTCTACCACTTAGATATAGGATTATTTTTAACCTTATACAGTCGCATCATATATGTGTTTTATGGTTGTATTTTGCATCTTCTTCATTTCTCGGCCTCGAATCATTCATTGCATTTACGTACTAGTTAATAACCATACATTAATGAAAAGCATTTATACACTTTGTATTCATTTCAAACTATTAGAGAAAGCTATTTATACCTATTAATCTACTCTTGACAGCGCAAGTATTGATATCTTGATGTTTACACAGTTCTAATGGGCCATTATATGTAGTTGATGATGAGTTGACACTTGGAATTCTAGAGAAAGCCCTCTTGAGAACAATCCAAGACATAGATTCAGAGTTTACACAGGCACATACAGTTCTCCTCGTGTTTGTTGCTTTCCTAACCCACCCTTCCGATTTTCAAATCAATTTCTATATGCAGGAAGCTTTGAAGAATGACTACATTTCTGGATCAACTGCAATAGTTGTTCTTTGGATGAATGGGCAGATATTAGTTGGTAACCTGGGTGATTCAAAAGCACTCATATGCTCGAGGAAAACTCATTTTGATCAGGAAAATGAAGGTTTAAAGGCTTCTGACTATTGTTCGTTAAAACTCTGTTGATTATCACATTGTTGCTCACAGTTATAATGCCTGTTATTTGTCACCACGTGTCCACTTACGGTTCTTTTACTCTCTCTGTTCTGCTTGAATATCTCAGGTGATTTGATCACAAGACTTCAAGCTGAGGAACTAACGAAGGATCACCATCCTGATAGGGATGATGAAAAGGCTAGAATTGAAGCAGGTGGTGGGGTTGTCCTCGTTGTTGGCGTGCCTCGTGTCAATGGTATATTGGCTGTCTCACGGTCTATTGGAGATATTCGTTTGAAAAGGTGCATTGTGCTCAACAATCGTCAAATTCTATGAACACAAGGTAGCAAGCAGAGGCATTTGTTCTGATCTTATTATCTTTGGCTATTTCTAGATATGGTGTTATTGCTGAACCAGAGATCACGGGTTGGATACGTTTGTCAACTGAAGACTGGTATGTGGTGATAGGATCCGATGGCATATTTGAAAGAATGAGTCCCCAGGATGTCTGTGATATTTTACACGGTGGACATGGTAAGGAGAACAAGACATCTATCAACTCGTCCTCCTGTCCATCGTCTTCATCCTCTTTAGCAGACTGCATTGTCCACAATGCATTTAGTAAAGGTAGTGGTGATAACTTGTCTGTTATTGTGATTCCATTGAGACAAGCATCCCCTTCACTGGAACACAAACAACAGATATAAAATGTTGTTCATTTTTAAGCCTTCAAGTAGCAAAAAGTTCCATTGCCGGGAATCGAACCCGGGTCTCCTGGGTGAAAGCCAGATATCCTAACCGCTGGACGACAATGGAGCTGCTTGTTGAACTTGTGCTTAAGGACTAATAACTACCAGATGAGAACAGAGTAACTTCATAGCTATTGGACATATATTTCCAAATGAAAAATTAATCTACTGTATTTACATTATTTATACATGATTAAAATTATTTACTTATATATATACTATGACTTTTCATATTTTGAACCCCTCGATGAAAAATCCTGTCTATAGTGACTTTTTTATATTTTGAACCCTTCGATGAAAAATGATAGACTCACACTGTCCAGACTGTGAAAATGAAAAGAGAAGAGGAATCAATATTATTGATCATCATAATTACTTCATGCTCTCACACCCCACTCCTTCCTCTTTTGAGATTCAACGGTTCAAAAGTAGCATATATACCTCGACATATATTATATATATACTACATTCTTCAATTATATACTATGAAACTTAAAGTTAGTAAGACTGAGAAACAGCAAAATCACTGTCTAAAAGACTAAGTAATCTTTGACTCCAATTATATTTATTCACTTTTCCATGTGTAGTCATGACTTCTTTCTGTTTTTTTTTTCTCTTCAATCTTGAACCACCTTTCTACAACTTATTTATTCCTCCTGACTTTGCAGAAAAAAAGTTCAAACATTTGGTCACAAATCTAAATCTTATGTAAAATTGTTGATTCGAGTTACTATTTCATTCAAAAGTTAAAACTAAGAGTACTAAAATTAGATAATCTCGCAATTCAAACATAATAAAAATAAATAACACAATCATTATTTCAATTCAACTAGCTTGAGAAATAATTGTCTATCCCAAGAGTAGAAAGAACAATGAAATAGTGGTTTGAGTACGCATGCAAATGAAATTGCTTGGACTCCAATTTTCTGCAAAAGCTCATTTGATGAGTACGTACTGTCAACAATTAACTAATCACTGTACTTTTTGGACACTCCAACTCCTTGGATAAAAAAGTATAGAGGTCGAGCATTAAGATAGAAGATTTGTAGCTAATCGAGTATTGTTGCGCCTTATATAAGGGAGCCACGGGGCTAGCAAATTCCTCCTCTCATACTTTACTTTTGAGCTGACGGTCCATCAAAAATAATTTTCATCTTCTATTGTCATCATAGAATGATTAGTCAATCTTTTTTCTTCTTTGTAATCTGTATTATGATTCAATCAAAATTTCACGAGTTCTTCTAATTTGTAATTTCACCGAAATTGGATTAGTTCCTATACTACTACATAAGTATGAAACCGAATTGTGTTGAAATATTTCTGAACATCACACATATAAATTTTTTCTTTAGTAGTATGGGAAACTTCAATCAAAATTGGGTGATTCTTCATTAATCTATTGGTTGCCAACTTCTCAAAACCAAACAAAGGAATAAAAACTAATTAACGTCAAAATCACTAACTAATAACTTTTCACTTTATTCCCCTTAATTTCTTCTCTTTCTTTTTTCCTTAACAGATCAGACTCCAATAATTTACATATGTTTGTGTATTGAAGTAGTTGTATAAGAGAAACCATGGATGTCTCTTAATAAATATCTATTTATATAAGTAACTGACAAAGAATAAATATGTGCAAAAATGGAAACACTGATTTCTCACCTTCCACCTCCTTACAAGGAAATGAAAAAGGGACTTTCTAAGAGTCACTTTTCGTATCAAACCTAAATATTATTGTCACAACCCAATATATGGCATTGTATATATAAGATTAAAATTATTGTTTACTTATATAGTATGTGTTGAATCCCTTTAGCTTATTCATATGTTTACTTCTTCTATGAAAAGTAATGGTTCCATCACTAATCGCAGCGTGGACCACTTCCAATATCTTAAAGTACTTAGACTTAACTTGTATAAATACATCTCCTTGGTTCTTCCCATCCACGCCAATTCTGAACCCTGGCCTATTTATACAACTCAGGCAGGGCAATTAAATTTATAGATAAATTCTCTTGTTAGAATTTCTAACTCCACCACTACTTACACCGTGCAACACTAGCAGTTGAAGCTGCCAGCATGATCTAAACTTCCCTTTTTAGTTCAAATAAAATGAGGAATGATCAGATCATGTGGCAGCCTCACCTGTTGATGCCATCACGAATTCTTAATCATATATTCTTTGTTTTCAAGAAACCCTCCTTCCATTTTCTTTGATCTTGTCCTTTTCATTATCTAATCCAAAAGATCAAAGAAGAATTCAGACACATATTTATCAATTGGTCCACACATCATCAGAACTTGATATTGATGAAGCTGTTTGAAACTTGTAAGTAGGATTTTTATACCAAAGTTATGATTATAGAAAAGAAACGTAAGTTCTCAATTATGCTGATTCTTTCTTTGCACAACTACGAAGATTAGAAACTAAAGCTCTCAAAAACCAATACATATAAAGATCATCCCACATCACATTCTTAATTCCTTGATAGCAATACAGATGACTTCAAACAGCAATGATCTTCCATTACTTCTTCCCTATGTAGAGTAAAAATTCTAAATGCCTAGACACATTCTCAAATGTAAAGTTTGTAAACAGATGTGTCAGCTTAATATACAGATTTTGGCAGCCACTGCAGTGAAAATTGATAGTGTCATAAATGCATCAACAAGGCACATACCAACTAAGACCAACAAAATGAAAACATCAAACTAATATGTTCATAACATCAGATAAGTTATTCTAATCAAACACAACCAACAGTGCCCTGTCATTAGTCAACCCAGATAAAGAGGAAAAAAACATAAGCACACGCAATGTCAAGATACATCTAAGATAACACAGGTGAATTTCACTCCTTGGTGGTTTTGTTTATGAGGGACTTGTGGATGTGAGGGATGACACCACCACCAGCAATGGTACCTTTGATAAGGGTGTCAAGTTCCTCGTCTCCACGAATGGCCAGTTGCAAGTGCCTGGGAGTGATTCTCTTCACCTTAAGATCCTTGCTTGCATTACCAGCTAATTCAAGAACCTCTGCAGTCAGGTACTCCAGAATTGCAGCAGAGTAAACAGCTGCTGTTGCTCCAACCCTGCCATGGGCAGAGGTTCTGGACTTGAGCTGACGGTGAATTCTTCCAACTGGAAACTAAAATCCCCCCAAATATGTCAAAACAATTATATCAGAATAGTAGGAGGGTACTGCTGGAGAAAAGAAAAAACCATAAATCATTCTAGAGACAGTTTAAATGTTATGCACTATTTACAGCTGATAGATCAAAAAATGATGCCACCCCTATAAATATTTGATAAATCCAAAAATTCAAGGTCCCAAAAGAGTAAGATGCATCCTAGTTTGTTTTTCATGTATGCATTTTCAAAGTGTCTGCAAAGCTAGCGCCAGTCGCATCCTATGCCATAGTATATGGTTTGGAATGAGACATCTTTTTATGGTAATTTACTTTGTTGCAATTATACATTGTTGAGGTCATGTTTATGATCGTAAGATGCTGATCTTCAGATATTCCCTGACTGAATTTAAGACCTACTATTATGTTAATTACATCCATAAGCTTATTGATTAAAACATTGAAGAAGATTATATTTGCAAAGATCAAACAAGACTGTTAAAGGAACAAATAATTTGTTCTCAATAAGCTTATGGATGTTATGCCTTTTTCATTAAAGCTCATGTTTATTTGCACCTCACACTTAAAGTGCCAATGAACCTTAAGAGTTTTTTTATGTTTTTTGTTCCTTTTAATAGCATTGGTGTTGTGCTGTGTGTAATCTGTTGATAACATGGTATTGTTTGATAAAACGTGCAATGGAGTTAACAATAGACTAAAACTTTTGGAGACAGACCTTAGAGTCTAAAAGTTTAGGTTCAGCAAGACTTGGAGTGCAAATTCAATTAACAGACCTTAGATTACCTGGAGCGCAAATTCAATGACAACGCACGAGACAGATGTGGAAGTAAAGATTGATGCACAAATCATTCCAATAAGAACAAGCTTCAAGTATCTTAGGTCCATAAAACAAGAAGACGAAGAGATTAATGATGATGTCACACCATGACTTAAGAGTAAATTCTATAGAGTGGAGGTTCGATCAACATTGTTTTATAGGACAAAGAGTTGGTCAATTTTTTATTGTAGAAAAGAAGACATGATGAAATGGATGTGAAATTATGCAAAACAAGGCAATAATGGCTATAGCAAAAGTTGGGAGAGGTAAAAGTAGACTGAAGAACTAAGGATAAGTGATTAGACAGGATAGAAAGGTACATAGATCAAGAACAAGAGTAAACGGTTAGTAGTCCCACTATATGTGGGAGAGACAGGGGGCTAACCTCATCTCCTCTCTTTCTATTGGTAGTAGTTAGTAACAGCATAGTTTCTTAATCTACAATTTGTGCTACTATCTCAAGTTTTATTTGCCTGGTGTCTATTACATAAAGCCTCCCTACCCAGTAGCCACAAAGGTAAAAATAAGACATGCTTACATCCTATCTTAACCTCACTATGGGACTTCATTGACTATGCTATGGTGTCATCATATTTTGGGTAGATCAAATAGTCAAACACTTTCAACTGTCATTTCAGATTCCATAAAAATCAAACAAGATCTGCTCTTAATAAAGACCAAAACAATGTATTACCTGCAGACCCGCACGAGATGAACGAGAGATTGGCTTTTTCTTGTCTTTCTCCTTGTTGGCAGCCGCTGCAGCTGTTGTCTTCCCCGCCACTAGCCCTTTCCCTCCTTTTCCTGCCATTTTCCTTATTACAAAACTATACCAACACAGCAAAAGCCAGGTATCAGTTCCTCAATTTAGTCTTCAATCTCACAAGGTAAAAAAGAAACTTCACTTATTTTCAACTTCTAAACATTATGGTTACAAAAATCTCAAACTATAGACCGTGTAAACACGTTAATTTTCAAAATCGAAAGAAAACTAGTTATGACTGACTACACAGAATGACTTAAATTCATAGATCGGCCTTTAGCGTCACCTGATTTTCTGCTAAATTTTCCCAGAAATGCAATAAAACTGATAAGATGAGGAAGACGAAAGTACCTTTGTTTGTATTGTGTGTAGATCTGTAAAACCGTTTGATTTATTGCCCAACTCTTTTTGGCGGTTAGTTTTTGGTGGGAATTCTGAAATTTTCGACTTTCTTTTCAATTTCGAATTTTCGTTAAATTACTAGTTTACCCTCAATGATTGGGCCACCTTAACCTGGCAAATGGTTATGGCCCAAATCCAACCACGTACATGTCCTTTTCATTTAGAAATTGTTTTTTATTTTTAAAATAAAATTATGCAAATGTAAACTCGAGATAAATTATACTTTTGAATTATTTTACATTTTGGTCTAATGATTGCTTTGCTCCTACTGTTCTCAATCTTAATACTCTATTAGATTGTCAACTAACGCTCGTCATAATTTTATATTATAAGAATGTGGTTTAATATTTTCTTATTAGATTTTTTGTTTGTTCTGAAGAAAGATTATGATTTAAAGCGTCCTTAAATTATACTTCCTCCGGCCCATTTTATATGTCACATTTTTACTTTGCACTTGTATTAAGAAAAGATATAACTTTACCCTTCTATTCTTATTTAATGTTTTCTTAAGTCAACTTTACTAATAAATGACAAGATTAATTAATTTCTATCAAGGGTATAAGGCAAAATATGATAATTTATGCATAAATTTTATAAAATGACAAGTATTGTGGTCTAGCTATTTATAGAAAGGGATGACATATAAAATGAAACGGAGGGAGTAGTAAGAAAGAAAACATTTATTAAATAGATGTCCCAAAAAGGGATATTGGACGAAAACCAAACAGACATGGTAAATAATTTTTTACTACTCTCCTTTGATTATTTTTATTTATTCACTTTGAACTAAACAATGATTTTAATACAATATACTGTATACGTATAATTAATGTAGTTTTATGTCTTGAAAATGATTTGAAAATAAATACATAATTAATATAGAGGGTAAAACATGAAAAAAAATAGACGTTTTTTAATATGCAAAAAGTGAAAATATGTTTTTTATATGAAAGTTAGAAAGATTTTTTTTGTATTTTAATGAGAATATGTTTTTCATAGTGAGTAGTTTTCCTAGCGAACTAGTTCAATCAAAATGGAAATAAGAAAATCATATTTTATAACACAAAATTTCCTATTAATTTGTAGGGAAAAGAGAAAACAAGATTATAATTAGAAGTTAGTACATTATATAGGAGTAATTTATTTTTGCTTACAAATTATGTAAATATTATGGCCGGATATATAAGATCAGAGTTATATGCATTAAAAATATCAAAGTGAAGATAGAAAATTGGAGGCCAACATATGTTTTCAGCATCGTACATCTGCATGTATTAATTATTAGACTAGTATTAATGTAGTTGTTGTGTGCACATCATAGTAGTTGGTTCCTCTTGATAGTTGATATGAAGTAAAATCAAAAGAACTTAGTAGTAATAAGATTAATTATCAACAGAAAATTTGTGAGTTAAATATCTTATTAATGATGACTCAATTTTATTATGGAAGGACAATGATAAAACCTTAACTGAAATACATACAATAAAATTAAGTTACGTTGATTTAGGTGGTTCAAAATAAAATTAATGATGAAATTTTTCAAAAAAATAAGTTTTTCAAGTAAGGTTGGTTTCTATGGCATGAGTTGAGAGATCTTTAGTTATGGATACTCCAATGAGACCATGGTCGTCTTCTTCTAGGAAAATTGATT
This sequence comes from Solanum pinnatisectum, assembly GCA_035578085.1. Lineage (NCBI taxonomy): Eukaryota > Viridiplantae > Streptophyta > Magnoliopsida > Solanales > Solanaceae > Solanum > Solanum pinnatisectum. The sequence continues at coordinate 48,568,461 of CM069081.1, read as the reverse complement.
TATATGAACTTGCTCCATGACAATGAACATCATGTAGGAGCTCGTACTTGCATGAATTTCTATGTGATGGACGATTAGAGAGTAGAATCGCAGCGAAAAGTGAAATTTGGTATTATCTTGGATTGATCGTTGCCAGAGGTAGCAACAGTGTGAAGTGTTCTCTCTACTTAAAATTAGAGCATATGTGCTTTCATGCACAAATGTAAATGCAGAAATGAGAAGAATTAGAATTTATGTATTGACTATGTAAAACAAATTTATATAACTTTTCTATAATAAACAACTAAACATTAGTATTAATTAGTTATCATGCTAAATTGCATAGGTCACAAAAATTACTAAATAGATGTGTCTTTGGACATGAAGGAAAGTAAGCGTTCTGTTGAGTAACAAAAACGACACAGTAACTTTGACTCAAATCTGACCTGAAGCAATTGATTTGCAAGACGGACGGCCAATAATCCAGCATCTTTTGGATCAATTTTTGTCTTTTCAAAGAGTATATCCAATGCTCCAAACATAACATCTTGGGCTTCTTTTAGTGAAGTCTCCAAACATAAATTTGGGGAGTTTTTAAGCAAAGTCTTTGGCAAATAAGTGGAGTCACCAAGTCCAACTTTGTCCATAGCCATTCTCATTTTATCCAATATTTCTTCTGACTAATTCCCCCATTGACTTGGCTATTTCTAGTGATTTTTCTTTGGTGCACATTTGTGAGGCAAGGGGCTTGTAACATGCAAAATCTATCAAGAAAACTTTTTGTGAAGGCTTCTTTATGAAATTAATCCTTAGGCCCCATATGAAAATTAATACCAAAAATATTATGGTAGGGAATTCTAGAATTGATTGGGAAATATTGACAATAGACATTTTGAATGAAAATGGATGTATGCCAAATGATATATTGTACTACTAATATAAGAGTTTGGTTATCAACTACCCTTTCAAGCATTTATTTATAGAATAAGGTTTGTAGGTATACAAACACTATTTTATTTTTTCTATATAAATAAATATGTAAGTAGGTATGTATTTTTATTAACAATGTGAAATTTGTAATTTATGCATGTATCTACCTAGTATTGTACCCTAGGAGTTTGAAGATAGAAAGTTGGAGTCCAAAATAGTTTGCCTTTTTTTGTTAGGCAGGTGGTTCTGACATAGAAGCAAAATAATTGACCTACCTATCATTAAATTCCAAACCTTTTTTTTCCTCACGGGTGACACCGCTTACGAAATCTTTATACAATTTTTTATTTTTTTCCTTTCTTTCTCACTTACGATTTTTTTGTGTTTTTTACCCTTCTTTCTCACGTATTTTAGGTGACACCGCTTATGAAATCTTTATACAATTTTTTGTTTATTTCCCTTCTTTTTCACTTACGAAAAATCCTGCGTACGCCACTGCACAAAATATATTACGTACTAATTTCTTTATATAATTTGTATGATATCTTTTAAATTTTAGAATTCATCCTATCTGAATTTACAATTAAAATTCAACGATTTAACTTTCGAAATTGAAATAATATATTGGTTAACCTTGGTCCAACTTAGAAGCAAAGTCATCTTAATTTCTTCTCAATAAAATGTCTTTTAGGATTTGTTTCATTAAGAATAAGTTATTTTAGAATTAAATATTATTCCACTATATATATATATATATATATATATATATATATAAAATAACTTATTCAATCATTAGATAACAAGGAAATACATAATTACCCCATGGAACTTATACCTTTTTTTTAAGTAGACACCTTAACTTTACAGGGGTCCTATTACCCCACGAAACCATCCAAAAGCACAATAAATACATCATTTTTTCAACATCAGTGTTCTCAATCCAAGAGTGTGTGCCACACCTCCAACCCATTTAACAAAGGCCGGGTTTTATCCCAACCCATTCATTTTTTAACCCATAACCCAAACCCTAAGAAACTTTCAACCCATTTCACTTTCACCTACCCTCGTCTCTCTCTCTTCGACCGATCAAAATCCTAAGAAAGTTCATAAGGCAAAGCTAGTAGGTAACATTGTTGGTTGAAATTTGTTGAATAGTGGTGTGGGAACGAAGAAGTGTGGCTCATAGGTTAGTTATTTGAAAAATCTTTGAAAAGAATTTATTTTACATTGTAAGTGAATTTTGTAGTGATTAGTCGTTAGTTTATTTTACTTTGTTTGATGTGTATTTCGTTTGTCGTCATGTTGTTGTTGTGTATATTACTCATCTGTATTATTGGGAAGTTGGCCTGTTGTAGTTTATGTGTATTTCTTTGTTGGGTTGTTATTGTTGAATATTGTTGTTGTTGAATATTGTTGTAACTTTCATTGATTCAGTGTTTCTGAGATTTGTAATTGTGTTTTTAGGATTTTTTACAGTGTCATTTGTTCTTATAACTTTGAGATGGTATCATGGGGGGAAAATTGTGTTTGGTCCCCCATCTGATTATGTTGGTGGGTCTGTGATTGAATTCTTGGAAGTAGACACTGATCGAATGTCTTATTTTGAACTGAAAGGCTACATAAAGGACTTAGGATATACAACAGATTGTTCCTTTTTTATTAGATCTCCAATCGATGGCTTTTTGGTTGAAGTTAAAAGTGATAAGGTTATTTGTGACATTTCCTCTATGTTTAAAAATGGGGATAGTATGGATGTTTATGTCTATCATGAGGTCAATGAGCTAGAAATTGCTCCATTGGCTTTGGATTATGTCCCCCATGTGATGGACAGTGGTGTAGGTGGGGAATCTTTTACATCTTTTAATGAAGTTGAGTCTCCTAATCCTAATTTTAGATCTTTAAATCATCCTGCTGAACCTTCTAGTCCTCCTTCTGAGTATTTCAACCCTTTCTAATCTTCTTGGTGAACCTTCCAACACTTCATCTCAGTCTTCTAATCCTCTTGTTTTCAACCCTTCATCTTAGCCTTCTAATCCTCTTGGTGAACCTTCCAACACTTCATCTCAGCCTTCTAATCCTCTTGTTGAACCTTCTAACACTTCATCTCAGCCTTCTAATTCTGCTGCTAAACCTTTCAATCTAAGTGTAGAAAGTTCAGATGATGAATCATATTCTGAACCAGATAATGAATCAGATGAGAGATCTGAAGTGTATAACAGTGAAGAGAGTTTAGATAGTAATGTTCATGAAGAGTATTGGGATTTCAGGGCTTTAAGAAGGCATTTCAACAGGTCAAACTGGAGAACTAGAGGCACAACTACAGAACATAGTCATACTACTGAAAAGGGCCTAGATATAGGATATGATGAAACAAATGTTGGTAGTAAGGATAGCTTATTAGGTAAGTTAGGGGGGGATGAACTTTACTATCCAAGTGATGAAGCTCCTAACTTTGAATTAGAAGAAGAAACAGGTTGGGGAGATGGTGAAGAGGTTGAACAAATTGTTAGAAAGAAGAAAAAAAATAGAGTTATTTTTTATCCAACTTCTAAGAAGATTATTTGGGAATTAGGTTTGGTGTTTGCAAATGTAAGATAATTTAGGGAAGCTGTAACCAAATATGCAGTTCAAGAAAAAATTCAAATGGAGAAATATGTGAATGAGCCTGGAAGAGTCAGAGTTAGGTGTTGTAAAAAGGGTTGTCCTTGGTTATTAGTTGCAAGTTTGGATAGCCAAACTACATATTTTGTGGTTAAAATTACAACCCTATTCATAGTTGTGTCTCTTCAACTCGTAACTACTTGTGCAATTCAAGGTTTCTAGCTGTTAGATACAAGGATAGAATAACTGAGCAGCCAAACATCAGAATTATCAAGTTGCAAGAGCTTATTAGAAAAGAATTGGATATTCATGTTGGAATGACAACAGTGAGAAAAGCCAGAGCTAGAGTGTTAAAAGAGATTGTGGGTGATCATATTGTTGAGTACGGTAGAATTTTTTATTACAGAGATGAGATTTTAAGAACAAATCTAGGTAGCACTTGTATTGTTAAAGTTGGAGAAACTGCTGAAACTGGGCATAAAATCTTTGAAGGATTTTATGTGTGCTTTCATGCTTTAAAGAAAGCTTTCTTTGGAGGTACTAGGAGATGCATTGGCCTAGATGGATGTTTTCTCAAAGGAGTGTGTAGAGGTCAGTTATTGGTGGCAGTTTGCAAAGATGGAAATAACCAGATGTTGCCCATTCCTGGGCAGTAGTTGAGGTTGAGAATAAATTTACTTAGGCATGGTTTTTGACTCTAGTAAAGAATGATCTTGATCTTAGAGAAGGACATGAACTTACCCTGATTACTGATATGCAAATGGTATGTCCATGGTTATTAATACACATTCATCTTATATCCTATATACTTTTTGATTCACATTAACTCTTTTATATATTTATTTTCTTTCTTTAATAGTTTTACTGGAAATTGCAGTGGAAGATTTATTACCACTTGTTGAACACATGATGTATGCTAGATATGTCCTTGCAAATTGGAGCAAAAATTGGAAGGAAATAGAGAGAAGAAATGTTTTCTAAAAGATTGCAAAATCTACATTTGAAGCTGAATTGAGGGACCACATAGATGCTATGAAGAAATTGAAAAGTGACTGCTTGGATGGTCTTTTGTACTACAATGTAGAAAGGTGGTGTAAAAAATACTTCAAAGAACATAGCAAATGTGACTCAATTGATAACAATATGGCAGAGAGCTTCAATTCATGGATATTGTTTGCAAGTTACAAGACAAACATTACAATGCTAGAAGAGATTAGGATAAAGATGATGAAAATAATTGATCAATTAAGAGAGTTCACAAACACATGGGTCACTGATATTTCTCCCATGGCTTTCAAGATTTTACAACAAAACATTAATAAGTTAATGCAGTGTAACATATCATGGAATAGAGAAAGGGATTTTGAAGTTGTAGACAAAGGCTTTACACATTGTTAGGCACACTTGTAGTCGCAGAGCTTGGCAGCTTAAAGGCATACCTTGTCCTCATGGTGTTACTGCCCTACACTACAAGCAATATGAACCAATTCATTATGTGGTCAGCTATTATAACAAGGAAACCTACCTAAGGACATATGAATATGTTCTCCAGCCAATGAACAATATGAATATGTGGCCACCACTTGTTAATCTAACAGTTCAACCACCAGCAGTTAAACAGTTGCCTGGAAGGCTAAGTAAAGCTAGAAGGAAAAAGGCAAATAAAACAAAGAGAACTGGTAAGCTTAGCAAATGTGGAGTTGTTATAACTTGTAGCAATTGTTATACAAAGGGCCACAATAAAAGAGGTTGTCCGATTCCTCCAACTGTTCCAACTCAAACTGTAACAACTTCTACTCAACCACAAGTAAATGTATCAATTGTCATTAATATTTAGTTGAATATATACTAATATTTTGTATTATAATAATCAGGCCAGATTAAATAATAAAAATGGTAGAGGCAGAGTAAGGGGAATGCCTCAAGGAAGACAAAAAAATGAAAACACAAGCAATGGAAGAGAAATGCCTCACCAAAACCAAGTGAATAAAGGCACGAATAGAAGAAGAGGCATAGGAATAGGCTCAAAAAAATCATGAGAATGAAGGCACTAATGGTGGATAATCTTCAAGACCTTTTAAAAGGCAAATGATGGTAGGATTTGGAGTATTAGTTGGTGATGATGGTTTTACAATTGTTAATGTAAGTACAACTGTTATGGGTTGGTGATGATAGTTTTTCATATACTTTTACTAATCTTTGTGGTTTATTTATACAGCCTGGAATGTAAAGTAGTAGGGTTGTTGACATTGGTACAAGAGTTTCAAGGAGGTTTGATGAAATTACTGGAGATATTGGTTATCAACCACGTTTTGAAGTGAAATGGAATGAAAAATCAGCCATTACGAGTAATAGACTTTAACAAATGAGGAGTGAAAAACGAATTCAAACAAGGTCTGCAACTGCTGTTATTAATGAAAGCCAAAGCAATTCAACTACTAAGAAATAGTTGACTTTGGGGTTGTTTTTTTTGTGTTTGGTTATTATTGTGTTATTTATACTTTTCTTGATACCAAACTATATTTTGATGCATTATTGGGTATCAATTGTGTTTTGCCAAGTTTGTTTATGCAACGTTCTTCTTTGTGACATTTAATCAAGTTGTATCAACTTCAAACTTTCAGAAAGAATGAAATGAAGTCCTATTTTGTCACAATGATTGTCATTCTGATTAGTCTCTTTTGATCAAGTATGAAAGGAAGTTGGCATAAGAGATTACAGTGTTTTGTATATTGTTAAATGGTCACAGATATCATACAAAATAAATGTATTACACAACCAAACATCAACAAAAACAACAATATATTACACAACCAAATAAGCTTGCCTTGAACCAAAAAAAAAAAGAAGCAACTACAACAAACTTCCAATGTATTACACAACCAAACATAAATGAAAACAACAAACAACAATTAAGGCAATTCCAACGGCATACAACTACATTTTCCAGCATTCACATTCTTATTAATGCCTAAAATCAGAAAAAACACTGCGACAAACACTATGATAAGCTTCTAATTCAAGATGCTACATTTCATCTTCTTCTTCTTGATTAGCTTATCATGACATACTTGATCACCTTTCTTCTCCAACAATTTCATCTTCTTCTATTTACTTTTATAGAATTGTAATGCTTCTTTCAATTCCTTAATTCTATTCGCCAATATTGAAATAACAGACTTGGACCGCATATTAATCTCCTCAAAATCCCTCCATCTAAAGTACTTGCATGAATTTTCCTAAAATAGGCCATACACAGTGAATTTATTGAAACATTGAACAAAAAAAAAGAGTAAAGAAATATGTATCGAACTTACACAAAAGCGTGGATAGGACCAAAATCTTCTAGCTGAGTTGTCCTCAGACCACGAAGTCTGCAATTGCATCAAGTCTTCATGTTTGCATCGCATTGTTAAATGCAACATTGCATCGTTCTCGTCATTACAAATGCGATTCAAGCTTGCATTTGACATCTTTCCCTCAAAACCTAATCACAGGAAATTGATTTCACAGATTTTAAACAAAAAACAAAATTAAAATGAGAAATTGCAGATCTCCATCGGCTAACAATGAAGAATTTTGGGAAGGTGGTCTATTTAATGAAGAAGCTCATTCAAATTGGAAATGCCACGTGGCGTTTTAACATTGGTTGGATGTTGTTTTTTTATTCGTTGACGCGCCCAACCTGCGTGACAACATTGATGGGTGTGAAACGGGTCAAAATAATGTATTTATTGTGTTTTTGGATGATTTCGTGGGGTAATAAAACCCCCGTAAAATTAAGGTGTCTACTTAAAAAAAATAAAAAAAGATATAAGTTCCATGGGATAATTATGTATTTCCTCTTAGATAAATAATGTCAAGAGTAACTATTACCTTAAATAAAAAAGACAATAGTATAATCTTATATCTTATCCTAAAATTATTATACAGTACCTCAAATGGAACAACTTGTGGAATCCTTATTTGGGCGGCACGAATCTCCAATTTTGGTGTTTTGTGAAACCCCAGAAGAATACCAAGAAAAGATAGTGGACGATCCTTAACCTGCACCCTCCGACATGGCTTCTTCTTTTTCCTGTCATCCCACGCTTCTTTTTTTCAAACACTTCAAAAAGATTTCTTCTTTTTTCTTTAAATGTTGTTTTTTACCTCTACCCAACATCAAGAATGAAGCTTTTTTATGGAATCCATCTTTTCTCCTTCATTTTATGTGTTTTGGTACCTGGGTCTTTTTCCTTTGATAATTTTCATCAACCGTAAGCATTTTTACTTAATTTTGTGCATGTATTTAATTAAAGTTCATTTGTCCTGTAAGCATGAAATGTCTCATCAAACTTCACTTTGTCTGTTTTGTTTCAGCTTTTTATTATTTTCTACATATAGAGATAATAATTGTTTTTGCTATCTTTGTACTGTTGCTTCATGCCTTTCTGATGTTTCTAGATATTGCTATTGACAGGTTTCCCATTGTAGAGCCTGATTCTGGTCACACAAAACTTCGCCTTGCGAGAGAAGGACTTGAGGCGATAGAGAGGATAACAACACCCATTGCAGCTGTCGCTGTAAGTCTTGCATTAGCTATTTTGTTTCAGCACGAATAAATTATTATGTGACAAAAAGATATTTGAAATTTGAGACTTCTTGTTATTATTTGGTGATTTGAGTTAGTATTAAATAAGTTTGGCACTGGCTCAATATGTTTATGCTGATGCATTTCGTTAAACAGCTATACTTGTTATCTCAATTTCCTGTTGCAACTATCCTTTTTGTATTATAACATTGATGGTAGAATTTGACCAGGTGATTGGTCCATACCGTTCAGGAAAATCGTTCCTCCTTAATCAGCTTCTTTCCCTCTCTTGTAATGAAGGTGGATCCTCAAAACTTGCATTTAAGTTCACAATTGTGCTTTTACTTGTTAGATTACTGTTTTCGTGCATTTTCATAAGCGATTGACTTATGAAGCTCTATGCTTACAGGTTTTGGTGTTGGGCATATGCGTGATACTAAGACAAAAGGTGCGTATGCATGGTTCTGCTGGGGCTGTCGGTACTTAGGAGATGTAGACATTATTTAACATTCCATTTCCCTCTTCTTCCAGGAATATGGGTTTGGGGTACTCCAATAGAGTTGGACATCAATGGAGTTACAACTTCTGTTTTCTACCTTGACACTGAAGGTTTTGAAACTGTTGGAAAGTCAAATGTATATGATGATCGGTAATATGGAAGTCATGAGAGAATATATTTCCACAATAATTTTATTTTTGTTAAAGAATATTTCCACAATAATGTGTGACTAGTCATGTTTTCTATTCTTTGTTGTTCAGGATTTTTTCCCTTGCAACTGTTCTGAGTTCGGTGCTTATATACAATCTACCTGAGATGGTTTGTTACTCTGTTTATGACTTTTACTTTCTTTATTTTCGAGTGTTTATGTTAATCCTGTTATATTTTACTTGTATTAACAACATATGCCTTTTAGTATTTCATGTTCTACTGCAACAGAAAAAAGAATTAGCTGTAGGTTATCCATGAATGTTGAGTGATTGAATAAGGATAGATGCGAGTTGTTTCTGTTGAGAACAGTTAATAAATAGAAGTACTCATCTAGATTCTCCTTCAAGCTCTGTTGCATTTGGCAATATATAAATTGGTTGAGTTAGATATACATTTCTTTGTTATAAAGAGTGTGTTATCTGATGCGAAATCATATCTAATAGATAGATTGAACACTGGTAACTTATCCTAATATGGTTCAGGTCGTGACTCCATGGGCGGCAGCTTATATGGTACTCGCATATTGGCCTACAAGCAAGAGCGACTTCCTTAATTGTGTTTCGTGTGTTTGTTTTATGTTTTAGATCCGTGAAGCTGACATATCGCGACTATCATTTGCCGTTGAACTTGCTGAAGAGTTCTATGGAAGGTTCAATTCTAACCAGTTGTTTCAAAAGTTTCTAGTTTCACATAGGACTTTTTGTGTTCTAAGTTATTCACAGAAGATTCTTTTCTGACCCTGCTGTTTCATCCATGTTTATCGCTCTCCCTGGAACCCAGAGTGAAGGTAAGCATATATCTTTGATTTATTTCAACTCAACAAAAAGGGACAAAGAAATAAAGGAAGAAACAGATCCTTAATTAACAAGAACAGTGACATGTTTATGAGGTTGCTGTTGTGTAGGGGCAAGATGTTGCTTTCGAACCAGCAAAACTCTTATGGCTTATCCAGCGTGATTTTCTACGTAAGTAGAGAAAAAGATGCCATATATGTTCATTACTGCATTCATTAATGCGAATGTCGTGTATTTGTGGAATATAGCCTCTGATTGCAGAAATTACCTAAAACTTTAAACATATGTTTAGGTACTAATATAATTGTATTCAGTTACATGGCACTCTGTTATAGTATGGTCATTTTTCCTCTGACCAGCACCGAGGTGCCTTTTGTTGGTCTCCTATTCCTTCACTTGGAAACTGTCTAACCTTGTATTATTAACAGAAGGAAAATCTGTGCAAGAAATGGTCAACGAAGCTCTACGACGAGTCCCTAATAGTGATGGTTGGTTAGCTTATCTTTATTTGGACATATAGTAACTTTGGAATCTATTGAATAGTTGATTATGGTTTACACTTTTTGTTTCTGCAGGTGACAAAAATATTGATAAGGTACCTTTATGGATTGCATTATGCAAATTATAAAGATACTTGCATAAATAGATATATTTTACTTGTTGCTGTTCATTATATCAGGTGAATCAGATTCGAGATTCATTAGCAGTAATGGGCGACAATAGCACAGCCTTTAGCTTACCACAAGTATGACTTACCTTTGCTATGCATCATTCTTAATTTTGTAATGCACAACTTGCTGCAATGACAATAGTTGACTTGGATTTGCTTAAATATCTTCTTCTTCTTCATTGTTAATGCACGCTGAGGATATTGTAGCAAACTTGATTTCTTGTCAGTTAAGCGTTTTTCCTATTAGAACTTGGAATGATGAATCACCACTCTTAGCTCTTCTGCAGCCTCATCTTCAACGTACAAAGCTTTGTGACATGAAAGATGTTGAACTGGATCCTGATTATGTCAAGAAGAGGGAGCAATTGAAAGAAGTTGTTGCATCTATTGTTCGTCCAAAGATTGTCCAGGGTAAATTTCTCAATGGGAAGGAGTTCGTATCGTTCCTTGAGCAGGTGTTAAAACTCTTATCTGTTAACTCTCCTGGTTTTAGTTTAATTGCTTTTGGAGAGAACTGATGAGATTGATTAATCTTTTTCTCTTTAATGGTAAATTGGTATTAGATACTTGACACCTTGAATCAAGGAGAGATTCCATCTACGGGCTCCCTTGTGGAGGCTTTCAACAAGGGTATTCTAGAGCGGTGTTTAAAACTGTACACCGAGCAGATGGCTAAAGTGGTTTTACCAATGCAAGGGGAGTCTTTACAGAAAGCTCATGAAGAGCAGAGAGACACAACAATGGAAGTTTTTGATGAACAGCATTTTGGTCGTCGCCATGCAAGGAAATCAGTCGATCAATTGGAAGAGGAGATTGAAAAGGTTAAAAATTTCCAGTAGCAAACATGGTTTTAATTATGCATTTCTACAAATTTTACTTAACTCCATGTATTTGCAGGTGTATAAGAATATCAAGTTGGCAAATGAATATCAGTCCTCAACGCTGTGCGAGGCGTTGTATACTAGATGCGAGGACAAAATGGATGACCTTCAGGCCCTCAGACTTCCTTCAATGGCCAAATTCAACACTGGCTTCCTCCTATGCAACCAAAGTTTTGAAAGAGAATGTGTTGGACCTTCTAAAAGCAACTATGAACAGCGGATGATCAAGGTTTTCGCGCACTACTTAATTACTTCTTAGCTCTTCCTTTCTTTTTATCGTAAAGATATTTCTTATATAGCCTAGTGAGTGAAAAAAACTAGAAACATAATTAAGTAGGATGTACAACTGAATCCAGAACCGAAGAGAATCTAGAGGTGCAGTAACTTCAGACAACTACAAAGAATTACCTTTCCTACAGAAGACAAAAAGTCACTTCATCAATGAATTTTTTTGTATTACTGTCTTCAGTTGTTGTGTTTAATGTAACCTACTCTAAACAGTGTATTTGTCTGTATCTTTTTGATTATGCAGATGTTGGGAAAGTCAAAATCTCTATTCATTAAGGAATATAATCAGAGACTGTTCAACTGGCTGGTAGTTTTCTCACTTGTCATGGTGGTGTTAGGGCGGTTCGTTATAAAGTTCTTTCTGGTTGAGATTGGTGCATGGATACTCTTTATCTTCTTAGAAACATATACAAGGATGTTTTGGTCTGCTGAGTCGCTTTACTACAATCCAGTCTGGCATCATTTTCTGGCAACTTGGGAAACACTTGTGTATAATCCTATTCTTGATTTGGACAGGTAACATAAAGTCATTACCTTTTCTAGCAACTTGGCAAACACTTTTTCATTTTGTACTTTCATTCTACCCTTAAAGACATGAACTTACATGTTTGAGACCACAAATTTTTAAGGATGCTTTTTCTTTAAACTTCGTGTCTAGTCAAACACTGCAATATAAATATCAACTAGTGTTTTACCAGTTGATTAGACTTGGAAATGAGAACATTGTAAAAGTTTCATATGTTTGGTGTTGCAGATGGGCAATTCCCATTTGTGTGATAGCTGCAATATTTGTGTTTTATTGGCGATGTTACGGGAGAATGCAACATGGTCCTAGGTGGTCGTTACCTGTGTACAGCAATCGTAAAGATCGGCGAAGATCAGAGTAATTGAATGGTTTTCATTTTTATTACAAAGTCGGAGGCAGGCAGATCAAGGGCGGGTTTGAAGGTTGAATATATCCCAGCTGGACTATGTATGTATATATATGCAAAAAAAGAGAAGTGGAAATATACTTTATACGTAACTGTACAGAGGATTCGCAGGACACTTCAACAGGTCATGAACTTTGTTGTCACAGTTGAAGATGTTGTAATTCTATTACTTACTAATATTCAATATCTCTTACTCTTACAAATTACAATACAAATATGCAAAAAGCTTCTACTTCCCTCTGGTAATTTTCGTTTTGTGCTTCTTACTCTAGTTTTCCTCTGCATTTGTTAACCTGCTTTTGAACCTTCTCCCTAAACTTCAAAGTGGATATTCATGAGAGAATCTCAATGAATACTTGTCATCAAATTCACTATTAGAAAAATGTGTATTTTCAATCGACGTTCTTATCAAAACGCTATCAGAAATATGATATTTCGACCAAAGAACTTTTTATATACTAGTGAAATTTGATTTCGACAACACATCACCTGTCTATTTATGCCTAACAACATTTAAATGTGGCTCCATAAGAACTTTGTATATTGAACTAGATCAATTTTGTTTGTGTTATATATACTAGTGAAATTTGTATTAGCACAAGAAACCTAATAAATTTGTTACCATAAATCTAAGCCCCAAATTGGGAAATAAGAATTCGATCTTTGACTCAAATCTACTTACTTTTGTAATCTAAGGCATGTTAATCATTATTTGGCCATACAAAGCTATGAAACGAATACATACATAATCAAACCCCTAAAAATCAATAAAATTAGAATCTGATCATTGAAAGAAGAATGAAAAAAAGTACTCTCTACAAATTTGGATACAATTTCATGAAAAATACCAGACTTGTAAATTCCATATACAAGTATGTTTTCAAACTCAATATTTGTATAAACCAATTCACACTTCTCTTATCTTTAGAATCCTTTTCCCTCCAAGTACATGATTTTCATTGTTCACATTTCTAGCTAAGCAAAGAGTCATGTTCATAAAAGTATTCTTGAATTTGTTCCAAAACTTCGATGATATAATTGTTCTTTTTTTGGTTCTTCTTCATTCTTAGGAAAAAAAAGTAGCAAAAATAAACTTGCTACTTCTCTAGTATTCAATTTAGCAATTAACAATGAGTATATAACTTCTGATATTGCACTAACAATTATATCTTTGCTCCGCATATATTTATATAATCGTATATCCTTTTTGAAAATACGTACACAATAAATTCTTCAAATTAAAATAAAAAGACAAAAAATATATACATACATAAAATAAAAACTTAATGTACAAGAAAAGTTGATCAACCTTTACTTTCTCTATACACTCAAAAAACTGTTATAAAACTGAAGAACCTAAAGCTTCGGTTAGGATTTTTGACATGGATAAACCCAATATTTTAACAAATATGAATAGAGTTAGATATACATTTCAAAACTCGAGATCAAACACACGAATGATATCTGAATTCTGAATCTATCAGATCTATAGGCTTGCTAAGCCTTTAGCTTCAGATCCTTTCATAATTCTTAGCCTTTTGCAGGAATTAATGAACATATCCCAAGGTACATCACCAGCAAGCATCCAATCACCATCTTTATCTTCATAAGTTGGTACATAATTACATCCATTGTATCCTTCTGTTTCTGAATATACACCTGAATTTTATAATTAAAAAAAAAATCGTAAGACTCTAATTAAATGCAGATCTAAAACAAATTTAACAAATTGGGTAAATTAAAATATGTTATAACTTACCAATAGAGCACTTGAACATGTTCTCTAAAGCCTCGAGTAATTGTGGATAACTTTTGTAAATATTAAGATCAATTTTTCTTAAATAAGCGGCTCCATCCATGCTCACTTTAACGTAACTCGCTTCTAAAATATTCTTTCGATAAGATCGAACGGGTGGCCATCCAACGACTTGTGCTCTGAAATAAGTCATAACAAAAAAAAGTTGGTTAATATTAGCAACAAAAAAAAGATATCAATTAATTTAATTAAGAATAAGTATTTCGTAACTACTTACTTTGGTGGTGGTTCATCATTGTTGTTCATATGTGATGAAGGTCTTTTGTTGCTAATCTTGCTAGTAAAAGTAGAAGATGATGGCTCTGTTCCAGGTAGACCTAATCTTAGCTCTGTTCCAGCCATTTCCATTTCTTCAAATTTGATGATATGATCTACGGCAACGGTGAGTTTCCGATGAAAGCTGAAATATTTCCGGTGAAGAAAATGCTACTTTCCTTGTGAATGATGAAGGAAAAAGAGGGAATGATACTCTTATTTTTATAGGCTAGACATCATTTATTCTCTTTGTGCATGAATTTCATAGCATTGCAAAATCACGCCCCTTCAACTCACGCGCTTTTAACAAATCAATCATAGTGTCCATAATTTTACTGTATATACATATTTGAATTTAAAAAACATAAAAAGTTATCTTAACATATGATAAAAAGTATGTATGTTTCTTTACGTAGATAAGTTAACTATTTAATATATATTATTTTTTTAATAATTGTATATGTATTAGCTTTAATAAACGTAAAATTCCAATTGATGTTGACATGTATATAATAAAAAAAGTTGACATATTTTATTAATTAACTTATCTATTTAATATGCACTTATGAATATGCGCATCAATGTTTCTAAAATATGAGTAAAAAATATTAAATACAAACATAGGTTCAACTCAATTAAAAACATAGAATAATTTAAGTATCTAAATAAAATTTACCGATAGTATTAAGGAGCTATCGAGTATTCAACCTTTCATGTATTGTATAATATACTCCCACATTTATTTATTTTTACAAGAATCTACTGACCTAACATCATTGAAATTTATAATTACTACAGTGTCTTTGCCAATATAAAAGAGACGTGTGTTTACACGCGCGTTTGAAGCGTAGATGAATCATTGAAGACCGGGTTGTTCTACCTTTGTCGG
Organism: Solanum pinnatisectum; assembly: GCA_035578085.1. NCBI lineage: Eukaryota > Viridiplantae > Streptophyta > Magnoliopsida > Solanales > Solanaceae > Solanum > Solanum pinnatisectum. The sequence goes on along the minus strand of CM069081.1, from coordinate 48,553,144 downwards.
TGATGTGAGGGACGTCATTAATCCAGTGAAGTGAGAGAAGGGAACAGGGAACAGACACCGACAACTTGAGGTATTTAAGGTACCTGGTCCACTAAATGGACGTTCCTGATTTGGAGCGTTGGATCATGCGGAAATCTACTTTGGGGTCAAACCCCCATGTGAGGTGGCTCTCCATATTGTCGGCTAATGAGGTATAAAGTGGACCCCACACCCGATTTCATCTCGACTAATTTAAATTCGTATCTAAAATTTTACGGGAATAACTAATCTCACAATATATGTTTTGATATCACATTTTAAAGTAGTTTTATTAATAATAGTAATTCTCGCTTGACATAACTATCGCTAAATATTTAAGTTCGACCTATATTTTAAATATTCTAAAATATAATAATGGCATTTACATAGTAAATATTATAATGTGATGGATGTTTAAAATCACATTTATAAACCTTTTCAAAATTATAAATTGAAATGTTCAATAAAAAAAAAAATCACGTGTTCAACCACTCTATAAAAAAAAAGAAAAATTGCAGGATGAAGGCATATGTAATTGCAACACAAAATATAGACAATTGTGCGTGTTAGTTTTAGAAAGAGTTTTAAGTTATATATTGGAGATCAATGAATAACATTTAACATTATGAGTTTAAGTTAAATTTTTTGTTATAAACTTTTGAATTCGTTTTAGTCAAAAAAAAGATGTCAAGTGAACAAAACAATTAATACCCCACCCATACTCTGTTGGATGAAACACTTAAATTTTTTTCCTAATCAACTTTATTCCTTTCCGTCCATTTGTTTAATTAATCTTCCCTCGTCACCTACTTTAATTTTAACTATATACTACTTTAAATAAAGGGGAAATAAAGTAGTGATTAGTAGATAAACTGTATTAAGGTCCAAATTCAAGGAATTTCTATGAACATAGTTTTATTACATTTTCTTGCCCACGGTTTTCTAGATATAATAATTATCCAAAACCATGGGATTAGTTCATCATATTATATGGTAATTAAAAGTAATATTATATTATAGTGGACTGACTAAAACGCTCATTAAACTGCTAGCAGCCGTTGTTTGCAATTTGACAATATTCCTGCTAATTAATAACTATACATAATTAATATGATAAATTGATAATAATAATAATATAGTGTAACCCTTAAGCTCTTGTTATTATTTCTTTTCTATAAAAAGACCCACACTCTCGTCAAATTGCTTAACTTTTAAAGAGGGAAAACCATTTTTTTTTAATAAGTTTGTCTTAAAACAAATAGATAATGAAAGTAACAGGTGAAGAATAATAACGAAAAATAAGGACGAGTCAAATTTTAAAATTATTTTTATATACACACAATATATTATATTTATATATATAAAAAATATTGAGTCAATTTCATCCACATATTATGGACAATTTTTTGTGTGTGTCATTTACATGGCATGAATTGGCAGTCCCTACTCCATATATATACGTACAACTAAATTTAAGCCAAAAAAAAAAAAAGTAAAATAAAAATAGCTGTAGCTTTGAATACATGTTTTCCCTTTGACTCCTAACATTAGCTGTACTATGTAAGACAGATTTGACCGTACGTCATATCCTTCCTTTCTTTTTTGTGAAACGGTATTTCTCTTTATTCGTCTTATTTATTTTTTTAAAAAGTTAGTTTTAAGAAATGAATTCTTTTTTGTTTTTGAGAACTCTTTAGTTGAATTTTTTTACGTAATATGTTAATATAATATAAGATGTCAATTAAATTATAAAGTCGAGAAGAAAAACAATTAGACAATTCTCATTTATATATATATCCAGCAAAGCATTATATATATTTAGAGTTCCCTAAAGTCCAGATTGAGTTATGGGGAAGGCTTTTCTGTGGGGTTGAGTTCATTAAGAGAAACACGCACGCCCACAAGTTGGACACAACCAAACAATAAAACAGAGAAGCCGTTTTTTGAAAATGGTCACCAGTCAACACCATGCATGTTATGTTTTTATGTACAAATTGACATGCTTAGCAATGATAGTCAAATAATTACTTTTTGATGTTAGAAATTTATCCACCCAATTAATTTAATTACCTTTGCACGCTCAAACTACATAGTACAGACAATATAACATGAAGTCCATCATTGGGCAATGGCATGCCATGGGCATCTAATATCGAATAAATCAAGTATTAAAATGCATTTGGTTATGATATTATGATAAATAATGAACTTTGACTTAATTTAATTTTAAAAACCAAACTTACTGAAGTGAGATGAACGTTAAAAATCATATAAAGAGATTGAATCTCCCATTAAAATCAATGTAGGAAATTCCAACACCCTCATATGTTTAAAACTGTTAACTAGAGTGTGGATAACAATCTAAGAAGGTTGAAGTATTAAATGTGAGATATGGACATGGCCGCACGTGTGACTGAGTTCTGGACTTTCTTGTTCTGTAGCATGTACAATGGCCCATTATCATGTTCATCTGTTCCTTCCATTGCCCATCTTAGACCCCTCCATGTTCATTTAATTTCCACCATTTATACATCAACTTTTATCCAATTTATTTTATTTGAAATATATTATAAATCATTTGAGCCTCGAGATATTCAGCTACTCCCTTAATTTTATTTTATGTGACAACATTTTCTTTCTAATTCATTCTAATAAGAATGTTATCTTACTATCATTAGAAACAATTTAACTAAAAAATTTTCTAGTAGGACAAAGAGGGAGAATAACTTTTTAATTAGAGAAAGCCAAATAGAAACCTTGGAGCAACAATAACTTGTGATGCAGTCCTTCCCAAAACCCTACATCAAAGCAAGATGTTGTGTACGCAACTGATTTTTTTTTTATTAGAAGAAGCCATGCTTACTCACTAAAACGATTTTCTTGAACTTGACCAACGTTTGTTGCGTGGGCAAATCGAAAATCAATATTTGTTTAACTTAAAAAATTTGAAACCATCCAAGGGCTAAGTTCTGACAACTTAAGATGCATGCAACATTCTAAAATGAGTTATCTTATATCAAGATGAAAATGCACCCACTCATTCACTCTAACTACCTATTCATTTTGATTTCCATTTGAAGAAAAGAAAAGAAAACTTTTTTTTTTTGGTCAAAATATGACCTTCTTTTTATCATAAGTTTCAAAATGGCAAGTTTTGTTTATTATTAAAGGGGAATACAGTTCGACAGTTTCTTTTGCTTCTTTTCTTACCTATATTGATATCACCGGAATTTGTTTTATAATTTATTCTCTAATTATGGCTCACAATAATACACTAACAATGCCAATAGGAATTAGGAGGACAGGCACTGGACTAGTTTACAAGCACAGTACAGCAACGCTTCGAAATCCTCTTAGTCTTCTTGTCAGTTGGCTGCAAAATAAGTAAACCATGTCACTCTTTGAATGTATCTTAAAATTAGAAAGAGAAATAATTTTGTATACATAATTTCACTATATGGTATTACCTGTGGGCTGAATAAATCCGGAACCTTGATCCTTTTAGAGCCATCAGGAAGACGTTTGCAATGAGAATGATCTTCCACAGCCATAAAATCTGTGCATACCTGCATGGAACCAAAAAAAAAGAAGAAAATTAAATAACAAATTACTTTCGGAAACAGCCTCTCTACCCCACAAAGGTAGGGGTATGATCTACGTACATGTTACCATACCTAGACCCCACTAGTGAGATTACGCTAATATGTTGTTAGATAACAAATTACTAGCTCCTACAGAAAACAAGAAGGAAGCATAGCAGTAGAAGTGGATCTCAAAGAGAACATCAACGAGATTTGCTTTCTATATAGCACAAGTTGAACAAAATGATGAGATAATTAAATGAATTGTCAAAGAGAGCAGCGTAAAATTGCTAAGTTGACATGATGATGGAGATGCTGATATGTTCTTTTTTTTTTCAATTGTAGAAGACACCTTAGATTTTTTTCCAGAGAATTTTTAGTTGTGAAAGTCCTAGTCTTAAGATTTTTTAGTTGTGGATTTCCTAGTCTTAAAGGCATGTGGCTGTTGGTTGAATTCCTGTTTATTAGCAAGTTTCTGTTTCAGA